>CM032229.1:90212500-90582500 GCA_019009955.1 Riptortus pedestris | reverse complement strand
TCGGTTAAAGATGTGAGTTGAAAAGGTGTTTTAGCAGAGATGGGCAGAGGTGGAGAGGGGGGGGGGTGAATCCTGGTTGCTCAATCCGAAACGGGAAACAACTTGCCTGGAGGAAATACTGCTCGAACTAAACTTGTCTCAAACTAAGTTCAGTTCAACTCCAGTGAGCATTATATATCCCCTTAAGAGCTCACAATTAACAGCCTCTACCTGTCTCCCACTTAATTAATGGCTGCCATTTAAAAAGATTCGTTCCCTATAGGTGGTGGATTCATTTATGAAGTGAAAAGCCATCTATAACAATTCAAAACGGCGTAAAAACGAGAGTATTCAGTAAAATTACAATGGGTTGTTCGCAGCCGCCACCCGGACCACGATATGTTTTGGATTAGCATTAAGGGTGTGTTCATTGGGGGTAACACGTCCTAGAATCCTCCAAGTGGTCACTATAGACGATTGGAATTGCAAGACATTACAAGCATGATCCTTCATGAATTCAGAATATACTGATATGGTGGTTATACATTATATAGAAAGGATTTTGTTAAGTAACAACTCAAAAAAAGAAATGACTTAAAATTCATCCAGCACGAAATCCTTTTAACTTTAAAGGCTCTAGTTCCGGAACTACAACGTTATGCCTGACAAACGATTTGGCGAACAAGAAGCCACGTTTTTTACACAAGGAACAAGAAATATAAGAGGTTTCCTGGAATAAAAAGTGATTGAAAAAATGTCACAGACAAAACTCCACATATGCCCAAAATTGAAGTCTCTCGTCAGCCGTCTAGAAATCCCAAGCTGCATCTATAAGCTGACTAGTGATAGGCATTAACTAGAATGGATATGGATAATATAGCATCAATATAACATCAATCTTGTTCCAATAATAAAACGCCTGTAGGAATTAAGATATCAAATTGAAAATTTTTGGCTTATGAGAAGTTCGAAATGACTCTGGTAGGAGGACAACTTACGAATTTCCAGTCTAATTCAGAGTCAATATTCAGCCTAGATAACTACATCTTTATTTTAGTAACTCGCTTGCGTCACGATACTGAGAGAACAGGAGCTAGCGTATAAACGATTTTTTTTTGAGTCCAGTGAAACCTCTGATACTAACAAAAAAGAAAGAAAAAGACTAAAAAAGAAAGGCTGTTGTAGGTAACACCTGGCTAAGCAATGAGCCCCCTTCTGCTATACCAGAGGTATCATTTGAAGGGGGTTTTGTAATTGTTTGGGGGTTGAAAAGTGTGATTAGTAGAAGTGGGTAGGGTAGCTGGTTACCCTCTGGATTGATGAAGGAGATGAAAGAAGAAGTAAAGATTAAAGAGATAGCAGAAGAGAAGGTGAGAAGACGAAGGAAAGGGTGCCAGTCCGTGACTGACGATTATTTCATTTTTGTGATTGTATTTGTTGTTTATTTCTTGATGGATGGGTAGGATTTAGGGATGAGGGGGGAGAGGTATGGGTGAAAAGGCCTACTCAGTGACATCAATGAGAGGGACACCCCGTGTGCCTTGCCAGTTCTCGGGTCTTGGGGGTAGGGTGAGAGAGGAAAATAGAGGGTTGGAGAAGTATTGGAGGGAATCGAAGAATTTTATGTGCCTCTTTTTAATGGTGTCTGCTATGGTGTCGAGCTCCAGGGTTTCTCTGATTTCGGGGTGTTTCTTCTTCGCCAGGGAAGTGTGCCTGACAATCTTTCGGGCGATGCCGTTCTTGAAGCTTGGAGCACAGCCAAAGAATTTATACTAGGAAGGGGTGAATACGCAAGGAGAATTTAGAGGAGGAAAAGGTCCTCTTATATTAGAGGACTATTGCGACAACCATAAATGGATGGCAATGCACTGAATTAACAGAGAACCTTTTCATTATGTTCTCGTCAAAAACATTATTGTAAATCTAGTAAATGTATTTTAAGTCGTTTCCATGAAGTGGTCAGATATATACATTGAACTGTACATTAGTATCTAGTACTAACCTACTACTATTCTCATCTTGTAATCATACATAACCATTAGTAAAGACGGGCTAGGGAACATAGTTAGAGTATGAAAGTATGTAACAAGTATTAAAATAAAATGCGATGTCTGAGACGGCGAGTGATAGGGGAGGTTTATCAGCTAGGAGAATGTTTGAGGTAAGATATAAAAAAGCAAAGGTTAGTGAGTAGAGGAAGGAGGTAGGCAAAGACTTTGAGGGGACAGGTGAGGAATAAAGATAAGGAAATGAGGCTTAGGGCGGATCCTATCAGGAAGCTGCCTTAGAGGCTGCTCGGAGCTATACTCACCTACAGAAAGTACTTCACTGTCTTAAGGCACTCCCCTTTATTTCGGCCAATCCCTCGGGCCATTTTCAAAGTGGATTATAAAGAACTGCCTTCTTTTCCCCCTCAAATACTCCTGCGAGATATACTGATTAATGTTATTTAACGTCATTAAAAGTTTGTGTTACAGGTTTTCATTATGTAAACTTCAACTCGTGAAAAGATGTTCCAGAGTGAAAGGTGGTGGCGAGCTTAACAATAGATAATTACCCAAGCCCTAAACAATTCGAAGTTTCAATAACATTCTTAGAATGTGGATTTCGTTATTACAGTTATCGGCTTGAAGTTAAACATCTCCCGCCCAATTATAAAGTAAACTAGACCATTTTTTTTTACTCTTAAACTTCCACGGCCCTTGGCATTATTACAATTAAGGTATTGGCCGAGACATCGTGTGTTTGACCGATATTTAGCTAGGCATACTTCTTGGGGCGATTTTCCGGGCTCCGTACCTTCTTATCGGACAACTTCTCCCAGCAACTTGACTTCATCAAATTGGATTTAGTGGTTGGTTTCTCAATAGTGTTCGGTAATTCTGCTGTTCTCTTTCCAAAACGTTTTTACACTCTTGAAGTGTCCTGCAGCCTAAATCCCTAAATCGGGACGCGTTATCTACATATTAGCTCTCATTTGTAGCCCCTGTGGGCATAAAGGATTTTATTTAGCGAGTTTTAATAACTAAATAAATTTCTATAAAGCCAACGATTCTTGGTGGCAAACTTGAGCCACACGCAAAGTTTAATTTTTACTATTGCTGTCCTAGCTCCTGAACTACATCACCTCTCATCAGTTCAGGTATAATGGCAGTGTAGTTGCCAAATTACTTAATGCTGTCATTAGAGCTGCAACCTATTCCGAACTATTTGTCTATGTTCTAAATGTCAAAATTAAAGAAAGAATAAAATCAGCAAAATGGTCTTGCCCAACCATTTTCGACCGTAAGGCCGGCATACAGATCCTAATCTGAATTTTTATTAAAGCTTATTCATTCAGGGACTGAACTAAGTCCGTACTTTGTATGTAAATATAAATGGACAAAAGGAGCATTGGGGAAGTAGAGACGGGAGGTCGGACGCAGAGTGAATATTTGACCAAAGGCCATCTCCTGATTGCGAATTCGTTGGTATTATTTCCGAGTTACAGCCACAGGTGTTCATAACGGAGGCGGAGCGCTAAAACCGGAACCGTAAAAAGACCCGTGGAAAACGTTTTTACCTCGGAAGAGGCTCTCATGGAAGGGGGAAGGGGAAAAACTTCCATCCCTTTTCGGAATTTTAGTGCTCGTATAAATTCACCACCATCCCTCTGATCCTTAGACCCCCCCCCTCCCCAAACTCAATGCCACTTGTTATGAATAAAGATGCCTGTCGTAAAATCGGTAGTAAAAAGTTATTAGAAAGGTTATTTCGATAATCTTTGGTCCAGAATAATGCTAGGATTAAAGAGCTAAGTTATAAAAATGTAATTGAGAAGGGAGCTCCCCTCTGTAAAAGGTCAGACGAAAGAAAGGCTGGGAAATGGGCTTTTATGGGTGCTCCCTTGGTTACCTGATAATGACTAGGTTTAGCAACTTTGAATTATATAAAGCAATTTATTCGAAACACTTTATAGAGTCAAGTACACACAAGCACACACATACATATATTTCCTGCACAATGTTGTGAACAGACGTACGCGCGAGTGTGTAGAGTGTATTCGTTTATTAACACTCAGAAACGTTTCTTATGGTACTAATTGCAAAAATTTGACCAGAAGGACTGGAGGTTTAAAAAAGGATGAAATGTGAGATCCATTGTATTCCAGTTATTAAGTGGCACATCGAAAAATGTTGACCTTGACATTAATTAACAAACATTCCACCGTATATGGAAAATTAATCGACTTATTTATATATTTTCCATTTTTACCTTCCAGTAAACCCCCTTTCAAACCCATATTTTCACATTATGCTATTATTTCAAGGAATTTCTCACGACAAGCTCAAATTTATTTAAGTATTGTTTAATTTCTAACTATGGGCGGAATGTAGAATAGGGAATCTTGCAACTCCATTCAGTCTTTAGAATACAATGATTAATTTCGATTAATGAAGATATATTCCAATTATCAATGACTAGATAATGGGCAGTCGTAGAGTAGTTCCTAGGCGCCTAATTTGAGGTAAAAGAAACCATTGTACAATTCATGCATTGGAGAGAAGTTAGTTCGGCAAGGATTAGTTCAACAACATCCATTCAGTGAGTAATCCCATCAAAATTTATACTTCCATTAAGTGGATTGCCTTGAAATTCAAGCACAAGTCTGATTGTAATATACTTGTTACGAATTCTCAACTTGAGAACTAGCCCCATCGAGCTGACGTAAGAATGACGCTTTAGTTAAGAATACGAAATTTGATTTTCCACTCGAATTCGTAAAAACGATCTTCTTCGTATGATTCAATTTAAATTAGGCAGAGGAGAAGGATACATTATGACAAATATTTTCCCTCCTAAAACATACGTGCTAAAAATTAATAACATTAGAATACAGATAGATTTTGTTGGCTAATATATACATATTTTAGCCTGAGTCTGGCCCATTTAGTGTTAGTAAATACATTTTTTTTTAATAAATGTTTTCAAGCATTACTTAAACTTTTAAAATTCTATATAATTTAATATGATTAGTACTATTCAAAATCATATGTATTTACTTTTATTTATTTGTTTACTGTGACTTGTTAATTTTTTTTAAATGTATTATTATTATTTATTAACGTTCACTTTTTGATACTTATGCTTATCGGGGCGGGTTATCTACAGGTTACCACCCTTCTCTAGCCAGGGTGGGATTTTAGGATGTTATTTAATGAATTTCGTCACTAAATAATTTCCTTTGCCCAGGCGAGAATCGAACTCGCCACTCTAGGTTTACCATGTGAGATAAAGGTCAACGCTTTAACTCGCATGGCCAACCTGAGCCCCTGACTTGTTAATTGACTTTGTGGGAAAATTCGATATTATAGTGTTTAATTATCAGATAATGGTATATACTGTGTCGCTGCCTAGTTGCATACTGTTGAAAGGAATAAGTAAATCATGTTCAGTTTATGAATGTCCTCAATACGAAGAATATTTTTCAGGGACATTAAGTCATCACTTGTGGCTATAAACTTTTTCAGGTATTTCTCTCTATGATTGCTGTATTTCGAGCATTGCAATACTAAATGTTTTAATCCGTCTGATATAAATTCCTGGCAGCATACACAAATTTCTCCGGATTTTACAGCTTCAAGTAATCGTTATTTGAAATTCTAAGTTGACTAATTAATATTATTTTCTTCATATTCACTTTGAATTTAAGATAATCTTCGGGATGGAGGCTGGTATAATGACAGACACTTCTATAAAAGGCATTGTATGATGTAACATTAGAATATATAATTTTGAAAAGAAAGAATAAAGGCATTTGTTAATGAAAAATACCACTACTAAGAATCACGTGATCATAATTTGACAATGAAATAAATTTCAAGACAACTTTTTAAGAATATAATTCCTGAAGAAATTCTAAATAAGAGGAACACCTTTTTTCTCCTGTATAAGTTATTTAATGAACAAAACTTATTTTACTCAAGTTCTTCTTAGCCAAAGTTCACATTCAGCAGAACACTAAATATACAGGTACAGGGAGGGATCTTTAAATTTATTTTAAAATATAAGACATTTTAATGAGCGTTTCGAAAGTTGTCATTCGCATTTTAGCAAAAATAAAATGGAAAGATTAATAGTTCGAATAATATATAGAGAACAATATTTAATAATAAAAAATCGAGTGATAATTTGTTTAATTTAGGGGAAATTAAAGATTTTCAATTGAGAAAATCATTATAGCCGGCCTACAGATATTTAACTGTTTACAATGTGTAACAAACATAAATGCTGGAAGCAAACTGGCTTATTAAACACAGAGGAAAACGGCCATTAGAAGAAGGCCAACAGTAGAACTTCATTGAAAGTAGAATAAAGTTAAATACGTTGAAAATTGCTTTGTATAAAAGTTAGAACTAAATTTTCATTCTCCCCTGCCTCATTGCTACAGGAAGAATGAGGTTAATGCCGACTTTAAAAAACATATACAAAAATTTAAATAAAATTAGTAGTCCATAAATAAGTAATTTAATTTGAGTGACGTTTGAATTAGCAATTATAAATTGGTAAAAAGTTTGTTTTGTGTTGAGTAAAGGTGATGGTGCCACCGTTGTGAGAACTTCTCAAGCTCATTAAGGTAATTCCTAATTATCAGGGGCTAGTGAAACTTTAGCCTCGCCCATGTCTCTCTCTTAGCCACTCTCTCCCTTTATCAGCTCTCCAATGACAATCCTTAATCAGCTGACGAGCCTTTATTGGTCTTTTATAACTTCTTCCTCCCTTCCCCCATTCACTTTTTCTTAATAGTATCAGCAGAAGAAGTACATCACTCTCAATAGTCAATCGTCAACAGTCTTTCACAATTACCTTGGCTCATCTAACAATGTTCGAATTATATTTTAGCAGATTTCCCTTAAGGCAGTTATTGCGTACTCATGACGCAATTTTCGAAATTTTTCTTCAAATGTCCTACCTAGTAGATGACGAAAATGAGGTCCGTTCAAAGCTGTATATATATTTGTTACCACACTAGGTCGCAATTTTTGTTTGATATTTACCAAACTCGATATTTAGTCGTTTTATGTAAAAAGGCAGATCAAGTTCATTAACGGCTAAAATCGGACCAGTGGGAGGGGGAGTTTAGAGGGGAGGATTTTCGAAAATTCGAAATACCCGTTACTATACGTCGGATCGAAAAATTGCATAGAATCAATCTTATTGTAAATTTACTATAAATACTGTTATATACATGTATTCTCTATCTTGAATATTAACCGAGATATTTGCATTTTTATTAAATCTGGGCGGATAACGGACGAGAGTGAGTTTCCCGCCAAAAGCTAGTTCGGCCGTTTCCTTAAGTGTTCGGCTCTCGTGAAATTTCTCTATTGTAAAACTTCACGTGGAAAATCTGCTTAGTTTACGCAGCCCCTGAGTGACGGACTTTTATTCAACAAAGGCAGGGGTGGATCTAGCGATCACCATACTTACAAAGTAATAACTGGGAATCAAATCCGCCGCGCCATTTCACCCTGAGCCTTAATCAAGGCTGCCTAAAAATTATAAATTTACAGGGCATGCAATCTCCTAAAATAGAAAATTATTATTGGGAAGGCTGCAAAATCGATTTATAAACATAATGACAAATCTGTATAAAGGGGGTCAAAACTGAAGAAAGATGGCGACAGTAATCAAACTCAGAAACCCATGATAAATCAGATATTCCGCACAAAAACTTGTGAATAATAAGAGAAATAGGGTTTCGGTTAGTAAGCGAGTATAATTTTTCATGTTTGTGACGGGAGGCTCGCTGAGTTGGTGGCGAGACCATGCCGTGAATATTTTAGATTTTCATTAGAGCTCTGAGGCTAGGCCAAACACGAAAACGGTTTCCATCGTGTAATTATTTTGTGCCTCTCTCCTTGTTCAAGAATACAGATTCGTGGCTAATTCTCCTTTAGTTTAGAGGTGGCGTCCTTACTACTTATTTGCGAGAAAACTAACTGCCTGTAGAAGAAATCAAAACAACTGTTAAAACTATGGGTGGGGGCGTCGGTTAGCAATGTGAGCTAAGGCCATGGCCTAATTAAAAAAAAGAACGTCACGACGGGGTAGCGAATATTAAGCAGATTTTCCTCGTGAAGTTTAACAATAAATAAATCAACATACTGGTAACACAACACCACTGTGAATATAAAGTGAATAAGTACAAAAATTAATAAGGAATCTTTCAGTAAATTTTATTAATTTCCCCACGGAAAGCGACTGAAATGTAAACAAACTGGTCTGACAACCCCTCACCGGAAAGAAAAACAATTACTGAAATATATCAGTATATAATATTAATTTGGTTGAAAACTATTTACTATATCTAGTACTGTAATTCATAATGAATCAGAATAATTTTTATCTCAATCAATCAAATTTTAGTAGTCCAAGATCATAAGCCGGGGTCACCAGATCCTATTTGCATGTATTTTGTATAATAAAGGTCTCTTGAAACAATATCTAGTATTTAAACTTTGAATAAAGTTATTACATAACAGAGCATTGTTTAAATAACATGAGTAGAAGTAGAGGTTTACTAAAGGCTGAAAACTGAAAATGCAAATATCTCGGTGAATATTCAAAATAAAGAATAAATATATATAACAATAATTATAATACATTAAATTTTCAATAAGATTCCGACGTGTAGTAACGGAGGTATTTCGAATTTTTTACGTTAACAAACTTGATCTCTCTTTTTTTTTTATAAAACGACTAAATATCTAGTTTGGTAACGATCAAAAAATAATTGCGACCACAAGAACGGCAACAGACAAATCTCTCTCTCCCCACACACACACACACATATATATATATATATATATATATATATATATATATATATATATATATATATATATACATATATACAATTTTGAACGGACCTCATTTTCGTCATCTTCTAGGTAGAATCGATGTACATTTGAAGAAAAATATCGAAAACTGAGTCATGAGTACGACCCTCAATAGCTGATTTCCATAAGGGAAATCTGCTAATAGAGTTTAATACTAAAGTATTGCCTTGAGCCTATAATTACCTCCTCGAGATAAACTTAGAGGTGTGGGTTCACATATAGGTAATAGAGATTTTTTTCAGTCACGAACCCAATAAATAAAACACTTATTCTCTGAGGAATGGACATCCCGATGATACATATTTGCATAAAGTTTATGTTGAGAAACATACATTTGTCTAAAACTGTGTAGGGAATAATATGTTCTTCTACCTACTTAAACACACAAACGACCGCAAGTACGCATTCAACACATACACACGTTAAGATTTCTTTGGTTAATTTTCTTTGAACAAAATCTTTTATGGATTGTCTGTTATTGAACTAATATTTTATGTGACTTGTTGCTAAAACGTAACTTACATTCCAATAGCTCAAAAGAAGGATAATGATCCATTACTTCGGACTTAAACCTAGAGAAGAGAATATTCAACAATAGGTTTGAGAACAGATGCTCTTCTGGGTATTGTTGACTCAAGAATAGCAAGGAGATATTAACTAAATAATCAATCCAACTTCATCCTATTTCGGGATTATTATTTCTGGAATTTTAACATTGAGCTTAAATTACGATATCACAATATCATGACATTAACTTTAAAAGATTTTTAAGGTACGACTTTACAAAATGCCATAAAGCTTAATTAATGTGTTACACTATTTCATAGAATAAACCCTTTTAATGCCTCAACAGGCAAAGAAAAAATAAAAACTTTATTCAATATGTAATAAACCGTTACCGACCTCAGATGTAACAAATAAACAGTCACATCGTTTGTGGCCACTCACAAATTTCCCTCGTACACTTAATTCTCAGAGGTTGGAGTGAAGGATATCACAGATACTGTGATTATCTAGATTGATCCTATACGCACTTACGATGTCATAATTTCGTAATCCATATTGTATTCTCTTACACGATGCACTTATTTCAGTATTCCACGTTGACATTGTCCGTAGTTCCCAGAAACAATCATCTACAATGAACGTATGCATGGAATATAACTCTGAAAGTACAATTGATGTAGCTTACCTGCTTTGGTTCATTACTAATTTAAACTGTTTTATTTTCTTGATTTGCATATTTTTCAGAGGTAAAAGTGAAATTCCTTTCTCAAACATAGACCAAGGCCTGTGAAATATGTTAAATAAATAACTATAATTTTATACCTGTGTAAGAGGGAAGTACTCATAACTGATTGACAAGGTTAGCTTTTCACATAAAGGCTTCTTTTAGTTAAGAATAAATATTTTTTTGGAATAATTTAATTAGATGAAATAAATTAAAACCGTCCCTCCCATAAAAATATTCTTTGAAATATAATTATTAACGTCCACTTTTTGCAACTAACGCTAATTGGGGCGGGTTATCTACAGGTTACCGCCCTTTTTAAGCCAAGGTGGGACTAAGGATTTTATGAATCCCGTCATTAAATAAATTCCTTTTGCCTAGCCGGGAATTGAACTCGCAACCCTTAAACTTATAATCTTTGAAATAGATTATAAATTTAATGTACTTTAAGATGAAAAAAAAATTCTTGAGGTTCTTAACTTTATAATTTTATTTTGCTTAACGTTTTCGATGGTTTTAAACCCCCGTCCTCAGAGCATAGCATGCAGTTTGGCGAGAAGAGGCCTAGGTTATTAATGCCTTTTGTTTGAAATTTCATGCAGAAATGTTGTAACCAAAATATGTATCATATTCAGTTATTAAATAGTTATTTATAGTTTATGTGTGAATAACGTATCATTTATCTGGTAGACACCAAGTGAAGAGCTAGTGGTAGCTGAAGGTGACTCCAGCAATGGTGTTAAATATCATTACAGCTAACTGCGTTAGTATTGTATCCTAATACAAGGTAATGTAATTAAACACGACAAGACTAATCAGCTACTGGATTACGTCACAAATTTGATATTTTGAACCACGTCTCTAATGGCACAACCATTCAATATAAACTTTCGAATAGGTTATTATAAAAAAAGCCTCATGTATAGTGTTTTTAGAGTACCCAAATCATTTATTTTTTCTACGGAATCAAGTAATTTCTTGATTGGAGATGGCCGACGCTAAAATTAAATCTCAATTTAAAAACATATTTTCTTAATTATCGTACATCCTTTCTCAATGACGGGTTAGAAGTTCAATTAAGCTTTAAGTACAATTTTCATTGCATTACCCTTATTAGCAATTGATTATCTAGACAGGGCACGATACAATTTCAAGAAGTGTATACACTCTCACAGTACATAAAAAAAAAATTAGCAAAAAAAACGCCATCACACCATTCCTTGAATTTTTGTTATTAGTGCCACTAATAATTTTGAAAAGGAAGCGACACAAAAATATATTAAAGATGGGATACTTACAGTAATAGACACAATTGACAAATTGTATAGTTTGTTAGAACCTTAATGACTTCAGGGTGGCTACATTATCGTTTGTTTGTAAAAATATTGCTGATAGACCCTTGAATTAGATACGAGTCAACAAATTAACTCTGTGAGATGAATTATCATATTGTGTTGTTACTGTGATTCATATCAGATTCTTTTTCGTTAAATTATCCGATTGAATTGTTTTAAGGGGTTCTTTGAATTTGAATGTTTTTTTGTATTAGTTCCCCATTTTCAATTAAATGACCTCAGTCATCGTGGTAACCCTCCGCTCTAATATAAAGAAGAAATAATTATAATTTTCTCTCTAATAGTACTTACTTTTTATTTAATTATTCATTACTGTTCTTATTCTGGACCCAATATTTGTAGAAGATTTCCCTTATGGGAAATCAGCTATTGAGGTCGTACTCATGACGCAATTTTCGAAATTTTTCTTCAAATGTCCATCGATCCTACCTAGTAGATGAAGAAAATGAGGTCCGTTCAAAACTGTAAGTTCAAACTCGATATTTAGTCGTTTTATGCAAAAAGAAAGAAAAAGTTCGTTAACGGCTGAAATCGGACCAGGGGGAAGGGGGTTTAGAGGGGGAGACATTTGGAAAATCGAAATATCTCCGTTACTATAAGTCGGTTCGAAAAAGCGTATAGAATAAATCTTATTGCTAATTACATTTACTATAAATATTATTATATACATTTATTCTGTATCTTGAATATTAACAGAGATATGTGCATTTTTCAGTTTTCAGCATTCAGTAAACCCCCACTTCTAGTTGCGTTACATAAACAATACTCTGTTATATAAGAAACCACATTATTCAAAGCTTAAATATCAAATATTGTTTTCCAAAGATCTTTACTATACAAGGTAGATGCAAATATATAAGCTTACACAGTACAAGTTTTTATGTACAAGTGTGACCCCCCCCCCCCCTCCACCGTCTTAAATTCCTGGACTACTAAAATTTGATTGATTGAGAAAAACATTATTCTGATTCACTATAAATAATAGTACTAGGTATAGTATATAGTTTTCAATAAAATGAATATGTAATATTCTGATATGTTACAGTTTTTCTTTCCGGTGAGCCGTAGGCAGACCTGTTTGATTACACTTGAGAAGTTTCCCGCCAGTAGAGGAAAGATTTCTTATTACCGTTTGTATTTATTCACTTAATATTCACGTTGTTGCTGTGTTAGCAATATGTAGGTTTATCTATTATTTATCTTCAAGAGGGAAATCGCCTTAGTTTACGCAGCCCCTGCGTGACTGACTTTTTATATGTTCTTCATAGTTTAATGGCAAGAGTCACCTATAAAAAACATTATTCATTATTATTCTCGTTAACCTTAGCACTTCTGTAACTCGTATTTTTATTTTTAACCTTTTGTCTATTAACTTTCATTGTTCGAATAAGTGGCGCTAATGAAACCATTTCTAAGTTGCTATTCTGGCAGGTAGAAGTGACTTCTAATGTAGGTAGGACGAAAGAATTGGCTACGCTTTCACTATAACAATTTATATATATATATATATATATATATATATATATATATATATATATATATATATATATATTTAATCAGAATGTAAAAGTAGTCACTCATTCAGTAGTATATTAAAAATAAGGTGGTTGCCCGCTTCAAGACTCCTTCCTGTTACTTCTAAAGTCTCTACTTGATACGAAAAAAGAGTTCGAAGTTTACGCTGTTTGATTCGGGAGAAGGGGGAAGGAGAGAGAAGTAACCTGCAGGGCCTTGAATTATATCTCACTGTTCTCTCCCTCGTACTAATTGTAAACTCTCCCCAGGACTAGAGGAATTAATTAATTTTTGAAGGTAAAACGTCTAGAAGGCGTGTCGCATTGCGTGGAGCACAAAGCCGCAATTTCTACGAGCTGGAGAAATTAACAGCCTGCTGTGGAAGGGCCAGCGGTAGGCCGCAGTCCATAGTGGCTGCTCAGACCGCACTGTTTAAACCAGTCCACCCCCTAGCACCTCGTCTACATTAAACATTAATACTTGCTAACGTTCAAACACAGTCATTTTTACTTACTTGTAATGGGAAATATTGCAACCGGTTCTCAGGTTTGAACATAATAATCCGTTTTTAAAACAATTTTGACATGCTTCGCATTGACAGAAAGTAGGTATCTTCCGGTCTGCTAATCTTTTAAGCTGTAGAACGTTAAAAAAGTCCGAATAAAAAATAATTATATTTTAACGCACCTACGAAGAGGTACAAAATATTCGAACAGGTCTTTTTACTTCCTTGTACCAAGTAAAGTAAGTATTGTAATCCCGAAATTATTTGGTTTTTAGATTTTAAAGTATTTGTCCCTTATGCTCATCCCTGAAGCCATTTTGTCGATTTTCGGCGTGACGTCTGTACGTATATTGTATGCATCTCGCATTACTCAAAAACAACAAGCCTTAGAATGTTCGAATTTTACATTAAGGACTGCTTCACAGTCAAGTTGTGCACAAAAAAAAAAAGAATTTGCAAAGAACCATTTCAAATAGGTCTATATTTGCCATAGAAATATGTTCCTGAATGAATTTTTGTTCAGATTGGTCAAATCGTAACAGGTGGCAGAGATATAGTAATCTAATTGCCAAAAATGTGTTAAGACTCAGGTCAGCATTGTACCCCATATTTTACTTTAATACTTCCTCTATTTACCTACTGTAATATGCACTGAAGACTATCAGTAGACGCTCGTGTCCTTACAATCTAATTCGTGACAAACGGATGTTTTGTAGTGCATTTGTAAGTGGTATGATTAATATAATATAATTAATGAAGTGGAATGATGTAAGTAGTGTATGTAATGAATGGTAGAGAGGACTTGCAGCTCTATACAGGAGCATAGCTTTGTGACCCTGTATCGGCACGCTCTCCTGCTTTGCCTAAAGCTCTTTGTCAACTCCTGATACACTCAGTCAGATGACAATAATCCCACTTCGCCTCTTCTCTCAATCTCTCTGATTAGTCAAACACTAATCTCCTCCACCTCCCCCATATCCTCTCTCTCTCTCTCTCTCTCTCTCTCTCTCTCTCTCTCTCTCTCTCTCTCTCTCTCTCTCTCTCTCTCTCTCTCTCTCTCTCTCTCTCTCAATCTCTCTCTCTCTCTCTCTCTTTCACTTCACTCTCTCTTTCTCTCTCACACTCCCTCTCTCTTTCACTCTCCCTCTCTCTCTTTCACTCTCACTCTCCCTCTTTCACTCTCACACTCTCTCTCTCTCTCTCTTTCACTCTCACTCTCCCTCTCTTCCACTCTCCCTCTCTCTCTTTCACTCTCCCTCTCTCTCTTTCACTCTCACTCTCACTCTCCCTCTCCCTCTCTCTCTTTCACTCTCCCTCTCTCTCTCTCTCTCTAACTCTCCCTCTCTCTCTTTCACTCTCACTCTCACTCTCCCTCTTCCTCTCTCTCTCTAACTCTCCCTCTCTCTCTTTCACTCTCACTCTCCCTCTTCCTCTCTCTCTTTCACTCTCCCTCTCTCTCTCTTTCACTCTCACTCTCCCTCTTCCTCTCTCTCTCTTTCACTCTCCTTCTCTCTCTTTCACTCTCCCTCTCTCTCTTTCACTCTCCCTCTCTCTCACACACTCTCTCTCTCGACGTCCATAACTTGATTTATACTTTTTATTTTCAAACAAGTTAGGACTTCCGAATTGGTCTAATACAAATAACCCACCTTCCAGTCGCTAAGCCGATCTCAATCAAAAGAATAGAGGAGGTGCACAAACCGAAGCCCTAAATGTAAAATTTTAACGTTCTAAGACTAACTGTTATTGAGCTCTGAACCGCAGACGTCATCCCTTAAGTAGATAAATGGGGAGAGAGAGAGAGACAAATCAGTTTATTTCTTTGAAGTCTGAGAGCCAAAATGTTATGCGATTACAATACTTCCTTTTCGTCAAACAAGAAAGTGAAAATTCAAAACACATCTGCCGACTTAAGAGAGGTGATGGAGAGTCATTTGCTGGTATGGCCTTTGTTAAAAACATGTATCAAGTTTAAAAAAAAAAAGAGTTATAGTAAAATTATTTCGTCTGGGATAAATGAATTCGAAATAAAATGAGACGCATTATAAAAATCACGTTTAGGTGTTTCAAGTAGAAGTATTTTTTAAGTTCAATCACGTTCTACACACTGATTAAACAACATAACTTAATATAAAAATTGCGATTTATTATAGAGTACGGGATAGATCATAAAACAGTAAATACTCCAAATATACAAGGCATAATGGTTTGTTTAACGCCGGTTTGTCAAAGCCAATACAAACTGAACGTCTATACGAAAAATTTAACCAGATCAAATCTGATTGATGTAATTTATAGTACGACTAATTAATTACTAATTCAAAGAGTGACATATTTATTCAAAGAGTGAACTTTATTTAATATTAACAGTGCTTTATAATTTACAGAATTTAACAGGGCGATAGAATTTCACAGGAATAATAATCAAAACTAAACAATAGCTAATAAGACAATACAATGCTACAAATAAATGGTAAATGCCAATCCTACGTAGCCCTGCAACAAGGGTTCAATGGGAGGTAAATGACTCAGTTAACACCTTCGATGCAGCCTTTTGGTGAACTATGAACCACCTTACCCCGGACTCCTTCAGTAGTAAGCAACGCCTCCCCACATTAGTCTAATACTACTCCCGAAATAAGGTTTCCCATTCGGATCCAATTACCCCAAAATTTCTGAATGCATTTCAAAGCAGTCGCAAATTTTGTTTGATCAATACGAAGATCATATATAACGGTTGGGGTCTTATCTACTTCAGGTGCGACAATTAATTTTGATGAAGATCAGTGATTTATTTTAATACTATGTTATTATCAGTGTATAACATATGATGTCTATTTAAGAAAAAAAAATGAACTTATAAATAACCTTTATTTACCAAAACAAACGTAGAATTAAGCTCCTATAGAAAGGAGCAAAACAATATTTCATTCGTGTGGCCAATAATTTATAATAGGTTTTAGTATACATTCAAATAAGTCTTGCTTTTCATAACGTCTTTTCCAAACAAACTCACATAAATAAGTGTCAAGGTGACTTCTCTTTTTCATTTACAGACGGCAACTTCGTCTATTACATCGATATTTTGGAGCACGTTTCTTGAAAATATATATCTTCATTAAGTGTCCTTTTCTGCATTTTAGCAGATTTCCCTTAAGGGAAATCAGCTATTGAGGTCGTACTCATGACGCGATTTTCGAAAAATGTCTTCAAATGTCTATCGATCCTACCCAGGAGATGACGAAAATAAGGTCCGTTCAAAATTATACATGTATATATATATATATATATATACTAGCTCAGATACCCGGCTTCGCCCGGGAATTGATTTGAGGCTGAATGGTGATGGTATTTTTTTGGGCAAGGCTTCAATGTTTACAACTACACTTCCGTCGGCGCGCATTGTTTTGCTGTGAGGGTCAGGCAGGCGACTTATAAATGAGAAATTTTATATTTGAAGAATAAATAAAAATGTGTTCCTAATCTATCCCTTGCCATTTTTTAACTCACCTTTTTGAATACTTCAAACCATAATCGTGGATAGTATTTATTACAATTAAATATCGTCTATAATGAAACTTATTTCCTGTCAAAAACCAATCCGAGCACAAATAGTTCAAGCATAGTTTAGCACATAAGGTTATATTCATAATAGTAGATCTCAGTGGTAATCACTTCCCGTAATGCCCAGCATTTCACAGGAAAGTAGTAAACTCAATTAACTATATTAGCATCCGTCTATTTCCGCTCTCGCATTAGAGCTATCAACACTCTTCTCCTTAAATTATTAATTCAAAATATTATTGTAATAATTTATCTACCTGATGGAATTAAATAATAGTGTTACCCTAAAAATAATTTCAATTATATTCAAAAAGCTAGTCGAGGGGAAGAGATCGTAGCAGTCCCTGCAACCTAAGTAATACTTTAAACAATCATATCGAGTTTAAGAGCATTTTGTCTTTTGTCATAATGACATTAACGTTTAATTGTTATGATAGTACATATTTGTTTCAATAACATGAAGATATCGGAAATAAGATAGTATATAACCAATATCAAAGAATTTGATTCCCTACTACTTCCCCTATCTTGAGGAAATTCAGCACGATTTTTTTTTTTAATTATACATTATACAAATTAAATAATGAAAATGCTCTTATAGTTTAAATTTCTATTGGAAATAAATAATAAAGTTATTTTCTAGGAAAAATAAATAAATGAGGCGAAGGGGAGGGGGATTTATAATCTCACTAATCCGAATCATACTTAGTACTAAATAATCGAAATAGATAAGGCTAAAACATAACAGCATTTGTTATAATATGCCTATATTAAAAACACTTAAGTGTTATAAACTTATTTAAATAAGTACTAATAAAATCGTCGACTCCCGCTATAGATTTAGCTTATATCCCGTATTTACTTCATTTTACGACATAAGTGAATGAAACAAAAGTTGCTCTAAATAACAAAGTAAACAACTTTTGTTATGTGCACCTTTGCCGAAAAACAAATAGAAAATGAAATATCGTGAATTTTTACTTCAGGCCTCCCTTATAACTCTCACTCCCGTTCGAACCTAAAAATTTTAATATACCTTATAATCATGGGAGAATTAATGCTAATTGACATACCGAGTTTTGTTAAGTTCGGTTCAATCGTTAGCGCCCAATAAAATAGTTGACTCCCGCTTTAGTTTATAGTATATATCTCGTTTAAACTTCTTTAAAAGTCAAAAATGAATATCACAAAAGTTACTCTAAATAACAAAATAAACAACTTTTGTTAGGTTCATATTTGCCGAAAAGCGAATAGAAAACAAAATACCGCTATTTTAAATTGAGGCCTCCCTTACAACCCCCACTCCCGCCCGTCCCTAGAAATGTTAGTATGGCTTATTATAATGAAAGCGTAATACACATACCGAGTTTTATTCGTTTCGGTTGGGTCTTTCGTCTCAAATAAAATTGTTCACATTCGTTATAGGTTTTTGCGTATATCTCGTTTATAATTCGGTATACGAAAAAAGTGTATATAACAAAAGTTACTCTAAATAACAAAATAAACAACTTTTGTTATGTTTGTATTTGCCGAAAAACCAATAGGAATCGAAATATCGCTATTTTTAATTTCAAGCTTCCCTTATAACCCCCACTCCTGTTCGTCTCAGAGGATATTATTATAGCCTAAAGTCTAAGTTGGGTTAGTAGTAATATACATACCAAGTTTCATAAAATTCGGTTCAGCCGTTTATGCGTGAAAAGGTAACAAACAAACAAACAAACAAACATACACGAAAGAAACAAAATGCAGTGATGGTGTCTATGACATGTGAAACGAAAAGTTATCGTGAAATTTCGCGAAAAAAATCAATGTACAGACAGAGGTTACAATTTTATATATATATATATATATATATATATATATATATATATATATATATATATATATTTGTCTGTTAACGCTCTAGCGGTCGTAATTTTAGTTTGATCGTTGCGAAACTCGATATTTAACCGTTTTATGAAAAAAGGCAGATCAAGTTCGTTAATGGCTGAAATCGGACTGGGGGGGTTTAGAGGTGGGATTTTTGAAAATTCAAAATATCTCTGTTATTATGCATCGGATCGAAAACGTGTATATAACCAATTTTATTGCAAATTAAATGTACTATAAATAGTGTTATATACATTTATTCTGTATCTTGAATATTAACCGGGATATTTGCATTTTTATGAAGTCTATGGGACATGTGGTGGAGGGTTATGTTCGGATTAGTTCGGCCGATTCCGTTAACTGTTCGGGTCAGGCGGAAGCTTCTCCTAACCTTACCTGTATTTTCTAACCTTACTTTACCTTCGTTACTTTGTGAGATTTATGCAAATACGTTCTGTTCATCCGCCCCCCCTTCTTTAGTTCTTGGACTACTAAAAATTGAGTTATTAAAATATAAATTATTCTTATAATTCAGAAGCCGTTTCAGTTGGGAATTTATTTTAATTAACTGAAAGATATCTCCTTACCGTTTTTATTTAATCACGATGGTTTTGTGTTACCAGTATGCAGATTTCTCTATTGTAAAACTTCACATGGGAAATCTGCTTAGTTTACGCAGCCCCTGCGTGACGGACTTTTTTTTTCTCCCTTGAAGTATTCCGTATTTCTGAAGTGTCTTAAATTCCGTTTCTTCCGATTTAAGAACACCACAGAGCTGAATAAAATTCATGATTACTAAGTATAATTTTGGAAAAACCTTACTTACTTAGTAACCCCTAGGAGATAATATGTGAACGACATGGAATAATAATAACTGTTATTCCAAAAAGTGATCATTTCGCAAGAAAAAGTAACTGGCGTACCTAATGTAGAAAATATCCAAACTTTATATATCAAATTAAAGATAAAGTTCAATATTGGAAGAAATCGAACTAGAAGGAAGAGTTTAAAAGGGGAGAATATCAAACATTCCTAATATCTTCGGAATTATGAGTCGAATTGTAAATAAACTATCTCGATAGAAATTTAACTTTCTATAATAGTTGTTCTATAAATTGTTTTCGAGCCTCGAAGATTAAGTGAGTTGTTTGTTGTTTTCCGCCTTCAGTAAACAAGCCCCATTTCTATTCAACCAATTTTCAATTTGAGTAACTGTGTCACCAACCTTCTCAAGCTCTGTTTAGATACGCTTCTTAATACGGGAAAATTTTAATGATACATTGTGAAATGTTCAGGCACTCGTCTATCTGCAAGATGAGGAATTTACATGTCATCATAAATAACACGAACTTGCCAACAAAAAAAATCCTGAATAAATTATGTGGTTATTATTTACCATGAGATTAAAGAATATAAGCTATTCCAACGCTATTTGTAGAAGGGAATAAAGACAATGATTCAAAGTTCTTATTTCTTTATCTTCCTTCCCGAGACAAACCTGTCCGAAGGGAGCCACGTGCTCCTCCGAGCAAGACGGCCTGAGGTAGCAGTTGCAATTGCTAGCAACACTAGACAGTGTGTGAAAGAGGTCGTGGCTGGGTGGTAATCAGGAAGCCAGCTTTGTGATAGTGTGGCTAGAAGGTCACGTTCCTACCTTAGGTCAGGGCAGAAGACAACGGGTCAATAAGATCACCAAGGATAGGCATCTAAGACTCTGCAACCACCCTCCTCCCATAGACACTTTATTTTCATGAAAATACCAACTTCATGATAAGTGATGAACTTAAGAGATTTCACCAAACGGGCGTGGATATTCTTACCTAGCCTACTACAGATAACACAACTCACCACTAATATTCTAGGGTAGCACAAGAAATGGAGTAAGTACAAAACAATACCGAAGTATTTCAGACCTGGAAAGAATGGTCAATGGTGAAGAACCATCCTTCCTTCACTATGTATTAATTAAATTTTTTGTAAAACAAAAACTTAGGATCAACTTACCACGTCCTCCGTGAAACTCCATTATGCTTCAGGCAAATAATTGTATTTCTAGTTTTAGAAGATTAATCTACACAGAAACCCACTATTGAGATTCAAAAAATGTCTGTAACGTAAAAAAATATTTTCAATGCCCATTGATCCAAAGAGCGAGAATCGAAGGTATTCTTGATAAACGTTTTTACGTAGTAAGTGATGATATTATACATTCGTCGTTAACCAAGGAGGACATGGAATAAGTTGTTTTCAGTAGACTCGCGACCCCGTCGTACTCAGAAGATCCGTGGCCAGTTCATCCTGTATGACTGCCTAGGAACGGGAACTAAGAGTCATAATTGTTAGTCATCCTGAGGTGCTGTCGGACATATGTATAAGTTAAGACTCCCGCTGATCCAAAAGAATTACGACACTAGTGTGCTCATGTAGCGAACATGGCAACTAATGTTCTCCTTTCGAAGGGAAAGAGCCTCTAGCAATTTTTACATCCAGTTTACTGACAGGAGTTAAACCTCACAGCCACCGGCGACACTACACACACACACATATATATATATATATATATATATATATGTATGTATGTATGTTAGTGTGTCCTAAATAACCCCCCGTTCCATGCGGCTGGATAACATCCACCACTTATGCGATTTTGCTAAACCACCTCGTTTCCAGCATCATTTTCAAGTATCATCTGTAGAGGTATATTTCAAAGTTATAAATGGAAAACAGAATGACAAGAGGACGTCAAGTATGTAGCATTCCTGTGTTAGGTAAATATGTTAAGTGCTAAAATGTAGTCGCCATGTTCTCAAAATAAACGATCTTATACAGAACGTGAGCCTGAAATGAAATTGCTAGTGTATTGAGATTTTAGATCAACAATGGAACGATTTCTTCTATAACTTCGTGTAACTTCAAAAAATGCAATGATAGCTACGAAAATATTGTCCATTACAGCTTAAGAAGAGGAAGGCTAAGAGAGGGCGAAAATATAAATGTGCTAATTACTTCATAGATTTGTATAAGACCTTATTAGTTTATCAGGGAATGATCTATAAATAGTGTTTTATGGCAGGATTCAATCCGATGTAGTGGATTGGAATAATAGCATATAATTCCCCAATGAAATAATTATACAGGAAATGGAGGAAACATTTTGTTGGGCTGATGGAAGTCATGTAGTCACATCAGATTTTAGCAGATTTCCCTTAAGGATGCCATTTTCGAAAAATGTCCTTAAATGTCCACTGATCTTACCTAGGAGATGAAGAAAATGAGGTCCATTCAAAATTATATATATTTGTCGGTTAACGCTCTAGAGGTCGTAATTTTTGTTTGATCGTCAACAAACTTGATATTTAAACGTGTTTTGCAAAAATAAAGATCAAGTTCGTTAATGGCTGAAATCGTACTGGAGGGGGGGTGTTAAGAGGAGGGAATTTCGAAAATTCTTAATAACTCCGTTATTATGCGTTGGATCGAAAAATTGTATAGAACCAATCTTATGACAAATGTAATGTTCTATATATGCTGTTATGTATGTTTTTTTCTTCAATATTTTTAATATTAACCGAGATGTTTCCATTTTAGCAGATTTCTTTTAAGGGAAATCAGCTATTGAGGTCGTACTCATGACGCGATTTTCGAAAATTTTCTTCAAATGTCCAACGATCCTACCCAGGGGATGACGAAAATGAGGTCCGTTCAAAATTATATATATATATATATATATATATATATATATATATATATATATATATATATATGTGTGTGTGTGTGTGTGTGTGTGTGTGTATGTGTGTGTGTGTGTGTGTGTATGTGTGTGTGTCTGTTAACGCTCTAGTGGACGCAATTTTTGTTTGATCGTTACCAAACTCCATATTTAAACGTTTTATGTAAAAAGACAGATCAATTTCGTTAACGGCTGAAATCGGACCAGTGGGAGGGGGAGTTTAGAAGGGGGATTTTCGAATATTCGAAATATCTTCGTTACCATACGTCGGATCAAAAACGTGTATAGAACTAATCGCATTGTAAATTAAATTTACTATAAATATTGTTCTATACATTTATTCACTATCTTGAATATTAACCGAGATATTTGCGTTCTTATTAAATTTGGGCCAATAACGGACGACTGTTTCCCGCCAAAAGCTAGTTCGGCCCTTTGCCGTAACTGATCGGTTCTCGTGTGGAGATTTCTCTATTGTAAAACTTCACGTGGGAAATATGCTTAGTTTACGCAGCCCCTGCGTGACGGACTTTTTTTAGTTTTCGGCGATCAGTAAACCCCCACTCCTACTTATGCCATTAACATTGAGCTGTTATATTATGAAATACTTTATTTTAATCCTAAATATCGAATACTGTAGTCATTGATCTTTCACGCCATGAGATAAATGTATATACGTGACGCACGTGGGAAATCTGCTTTGTTTACGCAGCCCCTGCGTGACGGACTATTTTATCATTTATGTGTATGCCTCTTCATCTATAAATGATGATGTAATGTGGCTTGTAAGGAAATTACACTGTATAAAATCGTAACTGCTTCCAAATGAAATTGAGCGAGTGGATAATTTCTAATTAGGACAAGCAGAGAAGGATGGACTCCTTTCCGTCACCCTTACAGGAGATGCTAGGACCTCCGGGGGAAGAACAATAGGAGCTGTGAGTAGAGAAAAGAAAGGAGTGGATTGGGAGTGTAGTGTAAGAAAGGGAGTGTGTGTGCTGGTAGTTTGTTACAAGTGGGGCTGAGACGGGCTTGCTTCCCTCGGTCCGAACACTGTTAACGAGCAATTAGTGTAGGGGAGACGCCTGTCCTGCGTGTCAACTCAGCATAGCCTTCGTTAGGCCTTACCATCAAACAGCTACCTTACCTCTACAATACCCCTCCCAATCACATCCATACTCATCAACAGCACTAACCAAGAATTTACCCACAAATGTCAATACTCTACGTACAAGCATATACAAATACCTGTGGTAATGATTATCAACTCGATGAGATAAACGCAAGAAGCTAAGCAGATTTCCCACGTGAAGTTTTACAATAGATATATCTACATACTGGCAACACGTAACACCATCGTGAATATTAAGCGAATAAATACAAACGGTAATGAGAAATATTTCAGCCAATTTTAATAACCGCTCGGAAAGCGTCCGAATTAGGAACAAACAGGTCTATCAACTGCTGAGGAGTGAATGCTAGATAGAAATATTCTTCACCGGGAAGAAAAACGATTAATGAATTATATCAAAGTAGAATATAACAAATTAATTATATGGAAATCTATTTACTGTATCTAGTACTGTAATTCATAATGAATCAGAATAATTTTTATCTCACTCACATCTTAGTAGTCCAAAATCAAAGAAGTGGGGAGGGGCGGAATTAATAGAATGAATTTGCATATATCTCAAAAAGCAGTATTTCAATGAAAACAATATTTGGCATTTAACCTTGGAATGAAGTGTTTCATGATATAAGAACTCATTATTAATGTGATATGAGTAGAATTGGCGGTTTGCTGAAGGCTGAAAACCGAAAAAAACGCAAATATCTCGGTTACTATTCAGAATAGAGAATAAATGTATTTAACAATACTTATTGTACATTTAGTTTTCAATAAGATTTGTCCTATACCATCCGTCGTATAATAACGGAGACATTTTCTATTATCGAAAATCGCCCCGCTAATCTCCCCTCCCACTGGTCCGATTTCAGCCATTGACGAACTTGATCTTTCTTTTGACATAAAACGATTAAATATCGAAGCTGGTAACGATCAAACAAAAATTGCGACATCTGAGCGTTAACAGACGAGTATATATATATATATATATATATATATATATATATATATATATATATAATTTTGAACTGACCTCATTTTCGTCATCTCTGGGGTAGGATCGATGGATATTCGAAGAGAGTTTTCGAAAATCGCATCATGAGTACGACTTCAATAGCTGATTTCCCCTGAGGGGTAATCTGATAAAAATCCTCGTGTCGTCCGTTGAAAAGAATATTGGTATTTAAGCACGGAATATGAAGCTTCATGATATATTCCATTACTTGTAAAATGAAATGACTAAAAGTGGGCGTTTACTGAAGGCTTCAAATTTAAAATTGGGATCATCTCGTTTAATATTGAAGATTGAGAATAAGTGTGTAGAACTACACTTATAAGCAAGTTATCAAACTAGTAAAAGGATTGCTCATATATGATTTTTTGATCTGAATCTGAATAAATGGAGATATTTGGGATTTTCGCCCCCACCCCTGTTACCTGTCCAGTTTCAGCCGTTAATGAATTTGATCTTGAGTTTTACATGAAACACTGTTATTGCAAAGATCAAATAAAAATTGCGCCCGTTAGAGAAGTTACAAACAAGTATGTGTATAATTTTGAAGGGACGTCATTTTCGTCATCTTTAAGGTATGATTGATGGACATTTTAAAATATTTTTCGAGAACCGCGTCATGAGTACAACCTTAATAGCTAACATACCATTCTATGCCAAATAATACATTAGTATTCCATACAATGTTTCAAACGCTACGTGAAACCTCCTTGCTGCTGTTAACATAATTTAAGGGGAAAAAAAGTTCACCACTTTCTAAATCCAGATAGAATGCGAACTGCAAATTGTATTATCATACATACATCCTATCGAAAGCCAATTCGCAGCATTAGCCAAATTAAAATAATGAAATTAGAATGGGCGACATTATAGAAGTAAATATTATTCATTATCCATGTAAATTCGTGATTGCAACGATTAGAGCCATAATAAATGTACCACCTCTAGGATATGCACCGTGTAAAAGTGCAAAATTAATACAGGCCCTTAAACGTGTTGAAATTGTTCCAAATAACTTATTTATTGATGTTGTATGTGTAACACTGATCCATGCAGAATTATTTAAGCGTTCCAATTCCCACCTCCTGAAAACCCCACTTCAGTTCCAAGGCAATTAATGAGCTTATAATTTCGTTTTACATAAAGCCTTTAAAATTGACGCTTAAATGACTATTAAACAAAAATACTGACTTTCATGTATGTATTTATATAACCACACCTCTTTTTGCTATGGAAAATCCATATAAAATCGCGGAAACACCTCATTAACAGGTTTAATTTGCTTTAGAAACATATGTTTCTTCAAATCAAACTAAATAGTGTAAACGAGTCAGTCACGCAGGGGCTGCGTAAACTAAGCAGATTTCCCTCCTGAAGTTTAACAATAGATAAATCAACATACTGGTAACACAACACCACCGTGAATATTAAGTGAATAAATCCAAATGGTAATAAGAAATCATAAAATTTTAATAATTTCTGAAAGGGAAGCATCTGAAATGTAAACAATGTCTGCGAACCTCTCACTTGCAAGAAAAACAATTACTAAAATATATCTAAGTATAACATATTAATTTTATTGAAAACGATTTACTGCATCTAGTACTGTAATTTATAATGACTCAGAATAAATTTTATCTCAATCACCCACATCTTAGTAGTCCAAGAACAAAAGAAGGAGGGAGGGCGGGAAAAATAGAACGTATTTCCATATATCTCACAAAGTAGAATTTCAATGAAAACAATATTTGGTATTTAAGCTTCGAAGAAAGTGGTTTATTATATAACAGAGTATTGTTTATGCAACGTGAGTAGAATTAGGGATTTTCTGAAGGCTAAAACTGAAAAATGTAAAGGTCGGTTATTATTCAAGATAGAGAACAAATGCATATAACAACATTAATAGTACATTTAATTTGTAATAAAATTGATTCTATATACCTTGTCGACCCTACGCATAGTAACGGAGACATTTTGAATTTTCATTCAAAAAAGCGTCATGAATACGAACTCAATAGCTGATTTCCCTCAAGGGAAATCTGCTAATAAAATGAACAAGAGAAGGGATTTAATGCCAACTAAATCTTTAAGGATGTCTATATTTTTAGAGAGCTTATGAAATAAAATTGAATAATTACGTTAGTGGTAGACCATTGAAAAAGGAGGCATTAGTTGCACGTGTAGATATGTAAAGATGGTAAAATAATATATATGTGAACTCCCAAAGTAAAACAATTACGAAGCTAGAAGGGAGGTCTAAAAGATAGATGGGTGTAGTAGAGAGGTAGATGGGGCAGAGAGGGCCTGGGGTGGGGTGTTGTAGTTCACACTGATTCGGATGCCGACATGATGGAGAGAGGTTGAAAAATCCAAGGGGGCGGATTCCAGCGAGATATTTCATTAGGAAGGCTGGAGAATTCCAGGATTCCTCAGTTCCAGCAGCCCTTCCCTCCTGCAAAAACCTATACCCCTCTTACTCTGCCTCGGACCCCATCCTACCCTCCAACCCTCACCCCCCTTATACCGACTTTGAACTTGGACCGGAGCCAATAAATGTTCTGTGAACTTTAAACTGACTATCCTTAGATTACTTAAGTAACTTTTATCTTACAGAAAAGGCACAAGATCTTATGTTCAAACGACTCTGGTGTATTCTAAGTCCCTGCCTAAATGAAATTTAGTGTCTCTTAATACTTCTAGTGTTCATTAAACTAATAAATTTTCACTGAAATGATTATTTATACTTTTTATCATAACATAAATAAATGAAATGACTTACTTGTAAATATGTTTAACATTTTAACACATGAATAATTATAAAAAGTCCGTCATGAAGGTGACGCGTAAACTAAGCAGATTTCCAATGTTCTAGTATGGTACGTCAGAAGTGTTCTTCTCACCTCATATTCTCTATTTATATGTAAAAACAAATCGATTAGTAGAAGCGGAGGGGCATACTGAAGGAAAACAGGTAAGTACGAATATCTCGCTTAATGCTTGACTTACGAAAAAAAAATGCACTGAACAACAATTGTAGAACATCTATAGTTTAACAAGATTGGATCTACAACATCTTCCCATCAGATTCCTTATTTTTCATTTTCAAAATGCCTCCCCTCTATACCCCTCCCCAAAGTCCGATTTCAGCTGTTAACGGACTTGATCTTACTTTTTACATAAAACGCTTCAGGGAAATCTACTAATAAAATGCAAACTGGGCATATAATGATATATACATACACAAACAAATATTGTGCGTGCTAAAAATAAATCGTCTCTCATTTCCTGAAATTTTAATTTACCACAAATATCCTAAAATCTAATAGCACAATGATTATTGCAATACTACAGAGATTATCTACTAAATTCAGTACTTACGGCAGTGTTTCAAGGTAAATGAACAAAGTAGGAATGTAACGCTTGCAATTTGAAAATGATGTAAACAAAACTAAGGTTTTAGATAACATGACGTAGTAAAATATTTGTAGTAAGCCTTTGTTAAAGAACCACCCTATGTGGGGTTTAAATAACAATATCGTAAATATCTCCGTGGAAAATCATCGGCTCCAGAGCATTACATGGCCATATTTTCGGTGTAGTTTTTACTTTTATGTTCTCGCAAGCGGAAATATGGATATCGATTATTTTTCAATAAGTTGTATAAATTTCCCCGTTCAGTAGATAAATGTTACTGTGCTACTTCGTAAATGCACCATTGAGAATGAAACCATAGACAATGTCTTGGGCATTTCTCCAAACAATATGCTCTTGATGCTACTCCCCGCCATCTTAATTTTAAAAATGTTCCAATGGAACTCCGAAATGAAAAAGACTACCAAAGTATTGATCAAGTCTAAAGCGTAAGATGAATTTAAAATATATTATTGCTATCAAATAAAACAGTAAAAAAGCTTTCATCATATCCTACTGAACGATTTGACAGCAACAAGGAAGGCCTGGTAATATTGACATAAAAAAGAGAGTAAAAAAATATATACTCCAAATGCATAGAGATAAAGCTTCGGTCCGGTTAATTTAATTTTGTTTTTTAATTTTTAAAATGTTCTCCTTTCTATTTAACACTCTATACCAAACAAATAATGTTGAAATGCATGAAGTTAACTTAATAGGATTAGGTAGCTAAGCTAGCTGAAACTAGCTATCAGCAAGTCGTGTACTTCAGAAATAAATATATTTCAGTTTCAAAACTATTTTGACGAAGACGTTCCCCTAATAACAAAAGGGATTTGTTAGTAGGCACTAGGGGAAGTACGTTAATAACTAACTTTTTAAATAAGAAATTTCAATTCTAAATATAGGTTCAACTACGCTGCCGGGCATGTATGTGATATCTATGGTAATGGTGTATTATCTAATGGAAAAAATAGCTTACAAATTGTATAAATCCTGTGAGAAGTAAGAAAAATAAGGAGGTATTAGATGAACAATAATTTACTTAAACATTTTAAGGATGATTCCTGGTAAATCGAACCCGGAAAAGGGGGTGCTTGGAATTTGTATTTCTGCAACTATTCTTCTATAAATGTTTTCTCTAACTCAAATATTAATCCAGTTATAAGTATTATGTTGGTTGCAGCTTTCAGTGAACACCTACTTGTACTCATCTGATCTTCAGTTTCATTAACTGAACCACTAAACATATCTATCTTATGCCCAGCTTATATTTCAATTCATAATAATCAAGAGCCTTCTTACTCCGGGGGAAATAAAGAATTGATAGTTAGATCGCATCGCCAGTGCGTGAAATTAGTTTACCTCTGTTTTTTTTTTTTTTTGGGTTGAATGAAAACAACTAGTTTTCTTATTATTCTAAGATATTGCTAGGGAACTATGAAGATGCCCATTTTTAGATGATGAAGTGGTTCATGAAAAAAAATAGTCGGTCACGCAGGGGCTGCGTAAACTAAGCAGATTTCCCACTTGAAGTTTTACAATAGAGAAATTTCACGAAAGCCGAGCATTTAATGAAACGGCCGAACTAGCTTTTGGCGGGAAAGCCACTTCGTCCGTTAGCCGCCCAGATTTCATAAAAATGCAAATATCTCGGTAAATATTCAAGATAGAGAATATATGTATATAACAATATTTATAGTAAATTTAATTTGCAATAGGATTGTTTCTGTACAATTTTTCGATCCGGTGTATAGTAACGGAGATATTCCGAATTTTCGAAAATCCTCCCCTCTAAACCCCCCCCCCTCCCACTTTTCCGATTTCAGCCGTTAACGAACATGATCTTTCCTTTTACATAAAACGACTAAATATCAAGTTTGGTAACGATCAAATAAAAATTGCGCTTAGAGCGGTAACAGACAAATATATATATATATATATATATATATATATATATATATATATATATATATATATATATATACAGTTCTGAACGGACCTCATTTTCGTCATCTACTAGGTAGGATCGATGGACATTTGAAGAAAAATTTCGAAAATTCCGTCATGAGTAGAACGTCAATAGCTGATTTCCGTTGAGGGAAATCTGCTAAAAGGTATGTATATTTTTTCTTTTGCTTTTTCGACATCTATTAACCTCCGCTACTAAAAATGTGATATTTTAAGTAATCTAATGCATTACCACCGTTTTTAAATTACCAATTTAAGCATGTGACCGTAATAAGTAGGAAGCAATAAATTGAAGGTGAGAACAAAACTTGTATCACCTAGCTACTTGTGCCTGAAAGTGCATCAGTAGGTGAGAATCCAGATTCACAATCGCCGTTTGGAATTGATTATTAATTTTAACAAAACTACAGAGAGCGCTGAATAACACTCGAGTTGTAAAGGATCAAAAGGACTGGTCGTTATAGATATAGTAGAGGATATATGGAAGGAGATGAGGAAAGTGCACGGGCGAGTACACCTGCCAGGGCTCTAGACACATAGGATCGAAGTAATGGCACACACTCCCACTCACCAGTCAGGCCCGTTTGAACAAAAAGAAAAAGGAAACCTAGGAACCCGGCTTTACTCCAAGCGGAACGGTAGACTAAAACGAACTGGATCATTCGCTTGAATAATATATATTCATGTTAATTGAGTGTCGGGGGTGGCTGAGGGAGGGGCCAGGCTTTTGTTCCGCCCCCAACAATAGGAGGAGAAATTCATAAAGTGTGGACGAACAAAAGCCCTATTATTCTGGATCACGTGACTGTAGACCAGTTTTTCCCTGGACGCAGACACCTGCTCCCACTGTCCCTCTAAACCACAACTTTTGCCATTACTTTCTCTGCTCGGCCCATCCTCAGGTTCATTGTCTCAAGTCTAGTTAGGGTCAGGTGGCCAAGCCTACTTTAATCATTTACACCAACTTTTATTTTACTCCTCTCTCCTGGTTCTAAGGTTTTGAAGGTCTTCAAAATCCTAAAAATAACACTTTCAACTGAATTTCCCTTTAGGAAGGTGTCCTCTTATTGTCTTAGGTCATATGAAAAGACCTAGGTCTGGGACCTCCAGCACTATCAATGTATTTATGATTGAACGTATGTCCATTAATGAATGTGGTTACATTCAACTGGTGCGTCCATTTGCGGATTATAAATTTGTTCATTTAATTAGCCGATTCACGGCGCATTAACCAGTGAAATCGCGTTTGGATGAGATTAGGTTGGCAACAACAGCTCAGTAATCCGATTCGAAATAATTATAACAGTGATTCCTGAGCCCTTTCCGAGATTCCCTACTAATGGCAGTGTAGCTTATGAAATGAGAAGGGATAAAATAAACAAGCCTACTGCTACAACCACAGACATTTGGAGTTAGCTAAATTTTCACTCCTCCTCACTATAATATGACAAGGCATAAACTGATCTCTGGAAACAGTATTTATAGACGATAAGCGCCACCACTAGTGGATTAATACGAGTCTGGAAATACGCGAGGATATGAAAACCTCTACATCCGTCAGTAACCACTCAGGAATGGGGTAGGTAGTTGAGTAACGAATCCGCTATCTTTGCTCTGTAATGCGATCGCACTGCAGCAGGGATTGCGCCAAGCTGTTCATTTGACCTGAAACCGTAGTCGTTTGGCAAGCCTCTGTCTCTTCATGGGCTGTTGGGCCAAATATTTTCCTAAAATAAAAAAATACTGAGTACTCATAACGGGTCTTCATTTATACTCATAGTAATATATATGTACGTGTTTCTCTCATATATATATATATATATATATATATATATATATATATATATATTTCTCTCTCTCTCTCTCTCTCTCTCTCTCTCTCTCTCTCTCTCTCTCTCTCTCTCTCTCTCTCTCTCTCTCTCTCTCTCTCTCTCTCTCTCTCTCTCTCTCTCTCTCTCACTGCTAAGGTGTATGGGTGCTTTAATATATTGTTCCTTACAAAGAAGATTCTGGATCTTTGAGGGACTAGAAATCTTTATGAAGGTTTCATTCCTGTACATAGTGAAAGATTGGTAATTAATTTCCAACTGGCAGTTTGCATAACCAACATATATCGCCAGTCTTTCTCTCCCGTTGCTGCTAGAGAGTTAAACGTGTTACCTAAAGAAATAAAACCGTCATCATTCCGAAGGGCCTGTATTAATAGTTTTCTTACCACCGAGATGACAAAACCATTTTTATATTAGTTTTAATTTTTTATATGTTTTTTGTTATATGAGAAAACGAAATGTATTATCTTCACCAAAAAAAGAACTATCACTCCACCACATTTACATATACGTAACACTGCCATAAAAGACACAAATACTTTACAATTTTTAGGACACACACTAGACAATAAATTAACATGGTTACCCCATTTAAAAAATCTCCTGAACAAATGCAAGAAATCCTTGAATTTGCTGATGATACTTTGAAATACGCAAGGGGAGCGACTGATTTTTAATGTTTACATTCTATCCTGCCTATACCAGGTCATAGCTGGATTACGGTTGTATAGCTTATTCTTCTGCCAGTTGCAGTACACTAAAACTTCTTGACACCATCCACTATACAGGACTTAGAATCGGTACAGGGGCTTTCAGCAAGTCACACTGACAGCTTATGTGTTAAGTTGAGGAACCTCCCCTGGAGTATAGACGGCAAATAGTGAGTTTTAAATTTATTTTTATCTCACTCAAAGACATTAGAACAATCGTGTAAATACATTTTAGCAGATTTCCCTCAAGGGAAATCAGCTTTGAGGACGTACTCATGACGCGATTTTCGAAAAATTTCTTCAAATGTCCATCGATCCTACCCAGGAGATGACGAAAATGAGGTCCGTTCAAAATTATATATATATATATATATATATATATATATATATATATATATATATATATATGTGTCTGTTAACTCTCTAGCGGTCGCAATGTTTGTTTAATCGTTATAAAACTCGATATTTAAACGTTTTATGTAAAAAGAAAGATCAAGTTCGTTAACGGCTGAAATCGGACTAGAGGGAGGGGAGGGCGGGATTTTCGAAAATTCAAAATATCTCCGTTATTATGCATCGGATCGAGAAATTGTATATAACCAATCTTATTGCAAATTAAATTTACTATAAATATTGTTATATACATTTATTCTCTATCTTGAATATTAACCGAGATATTTGCATTTTTATGAAGTCTATGGGACATGTGGTGGAGGGGTATGTTCGGATTAGTTCGGCCGTTTCCGTTAACTGTTCGGGTCAGGCGGAAGCTTCTTCTAACCTTACCTTACCTTCGTTACTTTGTGAGATTTATGAAAATATGTTCTGTTCATCCGCCCCCCCCCCTTCTTTAGTTCTTGGTCTACTAAAATTTGAGTTATGAAAATATAAATTATTCTTACAATTCAGAAGCCGTTTCAGTTGGGAATTTATTTTAATTAACTGAAAGATTTCTCATTACCGTTTGTATTTAATCACTGTGGTATTTTGTTACCAGTATGCAGATTTCTCTATTGTAAAACTTCACAAGGGAAATCTGCTTAGTTTACGCAGCCCCTGCGTGACGGACTTTTTAAATAACATGTTTTTAAATAAATATTCCCAAACCTGTCCCAAAAGAAAACCGCTTTCAATCCACCTCCTTCAAAATTAATTTTATCTATCACCTATTTTATCTAACACTACTCTTACACTCCCTCCTTCGAGAGTAAAGAACTATCAAATTGATTAAAGCTAACACAATATCAAAAATCAAATTCTTTTCCTGAGCGAGAGAGAGAGAGAGAGAGAGAGAGAGAGAGAGAGAGAGAGAGAGAGAGAGAGAGAGAGAGAGAGAGAGAGAGAGAGAGGGGGGAGAGAGGAGAGAGAGAGAGAGAGAGAGAGAGAGAGAGAGAGAGAGAGAGAGAGAGAGAGAGAGAGAGAGAGAGAGAGAGAGAGAGAGAGAGAGAGAGAGAGAGAGAGAGAGAGAGAGAGAGAGAGAGAGAGAGCGGGGCAGGGATGGGACGGTGGATGTGGCTGAGAGATGGTATCTTTAAGAGAGTATCTGGCTTGGCTAAGCCATGGCTATCTAGATCCCTAGGGGTGGTGGCGGCGTCATCACTACCACCCCCCACCACTCATTAATAACGACTGGGGTGGGAGCCGGCGATTAGTGCGATCAGCAACTCTCCTCTCGTCAATGTCCCTTCCCCCGTCTCATCCCTCTCTATATCTCTCTCTTCCTCTCTCCCACCCACTCGCTACCACTTTTCCAGTAGCTTTATCTTCCAATACCTCCCACCCCCTCTCTTTTATCCCACTTCCTTGGCTATAGAAGCTATAAAGGACCTCGGTCAGTGCTGCCAACTTTTATCAAGATCGAAAAAATCGAGTCTAAATTATTGCTTTATATAAGGAAGTCCTCTTTTTGGTAAGTTGTAATTCACTGCGTTGACTTATGATATTTCTCAATTTACCAGTAGAAGAGGTATAATTATAAATAAACCATTATTCTCTTTAATGGACAGTCAGAAACAGTCTTGCGATTCTAAAATAAAAATCCGAAATACATTTAAACAGTCCAGAAAAAATGATTATTTTCAAAAAGAAAATATACCAATGGAACGTGGCACATTGGCTACACCAATAGTACAGAAATTAACATTCAGTCCAACGCCTGCTATTGTATAGACGTTGATAATATCGATTTATGCTATACAAACAAGGAATACGCCATTGCACGTTATTCTTGCGAAAGAATATTCGAGTTCATAAAACCTTAAATGGAATATAGACTCAGGAAAGCTTTGGATACCTGCAATCCTAAAAAGAATATAATTATCCTGCATAAGCTGGAGAGATACTACGACATTAAGATCCGAATGATCCGTCCGACTCATTGACTCCGTTCTTAGAGCCAGACAAGTCAAGAATATATATATATATATATATATATATATATATATATATATATATATATATGTATATACATTACATTTTTTCCTTCCTATAATAACCCTATATGAAGGCCATTTATTTTTCTGCATGTCCCATGCAAGTTATCATATCAAGTGCATTTGTAGAATAGTACAAATTATTTATATGCAAGTTATTTCAAGAGCACAAGTTATATATAAACAATTAACAATAATAACGTTAAATAAAATTAAAAACATATAAAGAGAAAATTATTAGTCTTGAAAAAAAAAAGAAAAGAACTATTAAGTATCCGTAAATATTTTAAGTATAGTTGTTGTATCAGCTGAAATAAGTATTCTAACTATTAAATGTATTAAAAGCTTGCTCTTCAAATATTTTAAACGCATTACTAAATTTTAAAAATAACTTGTCTTCTTCCATTGGAAATTTCCCTTTTTGTATTTCAATGTCTTTTTTTTTAGTTTTTGTCGTTTGTTAGTCAATAGTCTGCAACCGTATATTAAGTGTTGACATGTTTGTGGAGTTGTGTAATCACAAGTGCAAGTATTGTTGTATTTTATGTTTGATCGGTGGCATTAAGAGTTTTAGAGTACCTGTTACTAATTGTGTATGTAGAAAGTCTGTATGTATGTATGTGTTGTTGAAATATATGTTAATGTTCGGAATGAAAAGTTTTAAATGTTCTCCTATATTAGTCACAGCCCATTCTTATATATATATATATATATATATATATATATATATATATATATATATATATATATATATTTTGTGCCCACCTTGTGTTACTTTGGCATCAAGAGTGTTACCACCGTTTTCAGCCAGGGTGGGCTACGGATTTAATTGGATTTATTTTGTTCGTAAATAAATAAATTTCCTTTTTCCCAGGAAGGAATAGATCTCGCCACTCAAGATTTACCATGTGAGATTAAGAACACACACTCACATGGCTAACCTGAGTCCCTAGTGTTTACTTGTGTTCGATTTAAAAATTGAAGCGGTAATAAAACTACACCAGCCCCATCTGTTATCAACTAGGCCAACCAATGATGCCCCCTGAAGAGTGCTGAGCTCTATTGCCTACTTGTGTAAGCACTACCTGAGAGGACATCCTTGGGTTCAAAGGGCAAAGATAAGGAACAGGATCAGAACAGTAGAGTGGGGCAGCAGAGTGAGTAGAGCCTCTCATGAGTGGCAGCAGTTTTAGTTTCTTTCTCACACCCTTTTTTAAAAACCAACATGAGTGAGTAAAGGAAGGAGCATCTAGGGGAGACCAGGATGTAGGGAGTAAGAGGGAGAACACCAGAACAGCATGGAGAACATCATCACAATTTCATCAGCATCCCTTGAAGTAATCATTAATCTAACATACTAACACAGATCTGCCCTGCAATAGTCCATTCCCCCATTTCATGTAAATTAACCAATATAATATTAATAGTAATATACGTCTTATAAATAAACATGGTACTCCGGTATCAAATCATACAAAACTTCTATGATCCAGCACCTCTCTTAAAATATTGCAAGCCGTTAGCGGGTAAGGCCGAAGGGCTTGCAAATACAACTTGCGACGACATTAACATTGATCACATGTAAAAAGGTGATGGAAAGGCTAAGAGAAAGACTTAGTTGAGATAGAGGGACTGTGAACTGGTGAGAGATGGGCAAGGTAAGCTTGGGGCTTAGCGCCCCCCCCCCATGAATATGCACCTACTTTCACGTTTATTAGAAACCCCTCCCCACGTTGCGGCCAAAACCTTACTTATTTTTCGTTCTTTCACTTAGGGCTCGCCATAGGATGAGCCACTTCAACACTACCTTCCGATAAACTAATCTCTATTACTGTGGAGCTAAATATATATCAGTCCTCTTCACTAGTATTGAACAATTTGAAAAGGTAACATGCTTTTAATAAAGAACCTTATTGAAAATTAAATTTACTATATTCATTGTTATACACATTTATTTTTTATCTTGAATATTAACCGATACATTTGCATTTTTTTTAAGTTTGTGCGGATAACAGAGATGAGATAGGCTGAAGTTGGTTTTATTCGGGACTTTCCGCCGAAGAGTAGTTCCGCCGTAACTGTTCGGCCCTCGTGAAATTGGTTTATAGACTTGTTACTACTACTGTTATTAGTAGGCACATTTCTCTGTTGTAAAACTTCACGTGAGAAATCTGTTTAGTCTACGCAGCCCCTGCGTGACGGACTTTTTCTATGGCAACTACAAGAAGTTGACTCTGCATCTGCGGTATTTTGGCCCGTGAGGTTCCTACTTCAAAAAAAAAAGGAAAAGAAGAACTAAAATTGTCTGTAGGTTTTGAGAGCGATAAAACACGTAGAATAAGAAACAATTCTTGGTGAGAAGGTAAGTGGGGAAGTTAAAAGGAAGTGAGCGAGATATGAGCTAATAGGTTCAGGATTGTGTAGGAGAGGAGCAGAGAGGAGGAGGGCATGGGGCCGACTCGTTACTCACATCACGTGGCTACAAATAAAAAATCAAGAGACGCTACTAGCTTCGGATGGAAGAGCGCCACATCCGGAGCTCAATAAAATTTCGCTGTTCCGGTGTAGCAGAGCTGGGGAGGAATTTCGCTCACGTAGCTCTGCTAAGGAGGGGGATTCACTCACCGCCACCTTAATTTGTAACTAACACATACAACATCACTCCAAAACACTAAATATTGGTGCATGCAACTCCAAGCAGAGGGAAAACAATAATCGCTATAAATCAACTGAAGTTAGAGGGTCCGTTGTGCACAAACACAATCCATACAACTAAAAATAAAATTCCGTTAAGTAGGGGCTGCGTTAACTAAGCATTTCCCACGTACTTGCATTTATTAAAAACGTAAAAGTTCAATGAAAACAATATTAGATATTTAGGCTTCAAATAAAGTACTTCATGACAGCTTATTGTCAATACGAGATGAGAGGGTGGGGGTTTACTGGCAAAAACTAAAAAAAAAACAAATACCTCAGTTAATAATCAGGATAGTGAAAAACATACAGAACAAAATATATAGAAAATTACATTTTCAATAAGATTGGTTCTATAAAATTTTTCGTTCCGACGAATAATAAGTGACATATTAACAAATCGAAAATCTCCCCCACTACCCCCCCCCCCCCTGCCGTCTGCTCAGATTTTAGCCGTTAACGAAGTTGATACCTATTCATTTTTACATACGTTTAAATATCGAGTTTAGTAACGATTAAACAAAAATTACGACCGCTAGAGCGTTAACAGACAAATATATTTATATATATATATATATATATATATATATATATATATATATATATATATATATATAGTTTTGAACGGACCTCATTTTCTTCATCTCCTGGGGAGGATCGATGGACATATGAGGAAATTTGCTAAAAACATTACAATACTTAAATTAATTAAGTATTTTTGAAAAAAAAGGAAAATGTACCAAGTATTTTCAAAAGCAGTTTTTATTAAAAGGAATTTAAAAATGTTATTCATTAATATGTTCTTTGCGGTGCTTCGTCTGTTGGGGACGGGCCATCTACTGTTTATCTAGTCAGGAGAAGACTATGCTCTTAATTCAGTTAGTTCTTTAATAATTAAGTGTTTCTCTCGCGGGATTCGAACCCACGACTCTTTGTGCTCAGACAATAATCTAAAGTCGTAAGGTTTGCTTCTCGCTTGCGAAACACTTATTTACTTACTGAATAATATATTTGTCCAACCAAAATTATTAAATACCAACTTTAGCCCTCATTAAGCCAGTTGTTTATGTATTTCAAAATAATGAATATTAATATTTTTAACCAGTACTCGACAAAAGTATTACTTCAATTTTTACAGTTAGGAATATCATCAAAAATAGGTGTTGTTATTTAAATGAAGTGTAATGAGGCATTTAAAATTTCCAGTTGAACTCACAATTAGTGACGGCAACACTCTATTCAATATGACAACGTAAATAAAACTGGGGACGGCATAAAAATCGTTAGCATAACATTACAAACTAGGCCAGAGCCCTAATGCGGATTCAGTTCGCTGCTATTCGGAAAGTTTGCTGTGGCAGCCCATAAATATGGGACAGATGTTAAGTAAGAAGAGAAGCCAGAGGGATGGAAGCCCCCTTCCTAATACTGTGGCCGCTATTTAAATTTGAAATCGTTTTTTACAGGGGCGGTTGGCCTGTCGTTTGCGAACTTGTCCGCCGGCTAAAGATATAAAACTCTACCGAGGCAAATTGACTTGCAGATCCTCGAGTCCAGGATTGGGGGCAGAACCCCCGGCCAGATATGAACAGAATTCTAATTACTCCCGCTCTATTCCAACCCCCTCCCCCCTCACGGTCTCTTCTCTGAAACAACCCCCACAGCTCACGCTGACCTAACCACTCTTCCGACATAACTCTAAATCCCAAGAACATGTTAATAGGTTATTATTCTGAAATAATTTAGAGATCTAAATCATAATCCCCTGACGTGGCTAGGAATTCATAGAAACAAATGTTCATTATTAAAAGTCCATCCTTTGATCAGGAGCGGCCGAGATACATGTATGAAGCAATCATTCGACGGGGATCCAAAATTACTGCCATAATTTCACCGTGCAAATAAACTGGCTTTTGAAATGAAAGGATTTCAAAAAGTTTCATATTAGCTTTCATAGAATTTTACATCCTTTGGTCATCTCTGTCTGATAAAAATTCGGCGTCATTTTAATTATGCCGAAGCATAAAATAAACGAAATTCCTATTCATTAACTCTTCATTGAAATATCTTTTATCTAATCCAGGTTTAACCGACTAACTAACAGTATGCCTTATAATACGGAGAAATGATAACAACATATACAGTATCCAGAAATAAAATGCTCATTCAAAAATATAAAGGCAAAGATAACATTGAGCAATTCCAACAAAAAGCAATGCTGACTTGTCAACGGAGCAACCATTCATCAAATCAGTCTTTTGGAGTACATTCACGCGCGTGGATTACAGAGAAAGCCTTGAAGAACAATAACCGATGTCGAATACGAACGGCCAATGTTTCATCAAAAATGTTACATTGGGCAAGGAAAGTATAAATATGGCAAGTATGATTTTCTTTTGCCAAAACCATGGCACGATGATTACCCAAAGACACCATTTATGATCATCTTTTACCACGAAACAAGGCAAATTCCCTTGAAATTATGAGGTATCATTAATTCAGGTTGGTTTCCAGGAAGCCAATTAATCCAGTATTTAAAGTATTCATCAACGGCATAGAATGTGTGATGTTATGCCCAATCCTTTCCCAGAATCTCTAAACGCAATCAGATTTTGTTTCAGCAAGTAAATTTGGATAGGTTGAGCTTCATTCTACCTTGCATTGTGTCCGACCATTGCAAGGGGTTAAAAATATAGCACCTAAATTCTTACTTAATAGGAAAAAAAATGGAAATTTTGTTAAAAACAAACGTGTATCATTAACACGTTAAAGTCATTAACTTTATGACTTATCAGCATTATCTTTACATTGGCAAATTACTTAAGGAATTTAATGAACAACAAAATTCTCATATATTTTTCATTGGTCATACATAATAGATGAAGGATTAAGAAGTGTAGAGGAAGTCAATAATTTAAAATTGAAAATAATTCGGTAATTTAACCTCGTATGAAAAAAAAGTATTGCTCCGCAAGTTTGACTATAACTAAAACATTAACGAAGTAAATTGCATTTATGATTCCCAGCACCAATCCCGCGTAATGCTGATACAGGGCCTTGCATTACCTGACGACCTATATGAATTGTCTTGATGTTACATTTTTGTAACTGAAGGTGAAAAATTTATACTTTGCCTGCCTGATTACACTTTTCCGTAATTCAGCGTTAGTGGTATCTTAGGAATGGATATTCGTGGTGCTCTAGAAGCCTTGGATGTTGTCATTTCTGGATTAAGTGAATTAGCCGAAGAAAGCAACCATAAAGTTTAGAGCATTTACATCATCAAAGTGTTTAGACTAAATTAATCAGTAATTTTTCCACTTGAAATTCAATTGACTTGCTCATACTGGCTTACTTCCTTTCATAAGTCAGTTATTGTACGCTATGGAGAATGAAGGGATGGCTTTCTAAAAACATCTAGCCTTGAGTGTTATTCAACCCTTCCATCCTGACTACTTTAGTGTGGAAAACAACAGAAAACCCTGCATGCCCTTATAGACCTCTTCTTTCCTTTTCTTCTTCAGAGCTATCATTGAAATTGAAATTCTTTGAGGATGTGGAGGTGCAAACCAATTTTAATGGAGTGGATGAAATGCTCAATTGTTCCTGAAGTTTTTATATGACAAGTACTTTCATCCGCATCGGACTCAAACCATTCACGGCTTGAATACAAAATGTAAAAGAAGGGGCAAGGAGATATTTATATATCAACTATCTAAGTTACCCGGCTTCGCCCGGGAATTCATTTGAGACTGAATGATGTTATTTTTTGGCAAGGCTTTACTTTGCACAGTATTTTGTGCATGTAGTTTTTTTTTATAACGTAATGGACCATATAATTCATAATCATGGAATTTATTCTGTCTTCCAAACCATGTATGAAACAAAATTACTTTCCCACTTAACCATGCCCTACAAAGCCCATCGGTGACAGCTGCTTTAGGTACAACATAACCGCTATTAAAAATACCCTTTTGTAAGTCTCGATTGTAAACTGTATATTCATATTGATGCATAGTGTGTTAATAAATACCAAAAATAACTGGGTGCACCTCCCCAGCACCTCACCCTTTTAAATTATTTATTTATGATAATTAAACTAATTCACATTCCTGAGAATAACACTGCATAGCTAAAAGTATAAGCATCAATTAACATGTAAACATAGACCAATATGAGGTCGGCAGGGAAGCGGCAGAACTGATAGGACAAAGGAAGTATCACCTCCCTGGACTCAGTGATGCCAACCTGCAATTCATTTAGGGTATCAATCCTGTAATGTTCAATTATATTAACATATCTAATTACATTATCTTCACAATACTAAAACTGTTTGTTCAAAGAATTTTCAAGTTTTAATTAAATAAATAAAACTCGGGCTATGTTTCGTAAGTGGTGTAAATATTTGGAATTTAAAAAATATAAAACCGATTCTTTGATATGTAAGAAAGTACAATTACCTTTTCAAGTCAGATTACAGGTTCATAATATAAAATGTAGGAAATTCAGGGAATATAGGGTTCAAAAGTACACTTGTATTCGTTGCATTTAAATGATTATATATATTTTAATTTGTTAGCGAATTTTTTTTATTTTGAAGATAGAAATGAGAGGGATTAATTGAGGAGCGAGTTAAGCTTTGGAACAACTTAAGAAAGGCAATTGACCACAAGCGAAAGACCGGACATTCGGATAGGAATCTACACTTGTTCAAAGGAAAAACCTCCTGAATAAAACATCCCTTAGGGTCCAAGGGCCCCGCTACTTAAGAAAACGTTATCCCCTTACACAATTATATACCTTATATCTAGGCTACCTTTAAGGATAATCCGGGAAGGACAATTGATTAATCAAGAATTCATGAGTGGGAGAGAGAGGGAGAGGTGGGTGTAATTAGAATTCGTCCCATATCTGACGGGGTAACCACCCCCATCTGCAAGTCAATTCCTCCCTCTAGCCTCTCCCCTTCAATTTTATTTCTTTATCTTCCCTCCTCCTAATTCTCTCTCCTCTTCTCCCTCCACTACTTATAGAAGACTATAGTGGCCTTGTATTAACTTTATGGCCTCTTAGAATTTTATGGCGGGCCGATACTGTACTCGATTATGGACTTAAACTCATGAAAGAGCTGTAAAAAAGTGGAATTAAGTTTTTATTTTAGGCTGCTATTATGATCTCAGGAATAAATTACTCTTTAGTGTTACTACTGTGCTATTTGATCTCAAGATTTTTAAATCTCTGTGAAATAAAACAGTCTGCTAATGGTCAGTTTCATTCCCTATGCCATATAGGTATATAAAATACACAATATATGTAGCCTTTAGTTAGAAGGTGTTTGTTTCAGGAAGTAACGTATCAATCAAAAGCTTATTTTTAAACAGTATAATATCCGTTGTAGTAAATGTTTTATAAAAATTTCATTATTAAAACCTTGCATAAACTAAAAAAATATTGTAATCGCGAAGATTTTCAGAATATCTAGCCTTAGAATTATCATTATAATTTTTTGTTTCACATTTAGGTTTGTTATAGCGTCTAGTTCTCCACCTCACCTATTGGTCGAAAACCACTGTTGGGTAGGCAGGAGGGCGGATGGTTAAAAAATTCCTAACTTCTTCGTACGCACTAGAAATGCAAAAAAAAAGTATAGGACATGTATGGTATATCATTACAATATCTATGAATGTTCTAAGAACTTTTTTCAACCAATGCATGGAAATAGTAATATATCGCTACGGTATATCGCTTTCAAATGAAAAAATAAATAAATGGCATTTATTCATTTAATAATATAGGAATTGTGAATAATGCGCCCATATCTGTTATTTATTTTTAGTATAACATATTTGTTGAAATTATTATAACATATTAATGGTTGGAGACAACATAGACACAGAGTTTCACCGTAGCGGCCGTCACATTTGTACGTAGTAAACGCAAACTCACAATTTGGAAGAATTTATAACTTATTCTGGATGATCATTGCCCATAACAGTCTTTTCCAAATCGAGAATTTAACTCACAACAACCCTGGGCATACAATGTGAGATGTGACCAATGCATTAACACACATGGATAACCGGAGCCCCATTCACCTGAGCCCATGCATTTGTTTTAGTAATTGGGAATAAGCAAGCGAGCCATTTGATTTTGGTCGCAAATTTAACTTATGTGTACGGCCAATAAATATTAATATAAACATTGCCAATTTGGTATAATTGTAGTTTCAAGATTCATTTTAATTTATATCTTCAGAGGTTTTAGCTCAGTTCATAGAATTCAGGGCTAGGAGTAGCTCATTTTCCATCTACCATTCTCATAGCAGATTATGCCTATGAAATGTTACTATACCTTAAATTTATATTTAGGCGCATGCTAATGTTTAAGAAAATTTCAGTCATACCTGAGAAAGCAAACCTAAAAAAAGAAAGGTCATGGGTATTTTCCAAAGGGTAAATAAATAGAATTTGTCATTTTTATTTGTGTACCAATGCAAATCCTTTTTCTTCCTACTTTCTAAGAAGACTTGAACTAAAGCTATTGGAGGGGGCTTAGGTCTTGTTGTAGTTCAAAATTTAATTTGTTCAGTGAGTAGGAAAGAAGAGGGCCTGTCTCTCTCCCTCTCACTCTGTCACATTCTCTTAGGCTCTCTTTGTCTCTGGATTGACTCCCCTCTCCTTTCTCTCTCCCTCTTCCTGTCCCTAGGTTTGGCCAAATGAGAGGCTAACGACTAAAGTTTCCAGCTCATTCTTGCTATTTATTGCGGGCCCCTCCACCATCGGCCCGGCCCTCTCACCGAGCTAGAAAACTTCAGCATTACCTAAATACTACCGCAACAAAACCTCTTGGAAAAATAATGTCCTCCGTCCTTGATTTTAAATTAAAGTTATGGAGGAGATATTCAGAAAGTTTATAATGTTTAAGGGTTTCATTACTTTTTCAACGCCCAGAAATAATGAAAAATAATTTCGCCTCGAAAACCCGAAAATGGAAGGAAATATCGGGGAGTATAACATTACCATTTCCCGAGCAGGAAGGCATATTTCAATGATTCAAAATTTCATCTTGAATGAGGTACTTCTACGAAATAGAAGACATTTGGAACGTCAATTTCACATTATATGTTTTAATCATTAAAGCGATAATGCAATACCACGGTAACTGTGCCCATGTTAAACTGTAGCATGATTTTGGAAATAAAATGAATCTTGGCTTTCTAAATTGTTTTTGATAAAAACTGACCTATAAAATTCATTCTGGAGAGAGTAAGGAAAACTGCGGTCAATCGTTCGCGAATTTCACTAAGTAGAAGAGATTAGCTGAACTAATTTATTTTTTAGACGTTCTTGATTTATGTAAGAAGAAAAGGACACTTCACAATTGAGCGGTTCAGAAAGCCCTCGTATTCGTATAAGCTTTCTTTTTTCAAAGACAAGCGTGAAGGCTGTTGGCATATTTATGTCTTAATTCGGTAAAACTCCATTAATAGTATTTATTCCATTGGTCTAAAGAAGAATTAACTTCGTTTGCAAACAATCAATATTAAAGGAGTAATGCATAATTTTAAGTAAAAAAATAACGATTTGAAATGGAGAAAAGGAAAGAATGTGAAAAGGGAAAATACTTCTCAAATCAAAAAGTTATTCGTATAATAGTGATTTACGGAAAGTATTAATCCCTTAAATGGGTAAAGGGAACTTGGGAAGAAGGGGAAAGAGGACGTATATTGTGGCAATTTGGGTTTTATGGGGCATCAGACGCTAGGCTGCAGGACCTTCTTGGGGCAATTTAGTCAAGGGGGGGGGTGTATTTCACAGGACGACTCACAGCCACCTTTAACGTCGGCTACATCTTGACCAATTCTATATTATTTCCCGATATTGGCAATTTATTAAATGTAATATGCCTCCCGGGACTAATGGCCGCTCTCAAAGGGAGCAAGTAATACTAAAAATTCAAGAAGCTAGTCCAATATAGCTCTAGACAAAGTCTAGTTGGCAAATTGAAAGCGAGCCCGGTGTGTAATGCCTACTTCCTCAAGCAAAGTTCCCAACAGTTTCACAACTTCCTTAAGCTCTGGGCAATTTCCTCACTGATAAAAGCAATCTGGGAGCGGTTAACGCTTTTTCTTAAGTCTTGCGCAAACACTATTCCACATTAAAAACCCCAAAGTAATAATAACATCAGATCTATTTATTTAGCATTTATAAGTGAACAATAAAAATTAATGATAATCAAAATGAGAAAATCTTTTCCCCCTGTGATTGAATGTATATGTATAAAACATATACACACAGGTCCACTGACACTAAGGAGTTCTGGGTAATGAAGGCACATTTAATGAAACAATGGAAATTAGCCAAAGAGCAACTTTAAAACAACTGAACAATCCAAATGAACTTAGGAATACAATTTGATATTACTGGCATGAAAGTGGATGGCCTTGTTCCAGCAAAAAAAAGAAGAAATTTTATTAACAAGACTCACATATGGTTTTATTTGTTGAGGAATTTTGAATGATGAGCAGTCGCCGAGTACTCAACTATGGAACACATGGGGTCATTAACCGAAATGTTGTTGTTTCATAAGACTTTAGGGTGAAAAACTGCTACGTTGTCATTGCCCATTAATATCTAAAACTCTCGTTTTGGATAAGTGCCTGAATTTTGGGAGAAATTGTGTTTATGCAAGTTGTAAATATTATATCCTCATTTATTTTTATAAATTGGTAGCTGTCAGTTTTTGCCGTCTAAACGTCAATGGTGGGATTCCTGTTTCAGTACACATGCTTATTACTGGGCTAGAGGGGAAGGCTCCTAGAGATAATCGTAATGCAGCATTATGAATTGCATCTAGTTTGGATAATTTATTGAAGTTTGCTGAACCATATACAAATCTGTCGTAATCCAATTTAGACATTACCAGAGCTTAGTATATTGTATTTATTTTTGTTAGCATGGTACTCCTATCTGCTCCCCATGAAGTATTAGCAAGAATTTTAAGCCTTTCTGAAGAGCGTTTTTTGAGGTTGTAGATATCTATATTACCTGAAATACAAACACTTAAAGAATGAATAAAAACTTGGAGCTTTTGCAAAAGCAGTCTTCGAGGTAGCGAAGGCAGCATGATACGAATATTTGAATTTCAAGAAAAATCAAAATTTTGATAAACATAATACACCCCGCGGCGTTAAAGGAACCAAATAAAAAAAAATAAATAATACCACCAATAAGTTGTAACAGTCCAAATAAAAATAACGTATTTTTATTTAAAATCCCTAATAATACAATAGATGTAAGTCGGCAAATGGGCACATGAGAAATGTATGTATGTATGTATATAAGTATGTATGCATGTATGTATGTATGTATGCATGTATGTATGCATGCATGTATGTATGTATGTATGTATGTATGTATGTATGTATGCATGTATGTATGTATGTATGTATGTATGTATGTATGTATGTATGTATGTATGTATGCATGTATGTATGTATGTATGTATGTATGTATGTATGTATGTATGCATGTATGTATGTATGTATGCATGTATGTATGTATGTATGTATGTATGCATGCATGTATGTATGTATGCATGTATGTATGTATGTATGCAGGTATGTATGTATGTATGTATGCATGCATGCATGTATGTATGTATGCAGGTATGTATGTATGCATGTATGTATGCATGTATGTATGTATGTATGTATGCATGTATGCAACAGAGATGAGGTAAGTAGGAAAATTTATTTTTGTGTCGCAGTGGTAAACCCGAACAACGTTTCATTACTTTTGAATAAGAAATATTGTCCAAAACTAAGTTCGCCATGTAAAAGATTAGGTGCTGATTATAAAGGGAAGTAGTGATTCAGTTAAGTTAGTTAAAAAAGATCATACTTCCTTGTGACAAAATACTTAGAAGTAATTATTCAAGAGCAAATGGAAGAATTATATTCAGGCTAGTAAAGGGATTCAACTCACTTAACAATCTCGGAAAGGGTTATAACCTTTAGATAACTTGTCCCGATTAGCCATAGTAGCCTAAAGTGGACGTTAACAACAATTAATCAGTAGCAGGTGAAGGTTGAGCAGTTTACAAAACGACTGGTAAAGCTGATGGAACTATAAACACTTGGGAGGGGGGAAATGCCATTTTGTAAATTGCGAGAATCCTTGACAAAAGATGCCTTTCATTAAGTTTCGAAGAAAGGAAGACACTCCAAGAAACTGATTAAATGTGGTTCTCGTTTATAATAAATATTGTATTTGAATCATATCAGAAAAAAGTTGAACACTCGGAAATCGGGGAAATGTAATAAAAAGGAGGAATTGATGAATTCTGAATATAAAAAGGTGCATCGGCTGGAAGGAAGTAGATGTAGGCGGCAGAAAAGATCTTAGGTACAACAAAATAAGTACCCAAAACAGTCAATGAATTTATACATTCCGAGAAAGCCTCTGGTGCCAGGAAATGAAAGGTTTCTGGTGAAAACTAAGGTTTGAAACCATGCGAAAAATTAAAATTTACTGGATTGACAGGAGAATAACCCTAAACATCGGCTGTGGAAATTATAGACGAGAAAGGAAAGTGAAATCAAACGTCTTATGGACTCTATATTAACATGAAAAGAGTTGGTTCCGATAGAACGCAATAATTGCAATTTCAATATTTTAATGACCCTTTTTGACCATACGTGTTATTATCCAATCGGTATATGCTATTGCTTCTTATATCCTTTATCTTCCTTTTGCTTAAATTCTTTAACATTCAAGTGTAAAATAATGAATTATTTACGAGCTCAAAACAAACATAACAAGAAACGATCGATTTTACTGGACTGTTTAGTTGAAAGATATCTGTTACACTATAAAGCAAACATTGATACTACTTGTGGATTCATGATAACAAATTATTAATAAAGTCTTCCCTCCCAAGCCCTACGCTAGTCTCATTTCGGAGACTGTAGGCCAACCATCGATCTGTCTGCAAACAATTATTAATATTAAAAATTAAGCAAGGAATATTTTATTTAGCATCTCCAGTGGATAGAAAATACTTATTCAGTTACAAATCTGATTATAAGGAGGTTATATACAATATGAAATGCACATCGCTAACGGGAAAATTTGTCTAAAAATCTCTAGTTTATTTTTAAGGCACATTTTCTCATTTGATTATGAGATAATGTGCCTTATCAGATGATTGTAAAACTAATAGTCCTTCAAGCTAGGTTTCCTTTCCATCTGTCTTCTACAAACATTCATAAAAATAAATATTAAATTAGAATCTAGTCCTGGAAGTGTTACTTATCCGACTGTTGTATGTTGAATAACTGAAGAATCAGAATATGAAACTGTCTAGGATGTTTAAAATGAAACCTTCCGAAAGAATTTATGGTTATGACGGACACCACCAGTCAGCAAAATTTTTTAGAAAGATGTTATTACACAAATGTTATTCAGTTTGGCCTAAAACGACTATTGTTGTAAATTCATTTATCTCCTAAAACTTAGAAATTTATCTAGCTTATACAAAACATATTTACCACGAAGCTGATCAAGCAGTGTATTGATTGACCAGATATAAATGGCAGCCACTCTCCTTTTAAAGAAATAAATGTTTTTATGTTCTAGAGACTCATTAGATATAACTGAAAACTTCTCTCTAAAAATGTTATCAGTGACAAAATGCATCGTGTAAAATGTATGTGGCCTGTCAAGTGTGCTTTTCTGTTCGTTTATGTTTAAAATTAAATAAAAATATTCCAGTAAACAATCATTGAAAAAACCTATCATCTATTTGGAAAACGGCTACACTTTTCAGGAGACAATTGAATTATTTTGATAGCCAGCACTTCGATTAATGGCTTCACTGAGAGGATATGAAACCATAAATTGCCTTATTCGAAATGGTAGAGCATTAATAATTCCAGACACAGAATGTAATTCATTCGAATTAACGGAGATGTGAACAGAACTAGTAAGTCCCACGAGGAAATCAAATGTTGAAGGTTTGTGTGATAAGTAAAAGTATAAGTAAGTGTTATCAATGTGTGTGTTTAAGGGAAGGTACAGATTATTGAGCATATTCAAAGGTACAACCGTTTTATAACAAATGTGCTGGTAGGGCATATTGAATTTTCTCCTTTCAATATAGGAGAGTAGCCCCCCCCCCCCAAAGTATTTTTCTAAGACGTCACTAAGTTCTCTAGTTGGTTGGTTTCGGTGGGTTAACTTAGCAGATTTCCCAAGTGTGTGAAAACAATACTTGGTATTTGAGCTTTAAGTGAAGTTCTTCATAATATAAAAGCTTATTGTTAATATGACATGAGTAGGAGTGGGGGTTTACTGAAGGCCGAAGAACTAAAAAAAAAAGTTTGCAAAAGTAAAAAATGCTAAAATCTCCGTTAATACTAAAGATTGAGAATAAATGAATAACAATATTTATAGAACATTTTATTCGCAATAAAATTGGTTGTATACGATTTTTCGATATGATGTATAATAAAGGAGATATTTCGACTTTTCAAAATTCCCCCTCTGAACAGCCCTTCCCACTGGTTCGATTTCAGCCATTAACGAACTCGACTTTGAGTTTTGTATGAAACGCTTTTATATCGAGTTTGGTTACGATGAAATTGTTTCGAAAATCGCGTCATGACTACGACCTCAATGACTAATTTCCCTTAAGGGGAAATCGGCTAAAAGTAGCTTTAGAAAGAAACTAGTAGAAACGTATAACGTAGGCGTAGGTTCTAGATTTTGATGACTACGATTATTTGGAAGTGACGTCTCTTTTGGAGAACCACAGGTGTGACCGGTGCTAGTTATTAGCTGATAAAATTAGATAACACACGAAGAATAAGTATGTCGTACTAGTTGCAACACGTCCTAGACTATTTGAAGGCTTAGGAGCTGCTTTAATCAAAATGAGCATGGCTGAGCATTCCACCTTTGAGGATTGCTCCCTTGAGCATTGCTCTTCAGTTCATTAAACATCGGCCCTTCTGAATATAGAGCGGTGATTGGTCTAAGTCCCGTAATGAAGGCAAGCCCAGCACTATGTTTGTGCACACAGGCTCCACGTAGCAAGATATCGAATGAGAGTCTCTCTATGTACACAGTTCTCTCATTAAACACATTCTGATTGCCGCCGGCTTCCAACCGGACAAACCTCATTTTGTTTCTCCACAGAGAGACTATTTAAAAATGAGGAATCCGGCCTTCCAGCGTAGAAAGGATATTAAAATTCTCTAGCTAACTTGCTGTATTTTTTCAAGCACTTTATTGAATTCCACTTCATTCCAGGAAACAAACTGTATTTTTTTAAAGTCCAACTGTCACGTTATTCTCAATTCCAGCAGTTATAACCACTCTCGAGGAACACATTCAGAACGTTTATTAAAAAGATTTAATTTTCAGAATAAATATTTAAAACTTTTGGAGTAGGATACACATACAGTCGGCACTACACATATTAAATCAGTAAAAATTGGAGTCATGACGTAAACAACAATTGATTGTTAATGTAAAACAATTTTTAGGTTCGCAGGTACTTTAACAAGTGTTTTACATTTCCAACAACAAGCAGATTTCCCACTTGCTCCACGTATTTGCATTTATAACGTAAAAGTTCAATGACAACAATATCTGTTATTTAGGCTTCAAATAAAGTGCTTCATAATATAACAGCTTATTGTTGATATGACGTGAGTAGGAGCAGGGGGATACTGAAGGCTGAAAACTAAAAAACGCAAATATCTCTGTTAATATTAAATATAATGAAAATGTGCAAATAACAACATTTATAGATCTTTTAATTTTTAATAATATTGGTTCTGTACAAATGTTCGATCCGACGTACAGTAATGGAGATATTTTAAATTTTCGAATATCCTCCCTTCTAAACCCCCCTCTTCAGCCGTTAACATTCTTTATGTTTATTTTTACATAAAACGTTTAAATATGGAGTTTGGTAACGATCAAGCAAGAATTGCGACCGCTAGAGCCGTTAACAGCTAATAATAATATGGAAGAAAAAAGTCTTCTTGTTTAAAAATTCACTTTCATAATAAAGACGTAATGAAAATAAGTTCATATTGAAAAACGAGAAATACATTCGAGGTCAAAATGTTTACAAACCAATTTTGAACACTTGAAGACTGAATAATGTAAAGCATTTGGTCATGCGCGAATATAAAAGCTATCAACATATCGTATTTCTAGAATAGGCCAGACTGATGTAGGGTCAATATGCTTCTATACAAATGAAACATCCTAAACTACATGTTAAATAACATGAGAAAAAGGAAGGATTATATGGAAGGAAGTGTACAAGATTGAAAATTGCTAAATAAAGGTTTTTGAGAATCTCTATTTTCCTTTAAAAAACAAATGTATAGTTTGTTTATAGTAATTTATTGGTGACTGTTAATTAAGTAATTAATAACTTATTTTCAGTATAACAAACTTACGAAATTTCTCCAAACGCTGCGAATGCTTCTCTGAGTGTTTGCGTTTCAATTTCCGGACTCAGGTCTCCAACAAATATGTGGTAGTGTTCTGAAACACAAAAAAAAAAATTGAATTAAATATGAAATTTAAGGAAAATAAAACAAATACTAATAAATAGACATATAATATGACATTGTATTGATTTCCAAGCACTACAAACAACAAAACAATATATCCTTTTAGGGCTGAGATGTGTCCAGTATGGAGTCCAGCGTGCCTCTCTCCATAGTATGGTATACATTCCAGGGGAAAGGATTTGTGATTTCTTATTATTATGTTTACATAACAAATAATACTTATAATAGGTATAGCTTTCTGTTAGCCGGTGCCGGGTTAAGGTGTAAGCCGAGGGAAAAATAGGTGTAGGTTAAATCCTACACAAGCAATTAAGTTAACTAGGTCACTACCAGAGAGGGCTAGTGAAAATGAGAGTTAGTATCAAGTAAATAAGACAGCATCTGTAAAACTAAGGACTCCGACTTCCTAGATCCCGGTAACAGGCAAGATGACGGCTGGATAACTGACAGCACCCCACCCACCAAAGTGAAATGAGGTCCCTCACAATTCATTCCAGGTCTTTCGTGGTCAACGGGGATTGACCTTCAAATCGGCGATTCTCTAAGTAAAACACGAACCCATTTCGGTGGCTATAGGAGATCACTTGGGTCTAAAATGTCAACGGATGTCGAAACTAATTAAAAATATGGATTAAAACTAGGTATTTAATGAATGCTATCCTGTCTCTGGGGGCAAACTAGTTTCCTTTTTGGTGGAAAATAGTGTTATACTCCGATATTCATTAAATATTATGCTACTCCGGTTAATCAGGACAAGTAACTTTAGGGGACTAAGGATTTTAATTAGAGAGTTTGATACAAAATAAATTCCAATTACCTGAGCAGGAAATATTTAATAAATCCTAAATGTGAAAAAAAAACAATATTTTTAAATTATATATATAAATATATATATATATATATATATATATATATATGTATGTATATATAATTCTACTGTAAGTGTGTATGTCACTGAACTCCTCCTAAACGGCTTGACCGATTTGAATAAATTTCTTTGTATGCGTTTGAGTGACGGGATGGTTTAGATTCACAAATCAGCCTGGCAGATGGAACAGGAGTGGGGTTGTAAGGGAGGCCTAAAATTAAAAATAGCGATATTTCGTTTCCTATTGGTTTTTCGGCAAATATGCACAGGATAAAAGTTATTTATTTTGTTATTTAGAGTAACTTTTGTCGTATAACAAAGTATAAACGAGATATACACAAAAAAATTAATGTGGGAGTCAACAAATTTATTGGGCACTAACGATTGAGCAGAACTTAACAACTCTAAATGTAAATTAGCATTAATTCTTCCATGATTATTAGCTATATTATTTTTTTTAGGTTCGACCGGGAATGTGGGTTATAAGGGAGGCTTAAATAAAATATTCGCGATATTTCATTTTCTATTGGATTTTAGGCAAACGTGCACATAACAAAAGTTGTTTTTTGTTATTAAAAGTAGCTTTTGTTTTAAACATAATATTATTATGTTTAAAATCATAATCGCTTGAAATATCATACAAGACAACGTCTGTCGGGTCAAGGAAGTCCAATATATTTTATAAAAGAAATAGGCAATTTTATAAATATTACAACACAAGATCATTTTTACCTTATTCACACCAGAGGCATACATACTAATTGTAGGCGTTTTATCCAACTAACATTTCTTTTTACACTCCGCTTGGAGAAGGATTGGAAAGAGTGGCATTGTACAACTCATTTTACACGATTCACCCGGTGCAGGACATCGTTGAATAGGCTTAAAAAATAGTGGATGGATGTACAGATACACTGCTTGGACTTGCTAACAAAGTTTCTGCGGGCTCCTGCGGTTTTAGTAAGCACAGTTCGAAATTGTCATATAAAGCAGAGACAAAAACGCCTATAAGAAAATACAATATAAATTTACACAAACTATGGGGAATAATTACAATATAATATTCATTAATGAATTTAAATAAAACATAGAAAATTATATTATTACCCAGCTCGGCTGACAACAAGGTACTCCCGAAATGGGGCAGCTTGAGTAGTTCTTGTCCAGCTAACCCCTTGATTAAATTAAATATTAAGCTAATTTAAATAATTATGCGACCTCCCAAAAATGTAACTTAAGAGTAATCCAAGATAAAAAATATACTTAGTATGTAAATACAAGAGCAACCGATATACAGAATGGCCTGGTAGCCTGGTATATTAGTCTACTTTTAATCGTTTTTTGAATGATATATCCTTAAAAAATGGTGTAAGAGGTAAGAAGAATATTATTTCAAATGATTGCCGAACCAGTTCTAGGGGGTTGTTTGGTTTTTAGTCGGAACACTGGGGGTAAAAAAAAGGTAGCTGGAGCTGGAGTGAAGTTAAAGCGGCGGTTTGGGTTCGGTTACATAAAACACGACTGGAGCTGGGAGGTGGAGGGGAGGCGTCGCAAATTGGTTAAGGAGATAAGGGGTGAGTTAGTGTGGGAGGGGGGTCATTAGCGTCGAACACTAAATTCCATTAGATTTATTGTCCCCTACCTGGGACCTCAGTCTACCCCCTCCCTCCCACGCACACCCCTCCCCTCCCCTTACACCAGTCGCGGCCCCAGACAAAGATTTTTCTTCCTTAAGAAATTAATCCTACCCCGGAATATATTGCTATTGGATTACAACAAGGCACGGATTTGAATAATCCGCTTTTTTTCTATTGTTCTGAATCTCTTAGGCCTCTTAAGATTCCATAAACGAACGATAATTTGTGACGATAATAATTTTTTACTCCCAATGTGTATTAAAATGTATTATTATAAATACACACCCACACATATAATTTATTATTATAATTTATTAACATCCACTTTTTGCAACTAAGGCTAATTGGGACGGGTTATGTACAGGTTACCACCCTTTTCTAGCCAGGGTGGGATTATGGGCTTTTATTTAATGAATTCCGTCACTAAATAAATTCCAATTGCCCTGGCGAGAATCGAACTCGCCACTCTAGGTTTACCGTGTGAGATTAAATTCAACGCTTTAACTCACATGGCTAACCTGAGCCCCCACACATATAATTTAAAACGGATGTAGATGGAAACCATTCACCAGGTACTTACGAAAGGACAAAATTATGTAGTCCAAACATTAAAGATTATTAAGGACAAAACTTAATGACTGTTATTCGACACAATTATTAACAAGACACATCAAACACTTACTTTAATCGCTATGGCTTAACAGATCAACCAAATTGTAACTGCGACTTTACTACTGAACTGACTTATATGCACTTGCTCTATTACTGTAGAATACAGTATAATAAAGAAAATAATTTAAAACGGAAGTAAAACACCTAAAAGACAATAGGCCTGTTGAGGGAAAACTTCTATATTATAAATACAAAACACAATTAAGAAAATATGCTGAACAAGTGTATAACCGTATGAGTTATTAAAAAAACTCCACTACCGCGTATTAATTATTTAATTCATTATTAACCTACATTTGCCTTTCTTTTTTTTCAGTTGTAAATAATTTATTAATTGCATTAAAAAGAACAAACGTATGAAGCATATGTCATGTATAAATGGATGTACGGGTCGCTTGGCAAATAAACTCCCTTCCCAGTAGGGTTGTTCAGGAAGGAAATAAATAAAACACACACACACACATGCTTACAAACATTTAATTTAACACTGACGAAGATGGAATTCATTCACATGGAACCTTAAACTGGTATGCACAATTTCACTCACAAGAGTCCCCCTCCCCCACCACACTTGATTTGGAGAAAAAAATATACATCGTTTGCATATACATCCCGTGAACAGATGGGGAAATCATTATTATCTAGTAATAGTGCTATAATATACTTTTAGGAGGAACCATCTTTATTCTAATCATCAACAACGGGCTACAAAGATACGAAAATAATAATGGATATCAACCACTTAATTTTTTATTTAGTGATGTTAACTAAATAGGATAAGAGCTCAGTAATTAATATCTACGGAAGTCTTGAAAATTGGGGAAAAACGGGGGTTAAAAGCTAAAGAAATATTCAGTATTATTCCTTTTACCTCCAGTTTATTTTATGCCCTTTTTTTACAGAGTTCTCTTCCCAATTTCAAGCGTAAAATGGATTCAAGCTTTCTAGACAACAAAAAGCAAATAAACGGAAGGAAAGGCATGTGATTGACATTGTTGTAGATTTGCTAAACAATGTATTATAATAAGGTGTTTCTTTAAGAACACAGGAGCCGACGAGAGAAGAATGGAGCAAACAGGAAGGATGTCTATCAATCATTGAATCGATGTAGGAGTTATTCAGTGACAGGTATCGATAGGGTTGACAAGAGTGGAGCCTGCTAATCCTGTCGGCAGGGAATGTGTCGCTATGTACCTGTCAGGGCGGCGGTTTACCTGTCTTGTTCCTATTAACACCTACTACCTCATACTCAACGGCAGAAATAAAAGTCCGCCATCCAGGGGCTGCGTAAACTAAGCAGATTTCTAATATATAAATCTACATACTGGTAACAACTTAACACTACAGTGAATATGAATTGAATAAATGCATACACGGTAATGAGAAATCGTTCAGTCAATTTTAATAGCCCCCCAAACGGAAAGTGTCTGAATAGTAAACAAAAAAGTCTGTCAACCCCTGAGAGCTGAACAGCTAGATAAAAATATTCTTTCACCGGAAAGAAAAACAATTACTGAAATATATCTGAATATAATATTAATTTTATTGAAACTATTTACTATATCTAGTACTGTAATTTATAATAAATCAGAATTATTTTTATACTAATCACTCAAATTGTAGTAGTCAAAGAACTTAAGACGGGGATCAATAGAACATTTGCATGTATCTCATATAATAAAGGTCTCTTGAAAACCATATTTGGTATTTAAGCTTCAAATAAAGTGGTTTATTATATAACAGAGCATTGTTTATGTGGCTTTAGTAGAAGTGGGGAGTGGGGTTTGCTGGAGGCTGAAAACTGAAAAATTCAAATATCTCGGTTAGTATTCAAAATAGAGAATAAATGTATATGGCAATATTTATAGTAACTTCAATTTGCAATAAGATTCATTCTCACTTATAGTAACGGAGATATTTCGAAAATTCCCGACTCTAACCCCCCCCCTTCCTACGTGTCCGATTTCAGCCCTTAATGAACTTGATCTTTCGTTTTACATAAAACATTTAAATATTCAGTTTGGTAACGATAAAAATAAATGCGACCGCTAAAGCGTTAAGATATATTATATATATACAATATTGAACGGACCTCATTTTCGCCATATCCAGGATCCCGATCGATAGGCATCTGAAGAAATTTTTCGAAAATCGCTTCTCGAGTACGATCATAATAGCTGATTTCCCTTAAGGGAAATCTGTCAAAACAATGCCTAGAATCCAGTCAGCCTTTGATGATCATGCAACTCAAGATAGATATACTCGTAAATAGTCAATCTTAAAATAATTTGAATCTAAATATTCAAGATAAACATTTTGCCTAAGGACGAAATTAGCTGTAATACCTATTCCGGCTTAATGGAAACGCAATTGAATATTACACCAAATCCAAGGTAATGCCTGAAATACCATTACACAGTTGGGTACAGCGCGGTCTCTATAGAATATGTATTATTTGGCAGACAAACAATATAATAAAAAGAAGTATCTTCTAACTATAGTTAATGTTTTTTTTCCTATTAGACGTGGACAACAATGACTTTGGCCCCCATTAAATTAAATAAAAAAAATTGTTTTAGTCCACTTCAGTCAATATATTCGTCCTAAAGAGTCGATTCACAAAAATATCAAATAGCATAATTTAGGCATCTCGATATGATAAACGAAAAAGGTTATCAAACAAATTTTTTGTATGTCTATTAGGTAAGAAAAAATTTGCTTCTTTTTTGTCGCCCTCCTTTAGTCGGTTTATAGTAGTTGAAAAGATCTAAATTCATGAATGTGAAAATCGATAGATGGATGGTAAAAACATCAAAAATGTTTTGAGTTTCTTAATAATTAATGTTATATTACATTTAAAAATTATTATCATTGTTCATTATAATAAAATACTATTCCCAGAGCATATAAACAGATGCATTGTAGTAAGTCTACCATGAGAACTAATTTGTTAATGTATTACAAGCAGCAGTGGGAGCAGAAGGAAAGAGCTATGGAGCTGACTCATCACTTGAGAACATACTGACCTATTTCTTCCGAGTTACTCCATTAACATGAATTAGGAAAGGGCCATTCACAATAAAATAACTTTTGGCTAAGGCCATGTGGATAAGGCGTTCTGGATTCAGTAATAGAACTCACATCAATGAATTTTATAACAAATGATCACTTCTTTCGACATGGCTGTAAGTCGGTTTAGTATTTTAAATTGAACTCTAAAGATTAAACAGGAAAATAACATTAATATCTGTCTCTCTCTCTCTCTCTCTCTCTCTCTCTCTCTCTCTCTCTCTCTCTCGATATATATATATATATATATATATATATATATATATATATATATATATGCATGCATCTAGGAACGAGGGGGGAGGGCAGTGGTCTGATGAACAACGTTCGCTTGCCCGTGAACGAGGTCTAAACGATTCAAAGTCTTTACTTATCTCGAGGGCCTGTCAGATGTATTTAAAAGCTAGTTTCCCGCTGATCCACAAGTACACTCTTGTAGAGAACTTGTGAACTAGGTTCTCTAACATTTTGGATAAAATTCGCTTGGAGGGTAAGGCCTTATGAGAGAGAATGTAAAGTCTTCACTAAGAGAATATGAAACGTGAATGTGGATTTGGCCCAAAATCTCTACAATCGGTTGAAGCAAAGAAATCAAAGAAGGACTTTCATTAGCTATATATCTGTTACAGGTATCAAACCAATCTGAATACCTGAAGAAAATTCCTTTTTTTCCTAGAGCAAAAGTTTCGGAAACCACAACTTTTTAAGTCACAATGTCGTTTCTGGGATCTCTGATTCATTAGCGACGAAAGAATGTAATCTGGGACACCCCACGGTCTTGTTTTTTAATCTCCAATACGTAAGGCGGAAATATGGCTTTGATCTTCTGTTACTCTGAACCCCCGATATATGTCAAAATATTGAAGAATATTGAACATTAAAAACAGTACCAAAATTATTATATACTTCGTTAAGAAAAATAATATCTAAACCAGTCATGCAAAAAAATAAATAAATTGGCAAGTATTAAGGAAAGCCTTACGTCACTATCGTATGTTAATAAAAAATAGCTTTCCAAGGTTACTGGCAAGTGGGGAAACTATTACCTTTAAACTCTATGACCAAATGTACATGAAGTACGAGTATACGCACTGAAAATACCCAACAACACTCACCAACCTCTTGTTGGAAATGGGACAGAACTTATAAAAAGACCAAATTTACTTCATTTGCCTTATTTACAATCAACAATTAACTCGCATTAAGTGGGGCTTAATATATAATATTTATAAAACATTCGTTTTCGTCTAACTCCGCCGATAACTACACTAGTTTCGGTCATGTACACATAATAACGGCCTTGGACCATTACACTAATAATTGTCTAGGCCCACATAATAAAGGACGACCATTCTATCGTTGCCCTGGTGTGTAAGGAATATGATGTATTCGGCCTTTTGATTGATGTAGTGTTTCTAATGACTCAAATCAAGGTTTCTACATAAAGCACTTTGCCTTATCGAACAATTAACATGTAGGTTAATTAGTAACTGATTCTTGCGAAAGTCCATTATTTCTATTATCGACAGCCCAAAGTCCCAACAGAGTCTGGCATTTACTGTACTGATTCACTAATGTAGGTAAACAAAATTTTTTTTTACCGGATTCATGCGTAGTTATTTTTAGAGATTTTTAGCTTCATATTCTTCTGATCAGACATACTTACTGGTTAGTAAGTTCCCCGTATAAAAGAATGATACGAAAAGCTTGCTGCGCTCATTTTCAGAGTTCAAATCTGCAGGAATGATATCCTACAAGATGTATGATATACGGAATCTGTAGAGATTCAATGATATAAAACTTGAAAAGATTAATGAAAATGTGTAATTTCGTCTCATCAGTCACGCTTTCTCGAAATTAAAATTAGAGCGGTTTAGATTAACTCAATAGTAACTATCTATATAGATGATACTATGAATGATATGGGGATTGCAATGCCACCAGTCTCAAAAGTCTCTTTTCTTATTTAATTAAACGTCCCTTTAGGGGTAGATTAGATTCCCCTTCAAAAGCCTTTCTAGGCCATGGGCTGACAAGTGACAAAAGAAAATATATTATCACGATCAGATTAGACGAAAATAGAAAATAAATTCTCTCTCTCTCTCTCTCTCTCTCTCTCTCTCTCTCTCTCTCTATATATATATATATATATATATATATATATATATATATATATAGAGAGAGAGAGAGAGAGAGAGAGAGATGACAATAATAATGAATGATTAGGTGTATATTTTAGAGAGGGTGATATAAGAGCTAAATATAATATAACAAGATGAAAGAAAGAGAAGCCGAAAAGAAATGAGGCCAGCCATGTGGGAGTTTACTGACAGGGTGAAAAGTGAGAATAATAAAGGGAGGTAGGAAAGGAACAGTAGAATTATACGGGTAGGTTGGCACGAATTGAAGGGGCGGGAGGTGAGGGTATACTAGATAGAGGACAGCCAGGGAGATGAGTATGGTGGGGGTAAGGTGGAAAGAGTGAGGGGACAGGGGAGGCCACTGTTTGCTAGTGGCTAAGATAGCCCTATCTACCCTCCAACAGGGCCTACCCCTGCTTTGTTTGCATTCATTTACCCCGACCCATGGGAAATATCGGACGCTATGGCGTCGCCTTAAATGTAAACGAGACCATTGGATTATACGGGGAGTAACTTCATAGATAAGCCTCCTACCACGGCCTCCAGCGAGAGGACCCAATTTACCTTACTTGGGCCACCCTCCATGCTCCCAGTTCCGGGCCCAAATTGACAGACAGACATCGGGGCTGAAGGCTAAGCTTCTATCCGACTGGAGAAGGATTAAGGGAAGCCCTCCTCTCCAGCTTTAGGAAACTCCAGCCCAACTACCAACATCTTACATTCACACTCTAAACCCCCACTTATAGTTGAAACTCTTCTCTTATCCATTTGTCCCAACTTATTCTTATGCACTGGGATCTTTGGCTGAACCGTAAAGAAAGATTCATTTCCTCCGTTCAATAAATACACTTGATTCAATAATAAACCATCCAATTATGCCTACTTTTATGTAAAAATCACAATGTTTAAATTTACGATGCAAAACCTGGGTTTTCTGCAACTATCTATATTTCCCGCACAAACATGGTTTCTGCAGCATCATATGCAACAATGGCTGTTTTTTTAGACTAGTTCATTCTGGCATGTACACCGCAAACCGATATATCATATAGCGAGTTTTAGATTAGCCTAATTCCGAAAAGACAATACCACAATATACTCGGACTCTTTAATATCTACACAGTTACCAAAAACTGGGGCATTTAAGGGAAAGATATGTGATGATCATACAGTTATAATCAACCGTCACAAGCCAAACACATGTTACAGGGAGGACATTAGAGACTGGTAGCATTGCAATGCCGTTATCATTCCTAGTACCATCTATATAGAAAGTTTCCATTAAGTTAATCTAAACAGTAATAATTTTAATTTCGTGAAAGTGTAACTGATGAGACGAAATTACACATTTCTATTAATCTTTTCAATATGTATTTAGTTCTAATTTAGACTCAGAGACTTCGCCATGGGTGCGATTCCCATGTAATATGGTACCTTATCTTTTTTTTTGTGTGTATATCTATTATGACAGTCCGTTTAGATGTTCTTGTCAAATGAGGTGGAATGAGTCTAAAATGTACTCGGCAATTACAACGTATTACAGTGAAATTAAGTTAATTAATTTTTTGAAACAGAAACATGCAAAATCAAATGCTCGGTTCATCTGTGTAAAGTGTTGTTTGAAAATTTCCTCTAAGCGTCCAATGGTAACAAAAATGAGGAACATTTTGTGTATATTTGGAACGTGTAGGACCGTTTATATTAAATTGTAAAATGTAGAAGTAATGTTTGTTCAATTGTTTCAAAACTCCATAATTGTTAGGTAAATATGCATCGGTGGAGTCGTAGGAAGGAAAAATTATATATTTTCAGTCTTTTTATTAAAATAATATTGAGTCATTCATGTTCTTATGAGAGTAAGATAAATATAAAATTTTAACTATTTATCTCAAATGTTTTCCGGAATACGGCAATGTAAAGTTTTTAAAAAGGCACCCAAAAACGCTGTAGAGATATTTTTAAAATCGCTCTAAAAGCGTTCTAATTCAGCTAGGAAGGTGAGAGTAGTGTCTTTTTACTCTGTTAGTTATGAAAAGTAACACATTATTTATAAGTTATAATATGTTTTTTTTTTTTTTTTCAAAACTCACGATAATTTTTTTTTGATTATTATGAAAAGTGCGCCTCGAAAATTTGTCAAAACATTCTTAAGTGTAGTTTGTGCTTATATTTAGTGTATGAGAAAGTTTCAAAATGTGGGGGTAATGAGTTCATAGATAAAAATTATTTTAAATCTGGATCGTTTTACAAAATTGGTTAGCCTTTATGTAGTATTTTACATGATACAATATGCATAATAATATTCATTAATTAATTCATTTATTATGATACGTAAGAACACACGTAACTATGGACGCTTATTATTTTCTTCAAATTATGACACATAACCAGAATCTAACTAGCCTATTCATCTAACTAATGACAAGTTTCGCTTCAACAATCAATAAGATTATTACAGATATTCAACATCATTCTACTCAGAATTTAAATATTTATTAATTATTTTTCATTAATTTTGTAAGTTCGCAGTTTATCACTTTTTTATAAGAATCGCCAATGCCCAGTAGTATATTACTAGTAAATATAAAATAAAGAAAAAAACAGAATCGAATGAAAGATGTCGCTATTAGCAGTTTAGAACAGCAGAAAATTGTTCATTTGATAGAACACCTGAAAAACTTCTGGAATTCAGACATGTATATGAGATTTCTTTGAAATACATTCAATAAGTGCTCGATGAAGGAAAAAACAAAATGAAAACATCTCCAATATTCCGGCAGGATTGAATGAGTTCCCCTGAATAAATGAAAAGAAAAAAAAAAGTACAAAAGTAAAGGGAAAGCACGAAGGAAATGCCACGCTTACAGCAAAAGTAAAATGAAAATGGAAACGAAAAAAAAAATAAAGTGAAGAGGTTTATAAGTTAAAGGTAGAATGGGGTGTTAAGAAGTAGAGGGGGTATGGTTTGAGTATGGGGAAGCGGATCATTGGACAGTGGCTTCGAGGGGTGGATATTGAGATGAGGGGCATTTTTATTGGAGGTCGGTTGGATTTCCCCATTTCCATGGGAACCCTTCCACCCCTTAACTCTCTTATATTTATTTATCCAATATCTGCTCAGGTAGGAATTAAGCCCGTCCAATCAATCACTCCGCATTTTTATTGGACTGTTTCTTTTAAATTTATACCGTTTAATTATAAACTCAAGTAAACTCCCGCTCAATAAAAATAACTCTTCATTGAAAACTATTTTAGGAAATTTCATTTCAGCTATGTGCCTTTCTGGTAATCTCTTAATTAAGTTTGTTTAGTTGAATACTGGTATTTACTTAAAATAGATTACTTATTAGTAGATATTCAGTACTTAAACTCCAAATAAATTACTCAGTAATTTTTAAAAAAAAATGCTGAAATAAATGAATTTAAAATCTTTACATGGAGAAAAACAGCAAAATAAATGAAAACGTGAGGCAATGTTTTAAGATTAAATTAATTTATTCCTATACACCTAATAAATTAGAAGGGCTCTTCAATTATAACTGGAGTAGGCACTTTGTTATAATGGAACAGCAGAAATAGAAATAATTAAATACTTTGAATAAATTGTTCTATATCACGTTCAAGGAGTCCAATTTGTAGAGCTCATTAAGAGTACTGCACCATCCAAAATATAATCTTCTAATTGGAAAATTTCTGAAACCGATATTATTTTTAAGTGCATTCAACCATTTAAAAATAATTTTAAATGTCCTGATAACATTTATTTAATGTCCTCAGTTTACTCTACAACTATAGTCTTAAAAAATAGGCTGAAGAAGTCCGTCTGCGTAAACTAAGCGGATTTCCCACGTGAAGTTTTACGATAGAGAAATCTGCATACTAGTAACAGTAGTAGTAACGAGCAGTTACGGAACTTTCGGTGGAGTCACGAATAGACCTTACATCAGCCGATCACTCGTCCGTTATCCGCACACACTTAATAAAAATGCAAATATCTCGGTTAATATTCAATAAACATAATAAATGTACATGCAATATTTATAGTAAATGCAATATGCAATAAGATAGCTTCTATACAAGTTTTAGATCCGACGTATAGTAACGGAGATATTTCGAATTTTCGAAATTCCCCCTCTAACTCCCCCCCCCCCTCCCACTGGTCTGATTTCAGCCATTAACGAACTAGATCTTTCTTTATACATAATACGATTAAATACAGAGTTAACAGATAAATATATATATATACAGTAGAATCCCGATAATTCGTATCATCAGGGGACTGACAATTTAGTACGAATTATCGGGAATACCAAATAACGGGAGTACAAAATAAAAAAAAATTCGTGTATTGTCAATTGCTCTGTCAAGAGTGTTCAGATACCCATTTTTTCTGCAAAAACTCGGGCTTTTTCCCTTAAAATATTTCCTCCAACTGGTACATTTGAATTTCTTGCTTGCGCGAACCCCTTATCTTCAAGTTGTGGATAATCGCCAGTCTTGAAGCGTTTTATTTTGCTGTCCGATGACTGGGATGTAATTTTATCTTTGTTCTTTAGAATCGATGTTATTGTGGAACGAGGGACGTTAAAACGTTTGGATACATCAATTTGCTTACAACCACTAGCGACGGCGTTTATAATTTGTTGTTTCTCTTTAATAGAGAGGCTAACATTTTTCGGGGGCATGGTAACTTATCACAACGGTAACAGAAACGAGACTGAATTGTAGAAAGGAAAAAAACTTTGTAAGAAAAGATCAATGAAATTCCTAAACCTTTCCCTTTCAGTGAAAAAAGTTCGAATTTCATACGAGAGTTCATAGAAAAGTTGTCTCTCTCACTCGCTCTCCCCTTTGTCTCTGTAAAAACAGTAGGAATTACGTGGTTTCCTCGGAAAATTATCTCGCACTCATTCTGCTCTCTGGTCTCTCATTGGCCTCTCTCCCCCTCTTGCAAACAGTACGAATTAACGAGTTGTTTAGCACTGACCGAGGGTTATTTATACCATATATCGGGATTTTCTATTCCACTGTATATATATATATATATATATATATATATATATATATATATATATATATATATATATATATATATATATAGTTTTGATCGGACCTCATTTACGTCATATCCTGGGAAGGATCGATGGACATTTGAAGAACTTTTTCGAAAATCGCGTCATGAGGATGACCTCAATAGCTGATTTCCTTTATGGGAAATCTGCTAAAAGTTACAGATTTGAGAAGTTTCTCTATTTTAAATCCCTTTCTCGGATTCCTATTAACTCATTTATAAAGGACTATATTATAGTCTATAAGCAAAAGTTTTTCTAAAGATTTTTTTCAGTATGATGGCAAGAACAGTAATCACTAGAATTACTTCATAATGTGATATACACATGATATACACAACCAGTATTGTTATGTTGTCGGAACATATATTTTAAATCCAATAAATCCGTTAATATTCGAACCAGAAGAAATAAAAGTAAGGCAATATCAGGGTACTAGTTTATAAACGAGAATGACTGCATAACATTTTTCAATACGTCTCATATCAATAAAAGATATTTAGGGTTTTCAGAAAGCGATATTTGATAGAAGAGACAAAACGCTTATGAGGAAATCTGCTGGAATACAATCTGAAGACAGTAGGGGAATACGATTGCTGGTAGACTGAATTTAAAGTAAATGGATTCGTGTATGCTATCAATCATAGACGGTGGAGCGGACTTCCTCTACAGCTGCCGGGAATAAAGGTTCACATTAATCTTGCCTCTGTCGGAGGACTCCTATTTCATAAAATACCTTTATGGCTCTATGTATTTATGTCATTTTACCTCCTGTTCATAATGTATTAATGATCTCTATCCTATCACCTGATATTGGTGAACCATCGAAGAAAAGACAAATTGAGTTCATCCAAGTTTTTTATTTATTTTGTACAAGCTCTCTTTTTAACAAAGGACACCAAACATAATAATGTATCCAACATTACACTAAAATTCTGAGAATAAATGTGTTAATAGTATTTTTAATTGTTTATAAAATCTTAAAAAAAAATACAAAGAACTACGTATAACACCTTTTCCTTCCAGTCCATGATTTCGGTAATAAAACTTAATTATTTTTGGCTTATATTACTACTATGTTCATATCTAGTATAGAAATAATACTAAATTGATGCCTGGAAGATATTTTTGTTTGAAATAAAAAAATGATTATATGTATTTATATAAGACCTTTATTTAAATTTAAAAAAAAAACACTACAAAAAAATTTACAAATATCTAGAAATAAACAAAATCAATCAGTTGTTATTCATGTTATACTCATGACGAGATTTTCGAAATATTTCCGGCATCATCTAGACATTTTAATCGCTATTTCTCCCTATGTAATCAACCCATGGGATGGAAACTTAAAATGTTAGGAGGATGTGAGATAAGAAATAACGTAATATTTTAATGTGAAAATGGGACGAGCATATAATTCCATTAATATTCTCTTAGAGATCAACGTTTAAAACAATTACAATTGGAATCTATTTGGATTGGTTATATAACCAAATAGCTGGATCTGTGTAAGCCAGAGTAAGACAATACGCCTTATTCTACGATTAAATACCACGTATTGATCTGAACGGAATTTTACTGAGTGAGTTAATGGCAGGAATTCGGACTGGGAGTGGAAGTCATAGAAAGAGCAAAATGCTAATTGATAAATACCTCAGATATTATAGTAATAGCTATTAATAGGGTTGAATAATGTTATATAACCAACCATAAAGTAGTTAATCATAATATAATTGTTTTCCCGTACATTTCCCCTAGCTCCGATATTAACGGAGTTATTTGTATTTCCTTATTTTGGACTTCAGTAAATCCACACCCCAATTCATGGTAACTTTTTTAATTTAAGGCCAAGACAAGGTAAATCAATATTCAACTCATACCAACTTAAATGTTAAGCCTTGCTAACCTAGGTTACTAAGGAAGGCAGACATTTCGAATAGAATATGGAATGAAGTATTCTGTGTGTCATCTTAGCAAATGGAATATTTGCTTAGTTTGCGGAGTTCTGGTCCTAGAGCCTTGTAAAGCCTTGATAAGCTGGGTAACTCGGTATAAATGTCACAGGAAAAGGTAGGCGAAGTGAGACAGTGATTGAATTTCTATGTGTCCAAATGTAGGCTAGCTTCCTCAGTTTGTGACATATTTTTCCATAATATGGTAACTGACAATGTATTTAAATTGGACAACATGAAAATATTAGGCAAATATGTTTACACACCTGACTATAATTGTTTTTGGAAATACATTAAGATATTCGGTAGTTATTTCTGCTGGTGGCGAAGCTGATAAATGCTGTTTGCCAAATAAACAATTTTGCCCTGCCCCCATCCCCCAATTCATTTACAACAGGAATACCGTGGCAGGTGTCAGACCAGGAGTATAACTCTAGGAGGTCCAACGCAATAACTATTTTTAGTAGCTCAGATGATGACAGAGCGACTCGTTTAAAGCGATAAGCGATTTTAAATGTATTGTGAGGAGGCGTGAAAGTGTTCCTTTAAGAAACACAGTATTAAGATATTTTTCGAAAACTGCACATACACTGGTTTTTAAAATTGTGTCAAAAAAGAAATTGCTTAATATGTGGTAAGTAAAAATAAAAAAAAAATCTGGATTCTCTTAAATGCTAATATTCTAACTTCTTTAGCTACACTACGTGATGTATATATTACTCTATTTAACTTTAGAGGAAATAATTAATCGTATAAAACAGAATTAAGTTGTCTTTCTAAATGACAAGCTAAAAATATTGTTCATAGTTGGAAAATTTCTCACTGAATCTCACATGGTAAGCCTTGAGTGGTAAACGAGCTCGATTTCCGCCTGGGCAGAGGAATTTATTTAGTGACGGAATTCATTAAAGAAAATCCTTAGTCCCACTCTGGCTAGAAAAGAGTGATAACCTGTAGATAACCCGTCCCAATTAGCCTTAGTTGCAAAAGGTGGACGTGTATTGAATAATTTAATTTAAAATTGTGTCTATTTATTCACACACATATTTATAATTGTAGAAAAATAAGAAACAGCTCTTTTGGGGCTCTTAATCACCTGCCGTTTGGATATTAGTTAAACTTGTAAATGGTAATAATCTTAAGAGTTACTCCAAATAGTTATAGGCTAATATATGGAAACAGAATCTTGGAATGAGCTTAGTAAAATTATTTACATTCGACGATTAAGTCTTGGAAGTTCTATAGGAACGACCCAGAGAATAATTATTTAATAGGAGAAAGTAAGGGCACAAGATGAGTTGCACGAGGCATTAGATGAGAATGGGAAACAAACTTAAGAGTGCCTTTTGGGCGGATCACCTCTGGGAATAAATTGGTTTATTTGTTGGTTGAGAGTAGTCAGAGAGTGAATAAATCGTTCAAGAATTCACTTAAAAGAAGTGCTCTCTCGAGTCGTAAATTCCACCTGTTAGAAAGAACCATTTTTTCCCTACTACATGTGTAGCCCCCTCTAACAAAGTGCCTAAACACTGTGCAGCCTTCAAATTGCCCTGCCTACAACTAAAAGTCATTGTTTTCTCCCTGCTTAAGACTTTTCTATTTAATGGCCGGCTCTACTATGATCCTGTTTAATCTGTTTGCTATTCTAAAGACTTTGATAATCATCTTCGAGCAATTATTTTCTGTTATAATAATAATTTTGAAAGTATGTAATGTTTGTTTTTAGTAGGACACTACAAGCCGGTTTATCAAAAAGGAAGAAAATGATAATGAAGTGGCATTCCATAAATATTAAATTTAATTGTTTAACTGTTCCATAACTAAAAAAAAAAAACCTCTAAAAATAATTTAATTTAGTAGGAAACAATTACTTCTACTATAAACAACATCCTTCAACATCCAAGGGTAAATAAACTTACCCCCCCCCACTGAAATGGTCTTATGAACTGTGGATTATGTAAACAGCGGATTTACCACTAAGATTTAATTGGAGTGATGAAAACGGCATAAGAACATTTTCAATATGTAATCTTATAGATCCTGGTGGATGTTCAGAATTTTAAGATCATTATTTTTTTTTATCCTTCTTTACCCCCGCTTTACCTTAAGGCTACCCTTTATACAAGCGGTTCTTTCCATTTTCATTTTTACAATTTTGATGCCCGAATTTTAATAGGACACAAATAGCTCATCCTTACTACTCAGAAGTTGAGTAGTGAGGTCAAGCCTCAGTTCAATGAAATTTGGATTGGTGAGCAAATATTTAAAAATCGGCAAAAGTCTTAGGGCGCCCGCAATGCCGCTGCCTCTGCACATCGGGACTCCTATAAAATCTAAAACTATACTTAAATTGCTATAATTTTTTTAATTTCAACTTACATTTATATTGTATTTTATTTAAAATACGTGAGCAGCATATGACTTAAATGCGCAGATACTATCCTTATTGACAAATGTTCTCCATTACTGCCAACGTCCACAGTGTCTCGTAGAGAACTTTGCAGGACACGCTAAGGGCTCGAACCATCCCCTCCATCACTTCTTTTACGAGACATTATAATGACAACAGACTTGCTGCTAAAATGCTTACTCTGCATAGAGACTTTTGCAACACAAAAAAACAACAACCCAAAAACGTATTTTTATAATGTAAATTGGTCTAAATCATCATATTATAAGTAGGATCGTAATGTTAGCCTTCTGCCCAACTGTTAGCCTCAGAACTCTCATTTACAAGAGTGCCTTACCTAATTCAAAGCAAATTAAAACGTAATCATGAAGGTACACGAGGATATCCCACAAATACAGAATGAAATGGGGCGGGGGAAATAATACGTTATAATCAGGAAAGAACATTGAACTACCTATTTAAAAAATGTCCCTAAATGATTTTGACAGAATTTGCATCAGCGGCCAAAGGCCTTGCTTCAATCATTTTTTAGCAGATTTCTCTTAAGGGAAATCAGCTATTCAGGTCGTACTCATGACGCGATTTTCGAAATTTTTCTTCAAATGTCCACCCAGGAGATGACGAAAATGAAGTCTGTTCAAAACTGTATATATATAATTTCGAAAATTCTTAATATCTCGAAACATTGTATAGAACCAATCTTATTGCAAGTGTAATGTTTTATAAATGTTGTTATGTACATTTTTTCACTATCTTGATTATTAACAGAGATATTTGCATCTTTTAGTTTCCGGTCTTCAGTAAACCCCCACTCCTACTTATCTCATATTAACAATATTCTATTATGTTATGAAGCACATTATTTAAAGCTTAAATACCAAATATTGTTCTCATTGAACTTTTAAGTTTAGAGATAAATGCAAATACGTGACGCACGTGGGAAATCTGCTTAGTTAACGCAGCCCTGCGCGACGGACTTTTGTACCTCGTATTGTTGCAACTCTAGATTCCCGAAATCCAACTTTCCTTCAACCATATTCACAGTTTTGTAGTTAGTGTGTTGGTAGAAGGGTATAGGAACCGTGTTCATAGTTTCATAGCTCGATAATAAAAAATGAGTTATTAATATAGGAACAGATTCTAATCAGAACAAATGTAAATCTCTGCTAAGACGTTTAAAGAAGATAACATCAAGGCTATATTAATTTTTTACTTCTTTTTTATTTGATCCTCCAGTGTTTTAATATTAAACGTTCCACAGTACAGGCCAAAACTAACAAATGGTAATGAGATTTTTAAAGAGTGCGTTCTATTTTAATGATGAATTCTGCTGTCGGATCTGGTAACTAAAGATGAACATAATGCGAGCTGAAATATGAGAGTTAGTTCATCAGACAGGTCTGGCTGGGGCCGATTAATTGTAACGTCAGTGTCATCTTGATCTATCTCCATTAGAATGTTGGCTAGACTGTGAGTCGCTGAATCAGGAGCAGGTGTACCAACCCCAGCTCCTTAATCACCAATCATCTCCCGCTCCAAAGCAACGACTAGCAAATCCTGAATAGAAACCCGTCAACGGTTCAAAATTTACATATGTTCATTTCAAAACTGATCGGGATCTACGAAAACAATAGTAAATATGTTCACAAGAATCGGGAATATATATATATATATATATATATATATATATATATATATATATATATATAATGAGTAATAATATAAAAATATCAACAAACTTGTGAATGAATATTGGACGCTCTAAATTATGACAAAATAATATAAACTATTATTCAACAGAAAGTTGTTGTTATCAAATTGTTCACATTATAATTGTATCGTTTATAATTGCTACATAGGAGTTTGTATCAATTTCGCTAAATAGAGCTAAACTCAAAGAAAAAGTTTTTGTTTATTAAAATTCCAGAACGCAACTGAATTTATCTAGCAGGGCAGGTCTACATGCGATAATTTTAGTTTCGTATATTCATGTGGAACTTGTTTCAAGTGGTCAGGAATTCCAGTTTTGGGGATACGACGTAATTGTGTATATGTCATTTCCACGGGACTGTGCACCAGAGAGCGTTGGGTATATTGTACAGTCAAAATATAATTGCGAAAACAGCATACATGAAAAATTACGCAGAGTTAATCAAGTATTTTAAGAAGTACGAAGTAAAATAAATGAAAGCAACCGACCGATGACGCCAGGAATGCTCTTGACGACGCCAGTCTGGGATCTAGGTAAGCCCCGACCCGTTTTATTTGAACCTACCGCCCGTCTATAAAAGCAGTCCATCTCGACTAACAGTTTTCAGTTCTCTTGCTAGTGAATAACAGTGCAGTTTTAGTGAATAGTGCATTTTAGTATTTATTGCAGTATAGTGTTTTATGTGAAGATTAGTGCAGCGCCGTGATTTATGTGAAGACACTGCACTGATCTTCCCAAAGAACACGGCACTGCACTGATCTTCACAAAGAACAAGACACTGCACTGATCTTCACAAAGAACACGGCTCTGCACTGATCTTCACATAAAACACTGTACCGCACTGATACTAAAATGCACTATTCACTAAAGCTGCACTGTTATTCACTAGTAAGAAAACTGAAAACTACCTGTTAGGCGAGCTAGGCGTTTTGCGAAGACCAGTGCCGTGGCGTGTTCTTTGTGAAGTTCAGTGCAGAGCCGTGTTCAGTGATCTTCAGTGATTCGCGTGATCGCGAGTTATTGTACTGTGCAATAAATAGTGAAGTTATCAGTGCATGTTTTGAGTAGTAGTGAAGAATAACTTAACACGTTTGTAGTGTATTGCCAAATAAATTGTGCAGTGATAAAATCATTTGTGTGTTTAATTCTGCAATCCAAAAGAACTCTAATAATCATCGTTTATTATTTTTGTAATAAACAAAAATATCTAACGGTGCACGTCAGATATTTCGGACGAATAAATTGAGTAATATGGAGTTTATCCAATCATGAAGAGTTAGTAACTTGACTAGTGAGGTTGAGACCAAGTAAATCCATGATTCCGGGATTCCGTCACTAAGTACAGTCTTTTCATTCTCGAGGTAATCCGAGTGGAAAGGAACACTATAACAATAATATTCAGTATGCTTTAGTTCAAATACAAATTCATATGAATAGTCTAACACATGGCTGAAATTAAGCCAATATCCCTAACTTTCTTGTCAATCTTCGCCCTTAAATTTTTTTTTGTTTAGTATTATTCGTAAATGATACTTTGTGAGAAAATAAATCCCCGTCGTAGAGAATTATTCTTGCGTGGTGGCGGGGGCCACAATAAATATATATATACAATATGACTTACGATATGTACAATTTACGTATGATATAAAATGTTGTATTAATTTGTTTTGGTATTCGAAATTTTCATCTTGAAATAACATAGTATAATATCTTTTAACTAGATAATTAAACGGTAAATAAAAATCTTAAATTAATAATACGAACAGTAAATAATTCCTGATTATTGTATTGTCTTTAAGCCGAACTTACGAGAACCATCAGCATGTGTATTAATTTGAAACTAACTCGCCTGATGTAAAACAAAGTACAGAAATCTTATGTTTCGGGTAAGTAGAAGATGAACATTCCGAGCGACTAAATTGGCATAAAGCTGGTAAATTATTAAAGCTGATTCAAACGAACCAGATTTAATCTTTAGCCGGGATTATAACTGGTATTAGACGGTGGGTTATCATTTGAACCGCAGGAAATGGGAAGTGTCACCCCGAACTCAGGGAGGTCACGTCCTCGTTAAAGACCCCTCACTCACTAATTACTCGCCAGGATCTAACCCTACACGTGTTCATCCTGGATCTTCCTTACAAGGAGCAAAGGAGGTGTTTTCTCTCCTGAAAGCCCACTTGTAAAAAGTAACCAACTCTGAGGTACTTTATAACATTCCTTCTGTTGAAATACTACATATTTTTATCTCTCAGGAACGAAAGAACCCTTTGGCACAAAAGCTCTTTAGGTATAAAAGCATAATTTGCTCAATTCATATTTAAAAATGAACACAAAATCACTACTTACTCAGTTGCGTTAATTAATTTCTTATTATTGGTTTGACAAATGAGCAACCTGTTATTCATATTTGATACCTTATACCTTTTACCTCTATAATTCTTTAGTAAACGAAGAGTACCTTTGGGGCATACCGCCACATGTTCAGTTCTGTGATATATAATGCCAGTAGGTGAGTGATGAAGCTCTTGAAGCTACACCCGGTGTCACCTACTAGCACAACATTTCACAGTACTGAAGCCTCGAAAGAACTCTACATTTAATGAAAGATTTCTTCAGAGAGGAGGTGGTTTGACCTTTCCTATCCTTCCGTTGATGATGGACTTCCACCAGCAGGCACATATCCCGATTCTCATTTCAGTTTAAAATTCACTTCAATGATAGACTCTCTGGTTTTGATTTATTAATGATGAATAATTCATCATTTATTGATGTAGGGATTTAAAGAATTAGGAAAATCCATAAATTAAATTAAAGCAAATCTAAAACGGGGAAAAATCTGAGAACCTGTCTTCTTAAAAAGGAAACTTGTTGCTTTCAAAGACAAAAATGAAAAGAAAAAAAATCGTTTACAATACAACTCTGAAAAAAATTTACAAAAGTGTGTGTGTGAGAGAGGGAGAGAGAGAGAGGGAGAGAGGGGGAGAGAGAGAGAGAGAGAGAGAGAGAGAGAGAGAGAGAGAGAGAGAGAGAGAGAGAGAGAGAGAGAGAGAGAGAGAGAGAGAGAGAGAGAGAGAGAGAGAGAGAGAGAGAGAGAGAGAGAGAGAGAGAGAGAGAGAGAGAGAGAGAGAGAGAGAGAGAGAGAGAGAGAGAGAGAGAGAGAGAGAGAGAGAGAGAGAGAGAGAGAGAGAGAGAGAGAGAGAGAGAGCTAGCTCTAAGCTGAAAAGGGGCATTGAATATAAATTTTAATGCTGCATTTTACTGTTGATTTTAAGTATTCTGTTTGTTTTCAAAGAGGCAGTAGCGAGAGTGGCTCTGCTGGGCTAAGTCCTTGTTTAATACCAAATCCTCTCTGGATTGTAAGGGCATAAAGACGTCATGGGGTCACTCTTCATTCCTCTATACCAATTCAGGCCAACAATTCTCTCTCCCTCTCGTTTCTCTCAATCTAATTAAATTAGTTAGTCTTCTGGCTTGTTAGATCCAGTCAGCGAAAATTTCCGGGGGCTCGGGAGTTGGTTTGCCCAGCTCATACATTAAATATCAGGGTCAAAAGCCCTTTCCCAACTTATAACAGGGAAGAGAGTACTTCAATAGTATCGCCCAATGCCAATATTTGTGATTAGCCAATGTCTGCTTAAATAGATACGTTGGAAACAGGTGGTCCAAATTCATTTTTAAATTTGGACATCACTTTTCATTTTGAAAATCCAGTTGATGTACCTTCCAAGATTTATTTAGTAATCCTCCCTCCGTAGACTATACATTTCAATCACAGGGGCTATGAGATTAGTCTTAATAGTCCATTATTTTTGCACTATTACAGATCCTCCCCTCTGTGTCCCCCAATCGGTTTCAAAATCATTTTTTTTTTTTTTAAATTTTCCAGACCAAGGACTTTCTTGTTTTAAAGAGAAAACATCAAATTTAGGAAGAAATAATTTTTCATTCCACAAGAGTTCTTGAATTATGCAAAAATACAATATTTAACTGAATTACCTTTCTGATTAAATAAGGAAAACATGTTTCTCTCGAATGCTTTTCTAGTGTATGTCTCCTTCGCAAACAGTTAAGAATAAAAAAGTGATGACATATTTATCTTTATTCCTTATCAGCAAAATTATATTAAGTGTATGAGATAAACTAAAGCAAACTTTTGAAGAGAAATGCTTGCGAATTCCAAGACTAATACCAATAAGGATGGTATTGGAATCCTATTACCGTTGGAATTTGCTTCCTGGTCTGGTTCAAGCAATGATTTAAGCAGACGTAGTAAATCTAGTTGTAGACGTAAAGCAACTTATCTTTTTTTTAAGCGTGGATACATTCCGATAGAGTAAACTATCGGTGCATAACAGGAAGGTGGGGCCTCCAAGGAAATTATTTAGAACAGAATTTGAATTTATGGCCGCTATTTTAACAAAGATTTTATAACAAACAAAGTAATTTGAAACCGCCTCCTCACGATAAAATGACATTCATTTTGGTTTTAGCTCAAATATTAAGAGTTAGTATTCCGCCTTTAGTAAACCCGCAGCACTTCTAATCATCGGATTTTTACATAGAAATATAAAATCGGGAAAAATTAGCACTTGTGTGACGGACTTTTTAAAAATATATGTTATTGAATATTCCTTTTACTTTTGTGGAATCCAATAATTGTTTTAGCATTCGCAAGATGTGAACATCACTTTAAAATTCATTATTTACTTATACTTTTCATACAAGCAATACAGTATTCGACAGTGAATTTCTTAAGGACGAAAATTCAAGTATTTATTAACGTTAAGACATCTCGAGAAGATTTAGTTAGTGATAAAATTCTTGCTTTTTATTTCATTTTGGAACAACATTTGGAATTTGGGTCACTGCAAATTAAATACGAATAAAATGGAGCAACTGCGGAAGGGAAAGAGATAAAGAACCACTTTCCTTCAGGACACCAGACAATACTGCCCCACCCCACCCCTACTTTTATTTAACAAACTTAAACAGTGATATTTATATCTAATAAAGTGAGTGTCCCAGACGTACTAATGAATGAAGGAATGTGTATCTCATCTTTAATATATCCATTATGAAATAAAAAGTACAGTCAAGTATTCCCGAGAGAAATGCTGAAAAAGAGAGGAAAATAATTTCATTAGAGATGTTTCATCTCTATACACGTGTTTCACGTAGGTGAAAATAATTTCTCAACATCAGTGAAATTCTCATACAAATGAAAGAGCAAATAAAAGTGTATTAGCTTGAATGGATCCTCTTATAAACTTTAATATGAAATACAAAATCTTAATAATTAAATGATAGCACATACAATTGAAGTTAAGGTCATTACCAGAATGCAATCGCATTGCACAAAACTTACATTATGAGAAATTCAATTCTACTTTTCAAATGAAATTAAATAAATTGTTAAATAAATAGTTTGCTTCCTCGAAAAACTTCTACTAAAAAACTAGTGATTAAAAACAAATTATTTTTAACTCTAATAAATGCTAATATATTTACTAAAATTAGCCTTGGCCTTATGTAAAGCAGCAATTAAGAAAAAAATACAAGACTAGATGTAAAAGTAGTGAGAAGAATTAATTATAAAAATGAAAATACTATTTCGAATACAATATCAGCTTGCAAATAAAACCATAGTTTATTATTTTTTATAACATTTTAAAACTATTCAGTGGTACCAATCAAAATTTTACACTACCAATATAAAACGTCCTAAAAATGCGGAAAATTATATCTCTTGCTTTGGTTTAAATCAAATAAAAATTTATACTAATAAAATTGACGTCATTAACCGCCAGTAAATATTACTATGTCCTCTGCATGGGAGAAAAATAACAAATACTCGACAAGTAATGCTTCTACCATGTAAATTACATTATACAAGTATCCGATAATCAAAGGATCCGCTCAGCATAGATTCAGACCAAATATTGTCATGAAATAAAGGTCTTTTTCCATACATTTATGCCACTTAATCATTTTGAGTTCAGTAATTTCTGAAAATGGAGAGCGACATTTTGAAAAAAAAAAAAGTTAGAAAAAGGAGGAAATCAAACTTGATATTGAAGGCATTCTGTGCAATTATAAAAGATAATTTTCATTATCCAATATTCACGCAATGATTATACGTATTACTAGAATAATAATAATAAAGCCTTAATTAGGAATGAACTTGGCAGCTCAATAAGAGTTGTGCTACACAGCTCGGAAATCCCTATTTAAATAGAAATAATACATGATAATACCTTTAATATTTTCGGGCTTTTAATAATTCATTATTCCCGTTAACCAAATTCTGACAATTAATGAAATAAATAAATAATATCGCTTATAACGAGAAATATAAAAGATAAAAGTAGAGACAATTTTTGATATTAGAACCTAAGTATAATTGATTTATAATGGCAAGAAATTAATACTACATGTATATAATGAAATGGATGACACCCCAAACGGAAACCAGAAGGGTTAAGTCAAAAATTAATTGAAGAAAGAAGAATTAGGACTAGTGCTAGAGATAGTCAAGAAAAATGCTGGTGTTTATTTGAGACGTTAAAATGAGTTTTAAGTAGTGCAAAAACATTTAGAAGGGAGGAAAGAAAAGAAGATAATGGTGACGGTGTAAACTTTTTATGTGCTCCCAAGATGGGCCACAACTGGTTCCTCTTAACGGTTTAACCTAGCTGTTTAGTGGCAGTTTCGAACAGCTAAACTTCTTCTTGGGGAAGAAGTGATAACCTCCTCAGGCCTACTCAAGCAGATATAATTTGAAAATTACTCAGGAAGTACTTTATAGGATAATTAATTTATCTATGAAAGATGCCTGAAGATATAATAAATATAAGTAACTTATGATAATTAGGATATTTTAACGTTATACATTAAGAAATTGGACAATTATGATACATTCTGTTGGTAACTGAAGGTTTATAATATTTTCAACGATTTGAAAATAATCGAAAAATGAGTGAGTGTACACACTAATTAATGAAAATAAATATTTACAATATGTTAAATAATTATGTGGAATCTAATTTATTTAAAATAATTGATGCCAACTTCAGAAGTAACGATAAATAACGATGATGCCATAAAATCTAGTTGGTTACTTCTTTGGAAGTGAAAACTAATTATCGTAAAATACGTTCCCAATTCATTTAGTTAACAATTGGTTAAAATAAAGGTGTATTACGTATTTTCCGGAAAGTTAGTTAGTTAGTTGATTAAAATGTTTGGTATTTTGTTAGATATCTTAGTTTCTCTCTTTAAACGAACATTTAATGATTTGTAGAAGGTAATACAACTTTTCTTCTTTTTTTTATGGAAGATGATGGCTTGCAAAATTAAATTGATGGAACCCTGATGAGATAAATGCACACAATTTCTAACGGAACATGGACAGACAGGAAATTATTTTACAAGATTTAAAGTTCAAGACAATGGCAAATGTACTTGCGACTTACAGACAACACAAACGTTTTTACATATACTTTAAGACTGCACAACATTTGATCAAAATAGATCAAATTTAATAATGAACATAATTTTAAAAGGAGGTAATTGGCCAGTACCACCTCATATTATATTCAACAAATATAATAAAGAACTTATAAATTTTATCAAAAGTATAGATATGGATATAGCAAAAATACATTAGAATGTAAAGTTGATTGTGAGGAAGGGGAATTATAATCAATATATTTACCGCAAATTAAACATCGGTTGAGTTTAACTTTAATTGATTTGTTTTTTGTTCTTATTTTATTTATTTCATTTCATTTATTAATTTCATTTGGAATTACCTTACTTATTTTAATATTTTATTATTTTTTTATATTATATTTGAGTAAATAGTTGATTAACGTGTATATATTGTAAAATAAAAATGTATTTAAACATAATCATACATGTGATATACCATATGGCAATGGAACATGTATTCAAATAAATAACTCCACATAAGGTTACTATGAAGAGAGAAAAAAACTCCGATAAGCTAATGATAAGATACATGTGAAAATATTTTCTTAAAGAGAAGTCGTCTGAAACTGGTTGAAAAATTTCATAATTTAATTACTTCTGAGAAACCAGTTTGCTATTATTGGGTATCGCTAGTCGTCCAATACTATCTGAATACAAAATAGCACATAAAAACTTATGGTATCAAAGGTCCATTACCTACATCAAGCAAGTATGCAACACATTGGTGGTTATTTTAAACTTAGTTTATTTGTAACTATTTTGGCAGAATTTAAAGTGCACTTCGTGTTGTAAAGTTTTCTCTAAATGTTAATTTTAAAATTTGTAGTATATAGTATGTACATTTATTCAGAAACATCTGCAAAACTGGTAACTTGAATTTTCAAAAGTTCTCGTTCTTCGTTTCCCATGTCACCATAATTTCAAGTATAATTCTGGTGACTTGAATGTATGTGGTGAAAATAAACATATGTAGAGCTCAACTACATAGTATGGTGGTGGAATATGTTAAGACACTGACACAGATGTTGCAGTTGAGGAGAATAGAAGATAGTTGGTGCTAAAGAAAACATGGTAGTTATGAGAAGGCTTGGTTTATTCTTTGATAAGCCTTGGTAATGGTATTAATTTCCCAAGAGGCCTATGGTTTAGGGTCTTCCTTTATATTATATGCAAATCCAGGGATTTGGCAGTAGGACCACGTTGAGTGTTGACTTGACACGATAAGCTATCCTCGCCTCTCTCCACTCCAAAGATAAAATATTCATTCCCTTCAGACTCTCGAATCTCAACCCTCTCCCGAGGGGCAGGGGGTAGAGACCATAATTAAACTATAGGATACTGAATAAAGAAGGGAATTATGTTTACTCAGGGGTGGATTCCAATTTTTTTTTAGATTAAATAGACCATTATGGAAAGTCCCAGCCCTCAGGTAATATCTGGCGATCGGCGAGGGTCGAGGGAGTAACGAAAAGGGGATGGCTCCTCAAATAAAGGATTGCATAAGAAGAGCTTTTTCCTGTATTTTTTTTGCGTTTTTTAAAGCCAAAAGGTTAATTACATGGTACATTATCCCATTATTTTTTATTAAATTGTAAAATTGCTCCTGAAATATCTATACGTAAATGCGCGCTTATTTGTGTGTAAGAAATGTGTATATCCTATATCAAACAAAACGATTAAAGGAGCAGGAGAAACAAAATTGCTGATTTCTCCGCCTCCATTAGAAAAATATGTATAGAACTTTCGTGATTTTTTTTTAAAATGCACGGATTAAGGACAATAAAACGTTTCGGCTTAATCCATCTAATCGGATATATTTTATATTCCGTTCGGGCGCCTCTAACTCACATACCATCTACCTAAGGTTAGCCATGTGAGTTAAAGAGTTGGCTTTAATCTCACACTGTAAACCTACAGTGGCGAGTTCGATTCCCGCCTGGGTAAATATGAACTTAGTTTGTGACGAACTTATTAAAAGGAATTCTTTGTCATACCCCGACTAGAAATGGGCGATGACCTGAAGAAAACCCGTCCAAATTAACCATAACAGCAAAAAGTGGACGTTAATTTATTATATGATCTACCCAATAATACTTGTTGGCCAAAACGCATATATTTCGCTGCTCTCTCAAACTCTTTTCTCAGGATTTAATTCATCCAAGTCAAAACTTTTAGGTGTTAAGTAAAATAATTTCAAACAGCAAATGAGATTGGGAATATCATCAGAACTCAAGTTCGATGGGGCGATGGGGACACTTCTTCTTTTTTTGACGAAGGAAGAAATGAAGTGAATAAAAAAGTTTAAGCTCAAAAATATTTTTAAGAAATATTTTGTATGTGTGTGTGCGTTTTATAAAATCAAGGGTAGCTCCACAGCCAGAGTTAATGTGTAGTTAGGGAGTGAATATTATAATGAAAGATTTATATATCTCTTGTATTTATATTTCTGTTATATTTATATCCCTTGGGAATTGTAAGATATAGGTTAAGTGTAGAAACATATGTTTTGTAGATCCACAAGATAGGTTTTTGTTTGCTGAGTAATGAGCTGAAGAATAAAGAGATACATTCTGGTTAGACATTCTAAACCTTTTTTTGTGCTTAAGAACAATAGGTATATCAGTGTTCGTTGTTTGACCTCTACAATAACCAATTCCAATCCGATAACAACCCTGACAAATATAAACTCGCAGAACAGCATATTATAAGGGGCATGAACTTACTTCTTATCGAGTATACTCACTTTTAACACCATCTGTCCCGTATTTAACAAGCGTTTATAAGTCAAAACTACCAATATCAAGAGACAAAAACCAATAATAAGTTTGGGAAGATAAAACAAATAAAATGTACACCGGCTATGAGAAGAGAGAGTAGTGTGTGAATTTGCCATTAAGGTCCTTGGAAGACTAACATGGTTATGTCAATACTAACTTTCTCAACTCCTAATCCACTAAAACCTCTCTGTCCCCATCCCACAGCCAATTCCAAGTCTATCCTCATGGGCAAAACAGTCTACCGATATACATCTCCCCGCTATAAATTACACACAATAAATGCACTTCTGTTTCCCCCTCCAAACTATGGCTATATCAACTTTTCATGCATTATAACTTTTATTATTATCGCATATGCTGTACTACAGTTTAAGTGTCAGTATTGTACAACTTTCACATATTTAAATAATGCATTACTAAATAAATAGCAAAATATCTCTGTAGCAGCTTATCTACTTACTCCACGAATTATCTCCTAGCTTAACAATTTTATTAAACTTCTATTGGGGCGTCGCGCTACATTTCTCATTTTAGTTTAAAAATTGAAGGATTGAAAATGTTGAATCAGTAGGAATTTTTTTAAATATTTAGATTAGCAGCCACAGTAACACTATGATATTAATATAGTCATGGATTCTTTAAATTTCTGAAAGGTGTACCGTAACATTACTTAAATTGCCTTAAATTATATGATAATATAAATATTAAAGTCCGTCACGCAGGGGCTGCATAAACTAAGCAGATTTCCCACGCAAAGTTTTACAATATAGAAATTCCACGAGAGCCAAACAGTTACGGAAACGACCGAACTAGCTTTTGACGGAAACGACTAGGACCGAAGTTAGGCGATCTCATCTCGTCCTTTACGTGCAGACACACACTATAAATGCATATATCTGGGTAATATTCAAGATAGAGAATAAATGTGTATAACAATATTAATAGTAAATTTAATTTGCAATAAGATTGGTTCTATACAATTTTTCGATACGGAGATATTTCGAATTTTCGAAAATCCCCCACTCCCACTTGTTCGATTTCAGGCATTAACGAACTCGATCTTTATTTTTACATAAAACTTTTAAATATCGCGTTTGGTAACGATCAAGCAAAAATTGCGACCGATAGAGCGTTACGACAACCATATATATATATATATATATATATATATATATATATATATATATACAATTTATAATATAACGGACCTCATTTTCGTCATCTCCTGGGTAGGATCGATGGATATTTGAAGAAAATTTTTGAAAATTGTGTCGTGAGTACGACCTCAATAGCTGATTTCCCAAGGGAAATCTGCTAATATGCATGAAAATTAATTAATGTAACCTATAATATAATTTGAAGTGGAAACAGAAGTGATTTTATTATGGGGGAGTTTAGAGGTAAGCACAAATGGGGTTTGATTTTATATTACAACCTTTCTCTTAACTCCCCAAACATTTTGACCAAGTCTTGGTCATTATTAGACGGACTTTTAATTATTATTAAACGTTTAAATATCAAACTTGGTAATGTTCAATTAAAAATTTAGGATGTCAGAGTGTTCCTAGTGCGACCCATAAGGGAAATCTGAAGGATTTTATTTATTGAAATTCCCTGTACAATATATTTTTATCGGGATTATATTCTAAAGTGTATTTGTACTTCATTCATTTATAATATATTATTGTTTTAAAGAAACCTGGAAGAGTTATTTTTATTTGGAGTACTGGAGAAAAATGTCAGTATTTCTGCTGAGTTGACCCTTTGAGTGTTCTGACATCTGCCAGGGCTTATAAGGAAGAGGAAAAATCATTAAGTCTCTTCCGTAAAGGTCCACAGGGCGTTAGAAAAGGTCACTGAAAGCTTCTTTCCAGTACTTGAGACCACATCGATTAGACAAACTTGTATCACCTTCGTACTACCCCTAAATATCACTTTAGTCACACCCTATATCACCTTAACAACTAAAAGCCATTCAAATACCAAATATTTTATAATAAACCTTGATCTCAATTTTTTGCCAATATTAACCTTTAATATGGTTTATAGTCTTTTTTATATATTTTATTGTATTGATAGAGATATAACCGATATAAGGAATTTTCTAAACTTCCTTAACCAAAGCTAATAAAATCAGTAATTTTATACAAATTGGCATATATTGTGGAATAAACTAAAAAGAGATATCCATGACGTTATGTGTGTGTCACTATGTAATGGAATTTTGTAGTGATAATATCAATTGTAGCATTACAAATAGGATATTTAGCAATTTACAGGTTAATGATTAAAATGAACATATATTTCATTTAAAAGAATAAGAAAGGAATAGTTGAATCTTGTCAATATCAGGCCCACCATACCACAATTTGTTGAAAAGTGAAAAGGAATTGGTTGCAGGAGGTGGTTGACAGACTTAGGTTTAAATTTAATAATTCTTTAATTCTTAATAATTATTTTTTATTCTCTCAAATCAGAGGCTCACGTGCCAATTGCCAATTTTTCCCAAAATATTTTAGCAAGTAATTGAATAACTTAGTTAAAACATCTGTAATGCAGACGACATAATTTCTCCCCGTCCCTATTAAAAATACAAAATGTTGTGAAAAGTTTCATTTAAAATTATTTCATTTGAGAGTGATACACTCTACCTCGATTCAATGCATTGCCTCAAGATGCCAAGAGAACGGATAGATCCAACATGGAAGAAAGGCAAATAAAATTTTAGTGGGAAATCCGCCATCTTGATCCCGGTTTAATTAGTACAGTAATCCTACCACCACTCCAAAAAATGATGTTCTTAAAAAATTATTTCATATTGCGTTGACGTGCTTGACGCATTTTAATTAACAAATTCAAGAGTAATGACAATTCATATTTTGATATGATTATAATTCCATACTGTGAAGGATCTGATGAAAAAGTCATAGTAGTAGAGATATATAGCACATTAGAGGCGAGAGGCATTTAAAATAAAACACAACATGTTATTGTTATTAAATCTAGAACTAATTATGAATGCGGTGGGTAACGTTAAAGTAATTTAAATTGAAGAGTTTCAATAGAAAAATTTCATCTATGGCGAGTTTAAGGATGAAGCAACACCTAGAATTAAGGGGAGACATGGGCTAACTTGTTGACATGATGTCAACAGGTAAACACGGACTCTAATTTGTCTACCCCTACCGGACAGCCCGGGTAGCTGTCTCACTCACCAACCCCCATCCAAAGGAACTCTTCATTATATCAGCTCAACAGATTTCATTTTTCAATTCTGTCTCAATAAAGGAATTGACTTGTTACTTCAACAGTGATAATGAAAGCCAACCGAAATATCTTACGTTTCTTAAATGGATTTACCTTTATTACTTTTAATATTTTTCTGGTAAAACGGACTAAACGAGTAACAGCATGATAACTGAAAAATTATTTTTTGTAAACTCCGATGCACAGAAACTGTTCCATTTCCTCCATTTTTTAACAATTAATGCCATTTAAGAAACAAAACGAAACACGAATGCCAAAATTTATCTCTTCATGTGAAATAAACGTCTTATCAATTAGGGGCCCAAATATGGTACTTTCGTACAAAATTACACCTTTATCAAATTGCTTGTCCAATTTTTTGTCCAATCGCGATTAAAAAGGTTATAGATCTATCAAAGTTCATATTTGAAAATGTTTGCAGAACTTAGTTTTGCAAATAATTACAATGACTCAAATGACTATTTTTCATTCTTAATAATTAAGATATAAAAAATGTTATATTTTTTATACGAAATCAATATTAGTAGGTAGAGAGAAGATCTCCATTTTTCAAATTTGTAGACATTTCTCCGGTAGAGGTAATTCCACTGGATTTTATAGGATTACAAGAACTGCTGGTCAGGTATAATCGATCGTCTTAAGTCGACTATTCTAAGGAGAGCTATATAAAATCTACAGAAGTACATTCGCAGTTTCACCGAACATGAATGTCGAATCCATTTTTATGGTAATAGTGTTCCCCGAGAAAATTAAAGAACCTATTTTAAAGGTGTCAATTGTATGAATTTTAGTTCGTTGTTAAAGAAGTTCTCAGTAATTCCGGACTGGTATAATGAATCTTTTTAAACAGATCAACACAATCTTCTGTTGAATAGTGAACATTTTTTAACAAAATTATTACACTGACAGAATGCAATTATTAGAAATCACTAAATGTGAATACTATATAATTTAATTTCTGCTACATGTTTACGTACTGGCAAGCAATCAACGTTTGAGACGAGATCATATAACCAACAGCTTATCTGAGGGTTGAACCGAGTACAGTACATGACAAAGGATCTGGATTGCATCAAGGGAGACACATTGAAATGTGGTAACATCTAAAAGCTAGTTATTGAAGAAATCATATTATGAAAACAGTATGAAAGTGTTGAAAAAAATGGGGAGAAGTTTTGATAATGGCTTGAAGGAGTTTAACTTAAGGGACCGGCGCACACTGGAGCGATCCTTCAGTAATGTTGGACATTGGGGAAAAAATAAAAGTTTTAATTTGAGATTTTGATTGTATTGTTAGTACCACATAAAGCCTTTTCAATTGAGCAGATTGATTTTCAGCCATATTATATAATTGCTAAGTTAAAAAAAAACCTTGGCTTATTAAATTTGTCGTGAACTCTTATTTCATTTTGTAAATTATTGTTGCTTCCTGTACACATTAAGGGTATTATAACAAATCAAAAACTGGGACAAAAGGTTTTTGAAATTCCTCTATTTTTCTTTTTTTTTTACATCGAACTGAAAATAATTTTATTTAATCGAATTCGCAAATCGCTTGTATTTGCTTGAAAAAATACCACTTGGCATGCTTTTAGGAGTATATTTTCTTATTTACAACGTCGTCAGATCTTGCCTAAACTTGCCTATTCATTAAATATTTGACTTTTAGTGTTAACACTTTCAGTGCGGAAGACGTATTATACCTACCGCGGACTTTTCCCAACTACGTACGGTGTATCACATTTAAGGCCAACACTTAACAACGATAGCGATCGCTTAGAAACAATATCTTCGGAAGTAAAAGAACTTCTAATTGAAAAATAAAAAAAAACATTTGAAATTTTAGAAATGTTAGATATTCTTCCAGCTTACAAATTCTCATTATTAAATTAAATACATAGATTTTTTTTTATTAAATACATAGATAAATTTTTATTCTAGATATATTTTTGTTTACAATTTTAGTATTGAGTTTCTGGACTTCAATTTATTAAAAAAATAAAAATTTATAAAACATCTGTTGATATTATGTGCCTACAAATCACAATTCTCTACTTAGTAAGCGATACATAATCTGTATGTACACATTTAAAATTCATCCTACCGTTATATCGCATCTAACAAAATTGCTTAAAAAATTGCTGATCAGGTAGTTCAATAGAGTATTCGATGTGCTTTAAAATGACACCAGAATCAATATTCTAGGACCAGTAGAAACGGAGATATTAATGAATGTCCGGCTTACCCTATCACTCGCTCCAGTGTGCGGCGGTTTGTCTATTTGATGGTTCAGCACTTAACTCGGAATTGAGCTTTATTTCTGAATGATGTATCAATGGCAGTTTGGTGCGCTTCCAATCAGTTTGAACTAAATATTATGAAATACGATTATTTATCATTTTTTAAGTAATTCATCCAGAATTTAGCAAAGAAAGTTCGAATGGCCTTTCAATTAAAGACGACTTGTTTACATTTGGAGAATCGACCACTATAGGATTGACGAGGAATTGGAATTCAGTTGAGGGAGGCTTTTCCATGGTTACAAATTCGGAATTCGGTAGCCAACAAGGAATGTTCCTGAGGGAGGTAGAAGGGGATTGGTGGGTTAGGTAGTGGAAGAGTGGTGGTGGGGGATAGAAGTGACGGAACATGGTCCAATTTGTGGGGCCCTAGCTGAGGGCCTTTTCCACTCGCCAATTTGGCTGGGTCTAGGGTGAGCCTTCCCCTCCAATCAGCGTCCACCGCCAGTATCAAAGACCGGTCTTGAGCTTTTACAACCAATTCCAGGCCGGGATCCCACGCATCTTATCGCATGTTTGCTGATAAAGCTTAGAAGGCGAGAGAGTAATGTTTGCAAGCCGCCAGAACGAAAATACATTTTAACTTTTTTAAATCGATCTTTCTGCTTAGCTTTCATAGTCCATAGGAGAGCAACCAATTCCAGAGATTTATTTTTTAGGGATATTGTTTGTTCGTTTCGTAAGGTTTTAGGGCGAAAAACTACTAGGTTATCATCGACCTGTAATATCTATAACTCTCGTTTTGGTATCCTCATTCATATCACCATTTTAACAATATAAACGAGGATAAAAAAAAAAAAAAACTTGTAATTTAAATTTCTTTGTATAAATATGTAATTTTCACAAAATTACAAAATTGATCTAGCTCTCTGGGATCATCTTCAAGGATCACTTCTATATCATTGAAAATATTACATTCGTTTCGAATATCTGCATAACTATGGCATTCCATTAATATGTGGTAGATAGTCAAGTCTGTGTTACACTTCCCACAAATCGGGGCTTGATCTTTTGTCATAAGGTAACCATGCGTAAATCTTGTGTGCCCTATTCGGAGTCTTCCTAATACGACATCATCTCTTCTGTTATCTCTTGTCGAATACTTCCATGGGCGGTTGGAGTTTTGTAATAGTTTTTAGTTTGTTGTGTTGGGTTCGGTTCCACATTTGTTGCCAGTTTTTATCAATTTCTTCTTTGAGTGGTTGATAGAGTTCTGCAGATGAAATTGTTGTTGGGGTGATGGAGTCGAATTGGTGGGCTTCTCTGGCTGCTAAATCTGCTTTTTCATTTCCAACTATTACCGCTCGGTGCATTTGTATATAATTATGTATTTTTGTACTCTTGGATTGTTTGTAAATGCTTTTTAAGGATATGAATTAAGATTTAGGAATGGACCATAGAAGAAAATGTTATCTGTTTCAACCGCTGCAGCCGGCAAGCTTTCAAAACATTTAAACGCTTAAGTCTAATTTTATGCCCAGAAGGACTCAGAGTGCAAAGAGCTAGAAAACTCAATAGACATGGGAGCCATCAACTTCATGCTATTTCCCTCGGATGTTCCTTAACTTCAATGGGGTTGTTTGAAGCCGCATTGTCCAGCAATGGTGTAAAATGTCATTACGATTTATTACTAGAATTCACAATCTTGTTCAATATGAGGAGACCTTTTTTTTTTTTATTTTGGGATTCCTCCAGTGACGAAAAGGGGTTTATTTAGTCATATATTAAACCCCCCCCCTTCTCCTAAGTATGGAGAACATGGCCTCACTTTTGTTGGGACTTAATAATAAAACATAACTTTAGAACAGATATTGGAGCTTCCCATACTTTCGCCTTAGATAACTACTCAATAATTCCTAAAAGAATAGTCAAACGTGCAAAAAGATCACATAAGCATTTGGGAACTACGTCCCTTCCTAAAGGGTCGACAAATGAAGAAGCAAACCCAAGTTGGAGGAAGGAGATAGGGCAGAGGTAGGGGGCGAGAGAGAGAGAGAGAGAGAGAGAGAGAGAGAGAGAGAGAGAGAGAGAGAGAGAGAGAGAGAGAGAGCGAGAGAGAGAGAGAGAGAGAGAGAGCGAGAGAGAGAGAGAGAGAGAGAGAGAGAGAGAGAGAGAGAGAAGGGTGGAAGACGGGCCCTTTAAGAGGATTAAAGTCATTAAGGCAATTTAAACAGAGGGTTTGAATATTGCTAGCAGCATTCAGGGCTAACATAAACTACATACAAGAAGGGTCCGACGTGGAATTGCTACAGGTCTACCCTTAATAGTTCTAACTAAACTGAGCCCTTACAATAATAAAGGATTGCCTTAATGTCGCCACCATTCATAAAGGGAACGCTTAGACTTCATTAACTCATCTTTAACTAATTAGACCGTGTGTATGAACGCATTCAGGATAAAGCCATTGTGCAAGTTGAAAGCTAATGAATGAGTGAGATGAATGTTGAATGGCTCGCGATATCGTTCATTCCGAGAAGGATTGGTCCTGTCACAGGTATGAGTATAGTCAATGTACAAAAGTGTCATTCAGTTTTGTATATTTCATGATGTACATCACATTTTCTACAAAACCTCCCTTAAAATTGTAATAACGGGATTACAATGGCCTAAGCTCCTAGAATAAAATGGTTGACACCATAGAATAAAGCTGAGCAAGAATGTGACGCTCCTATATTCTTAACATTAAAGAAGATAGGTTATAAACGACGGCATTATAATTCACAGTGTGGTATTTTTAGTGTGGATCTCGATCAAGAAATGATTGGATAAAAAGAAGAAAATCTTCACAAGACCAATGGGATTTCTTCAAGTTATGAATTTTTAACCAGCTTAGTCATCGTAAAAGACCAATTATTATTATATTTGTTGAATATTTGTGTGTGTCCTGGTTTGAATTTTAGAATATCGAAGACTTTGTTAAATGTATTGAAGTTTGGGCACTAGTTCCTTCTTTTCATCCAGCCGTTCCTTGGCCAAGATCAACTCTTAACAAATTCGACCTGTGAATTAAAAAGAAATAATTTCTGCCAACGGGAGGGGTTGTAACTTCATATAATACTAAAGTAAACCTGGTAGAAAGTTCTGTCACGAGCCTTTTGGCTTAATTCCTTAATTAATTAGCCTTCTAATGACATATTCAAGAAATGGAAATATTAAAATCTTTGAAAAAAGATGATTTCTGGTTATAAATGAACTGTAAATTTTCATTCGTAAAGGCTCCAGTTGTAGGTTAACAACTTATTTTATGCTCGTAACAGTGAATTTAGAGAACCAGTTGTCACAACGGATTGTTCTTGTGGTATGAGAGAACGAAGTTCCTTCTCGATTCAACTACCTACTCAATTATCTCACGGCTCTACCACCAGGGCAACGGATAAAGCCTATTTTTGAAGCCGGTTAGTCGTATTGGCAAAGAAAACGTAACCTGAAGTCTAGTGAATCTAGTCCGAGCCACCAAATTAAAAGTACAGTGCACTTCTACTGAGTTAAAACCGCCACTGGATAAATGAATGCGTTTCAAATACAATGGAAATAAAGGACTACTTTTTTTTCTTTGAAATATTACACCCGCTGATGAAATTTGACCCTTACATTTTGTTTTTAACTTTGTAGTATGTGTTCTTTTAACTCGAATATATTTCATCATACACCTTATAAAAACTAATAAACAAACACTTGTTTTGCAGTTTTTGAAAGTAAACGACTTATTTACGTTACCTCCACCAATTCTTTATTATTTTATATTGAAATCAATATTTCCAAATTATCTTCTTAACCATAACAACTAAATGGCCTGCAAACACTTTTGAAATTTTCAACCTAAGTTGTATTCTTGTATATTTAAGCAGCTTCTAGCTTGATACCTATAAAGAATAATTCAACAGCTGTGTTTATGTGCGTTGTCTAACGACATGAATACCGATACGTCGAAAAAATGTACTTCATTTAACAAGGCAGTTCTGCCCGCTGGAGTATTCTTATATTCTTTTTAGTTTGACGGATAAATGAAATAAAAGTGAACAAAAGAGAGTGCTTATGAAGAAATAAGATAAGTTACTGCACAAATATTGCACTGTGTAAATACTAAAGCAAAATATGAAGACATCACTTTGTCCTGATTCTTTATAACGCTTTACTAAACTGTTAACAGAAACGTCAGCAAATTATTTCATGCCCAATTAAACAATCCTCATCGAATACACCAATTACAGTTGCTTCAGAATATATTTTGTTATTTACTACCGCCTCCTTTATGCAACTTCAGCTACCTCAGTACATTAATGTTTAATTTTAAATCATATTTTATTACTTGTTAGGATTAGCTCTCATTTTAATGTTTAATTTAAATAATATTTTATTACTTTTTACGATTGACTCTGATTTTAATGTTTAAGCTAATACACTGTGCATGATTGATTTTAGTGATTTTATTTAAGTTATTGTTAAATCACATGGCCTTAAACATGTCTCTCTCTTTGTTTTGTTGTTAGCATTTGATGATGGCACGTTAGTACTTTAATAAAGAAATTGGTGGGAAGACTTCGTGTTATTAAGACCTGTTTCCCAGATCTGCACTCCCACATCCGAAACAACATACGAATTACAGCTACCACACTTTTCTATCCAGTGTAAGACCGAGGACTTTATTTAATGAGTTTGTCTCTAAATGAAATCCTATTGCCCAGGTGGGGATATGACCCACGGCTATGGTGCTAAGAACAACGCCCAATAAGAATATAGATTCCATCAGTTATTCGCAAAACTTTCTTGGTTATGGGACAGACGAATACCAACTACAAACGCAATATTTTATTATTTCAATTTATAAACTAGAATACAGAAATATCGATCTTGATCATCGACTAATGAATCTGGTGTGACGGTGGTTTTGAGGCGGGCCCGACTACTGTAATAATCCAAAAAAAAAAAAAAAGGTCGGAGAAGGGGAAGGGGAAGACAAACTGTGGGTCGGACAAATAAGCGGAGCTCTAACTCGTTATGAGAAAGATAATAGATAATCATATAGTTAAATTTGTCGTGAACTCTGGGGACAATTTGTGCCCCTACCGCCGTTGATAACAGCATAATTCAGCCCTCACAGCCTCCCCCAGAGGAGGGCCAACTTTATTCTCGGTCTAAATTACCAGAGTGCTACGAGTGGAGGGATATTAAGCCATGCTAGCTTGGCCGGCTCCCAGCTCACTATCGATATCGCGCTCCTTTCTTCCCCTCGGCCAATACCTCCTAGTCTAGCTTGAATAAGTGAAATCCCAGCCCATAAACGATTTATATCGCCTTCTCAAATAGAATTAATGGAAAACGGAAGGAGAATAATATAATTTCATATATCCACCCCCTATATATTTTAAAAGATTATCATACCTACCCCCTCCCTGTTTGTACTAAACTTTGACATTACCGGATTAATTTTTTTTTATAAAATTATAAAAACGACTAACGTGTGGTGTGCTGAAACGCTTACAAAATGAATAGGTAAAACGAAGTCATAAATATAATAAGTGGGCAAACCACCATATCTTTAGTTGCCAACTTCATTATTTAAGATTTCGTAGATAAAAAAGATTTCTCACTACCCTCTTAAGCCAATTCTATTATTTGTAAGCCGTTATATTATATTAGCTCATAAGCCTTCTTATGCAAGCATTTTTAAGCTGATTTCCCTTCAGAGAAATCAGCTATTGAGGTCGTAGTCATGAAGCGATATTCGAAAAATTTCTTCAAATGTCCATCGATCTTACCTAGGAGATGACGAAAATGAGGTTCGTTCAAAACTATAGTGTATATATATGTTTGTGTGGGGGGAGGGTTTAGAGGGGGGCATTTCGAAAATTCGAAATATCTCCGTTACTATACGTCGGATCGAAGGTTTACATAGGACCAATCTTATTGCAAACTAAATTTACTATAAATATTGTTTTATAAATTTATTCTCTATCTTGAATATTAACCGAGATATTTGCATTTTCATTAAGTGTGTGCGGACAACGGAAGAGATGAGATCGGCTAAGATCGGTTCTAATAGTTTCCGCCGAAAGCTAGTTCGACCGTTTCCCCAACTATTCGGCTCTCGTATGGAGATTTCTCTATTGTATAACTTCACGTGGGAAGACCCTGTTTTTTTATCTTGCAAATAAGAACATATACTACATATTAATTTGTATTATTTTTACTACAAGGAGAAATTTAATTCTGATGATTATTTATACGAGTCTCATAGATTAAGAAAAAAGCTATATCCTGTGCACTTGATGATGTTTTATATAAAGTGTGTCTATATTAAATGTTTTTGTGTTCACAGAACACTGATGTTGAAGATTTCTGCCTCTTTTAATATATCGGTTGTGGAAGTAAGGCTTGTGTTTCCTTCTCAATGTTATGTTGCGTCGCGTTGATAGTGTCCTGGGAAATACGACCTTAGTGAAGTCGGTCGCATTCCGCTAGTACCTCAACGAGAGCAATTAAATTTATGATCTTGGGAGAGTCAGCGGGAAGCCATTCTGGTATCTCTTTATTGGATTGAAAGAGCTCGTGAACGTGAAAATTGCCTATAATGTCTGAGAAATCGAGAAAGAGACATTAAACGAGAATGATGCTGGAGTGGTCAAAAGAAACTGAGGAAAGAGCGCCGGGAAGGGAGGTCTAATCATTTCCGAAAATTCGTGGTGATATTGAGTTATTCTGATATATGTTATAATGTTACAAATAAATAAATAAATGACTTAGATTTCAATCAACTGAAAAATCAACTGTTGGAATGGGGTTTCTCAAACACGACATGGAGGATAGATATAGGCCTTTCAGTTATGGATATGCTTGGGAGTTGTTTCCGGGTACGAACTATTGTCAACAGCTCCAGGACCAAGGAGTACATCTTCTACTGAAATCTAATTATTCCTTCTCCTACCTCATCGTTTTTCCAGTATTCGTTAAACAATAAAGTACTCCAGCTGCCGTTCCCCAAACTACACGATATGGCTACGAACTATATTTAACCCACAATGAGAATTAGCCAAATTTATTATCGGGGGTGATCGTGAGAGAAGAAGGATGAAGCCTTGGTTACATGGAATTTTAACAGATTTCCTTTAAGGGAAATCAGTTATTGAGGTTATACTCATAACGCGATTTTCGAAAGATTTCTACAAATGTCCATCCATCCTACCCAGGAGATAACGAAAATGAGGTCCGTTCAAAATTATATATATCTATATCTATCCATTTATATAAATCTCTCTCTCTCTCTCTCTCTCTCTCTCTCTCTCTCTCTCTCTCTCTCTCTCTCTATATATATATATATATATATATATATATATATATATATATATATATATATGTAGAGGTTTAGAGGGGGGATTTTCGAAAATTCGAAATATCCCCGTTACTTACTATATGTCGGATCAGAAAATCGAAAAGAACCAATCTTATAGAAAATTAAAGTTCCTATAAATATTGTTATATACGTTTATTCTCTATCTTAAATATTAACCGGGATATTTGCATTTTTATTGAGTGCGCATATAACAGATGATGAGATCGGTTCCATTCGGGACTTTCCGCCGAAAGCTAGTTCGGCCATATCTGTAACTGTTCGGCTCTCGTGAAATTGGTTTAGGGACTCGTTACTACTACTGTTATTAGTAGGCAGATTTCTCTATTGTAAAACTTCACGTGGGAAATATGCTTGGTTTACGCAGCCCCTGAGTGACGGACTTTTTTTCATTGAGGGGGAATCTTCTAAGTTTGCACAGCCCATTTTTGTATGAACACTGAACAATAACGTTTTCTTTCTCAATTCTTGGTTTGATTATGTACTAACTAGCGTAAAATTTGAGTCTCCTTTAAATAAAGGTATTCGCTTAAGGTTAATTTAATAAGAATTGTACTTATGTAATTGACAATAACATTGCTTATTTGTTTATAGACTGTTTTCTATATGGTTCAATATAATAATTCGTTTATCTTAAGAGGCCCTATTTGTATTTGGGAGAATTTCATAATTAGGAGGTACAGTAACTGGGATTCAAAGTGTCAAGCGTGTTGTTTGAGAGTTGAAGCTTAGAGTCGTAGTGTATAGACAGAAGGGAGAACTACTGACAGACAGGTAGAGAAGCTGGGATTTCCTGAAACTTTTCTGTCAGGGAGTTAGGCCAAATTGAGTTTAAGTCTTGAACGGCCTACGACGTGCGATCTGTCAGCTCTCCCCCTCCCCCCACTTCCGCTACCCACGACATACTCTTTAATATATCTTTATAAACACAGTTGTGACTTTATTCTTCGACTCGCACGCTCCCCCTTCGGGCACTTCTTTCTCTAGTACTTACTTTCCAAGTCCGGACAAACAACAGATGTTTACTCTACCCACATACTGTCTCTTAGTTCACACCAATATACCAACCTGCACTTCTAATTAAAAAAATCATTAATACAAAAGCTAACATTTTTGGGTGCGCCAAATAATCACTGAAATATTTAGTTTTACACTTCACGTCCCTATGCTTGTACTCCTCCTGGTCCATATTAACCATCAGGGCACTTTCCTCTTCATCTTCAAAGGAAAGATTAAGTAGAAAGGTAACAATAATAAAACATTATTACATGTTTTCGACTTTTGAGGGCATTTAAAAAAAACTAACATGGATTTATTTAAAAGGTACTTCTGATAAAACTTGGATCTTATTGATAGTGCTTAGTGCAATAAATCCACGTGAGATTGGCTGACAAATGCCCTCCTGATGCATATGTGTGTGTGTGTGTGTGTGTGCATTATATATATATATATATATATATATATATATATATATATATATATATAAAACTTTTGATCGTGATTGTACCAGACAATTGCTGAATTAAGGTTTTATAGCATACACATTAACCAATTCTAACACACTTATAATCTTAAAACACGATCCACTTCAGTGGGATGAGGATAGCAACTGGAGCCTCAGGTCAAGACCAGTAAATTGCTTCGCAAAAACTCAAATTATAGAATACAACATACAACGTCAAAGCAACATATCACATGCATGTCTACCAAAATATTAGGACCAGTAATAAAAACGACCAAAAAGCAAAATCAGCGACCCAACAACTTGACTTAGACATGAAGTTACTAACAACCGACGATTTTGTAGATTTAGCAACAATTACTGGGCCCAAAAAGTACCTATAGACCGATAATAAACTACGGGAAATTATCGTCAGTATTCACAAGAACTAATAAAACTCCAATTTATACACAGACAAAAGAAATAATTTTAACAAGGTTCGGTGAAGGCCACTCAATCCTTACTCAAAGCTGTTTAAAATATATAAATATAAAAGAGAGCAGCCAATGTTTACATTTTGAATCTTACAATGACACTACTGACAAACTCATTTAAAGATACCAGTCGTTCGGCATCTAAACGACACCAACATGAGTGTGCACGTGTTTGTATACTATATATATATATATATATATATATATATATATATATATATATATATATATAGAGAGAGAGAGAGTGAGAGAGAGAGAGAGAAGTAAACATTTGCATATAGTATTTTATATTAAATCTATCTTTTTCAATTCAAATTAAGTTTTATAGTTTACGTTTGGCTTGGAATATGTTCCATGATAAGTACATATAGCTTATTGTGAATATTGGATCAGCAGGGAGGTGAAGGTTCACTACACTAATGAAAATATAACCGATTACATTAAAAAATCACGTCGCGAGCACAGCTTGAAATTAATAATTTTCCCGGCAAAACCGTGTAGAGTTTTTTTTATAGTGTGTTAACATCAAAGAATGAATGCTATAAGTGCCGAAAAATCGATTGTTTGACACTTGTTTGAAACTAATCATTCAGAACATTCATAGGACACTTCGATAATTAATGGACAATCAATAGTTTGATACTATCAAATGAGTTACATCGATAGTTCGACTCTACAGTTGATGGATAGCCATAGATTTCATATTCTACAAAAGAAACTATTGAATGATGTTCTGTATTTGGTGGATAATAGAAACCTTGGTGCTATTGAACGAGTCATGTCGATAGTTTGGATTTATGGAAGAAAAACTATCAACCATGTTAGAGATCTGATACAGGAGAAAGTTACTTTCCTATTTCTATAATTTTGCAAATGTAGTCATGAGCGACATTAGGTCGGAAATGAAGAAGATTACGGCTTTCAAAAACATTAACCTTGTACTTTAATTTGTTATTTGAAATTAGCATGTATTTTCGATAGAAAATCTCTATCGCAATACCGGAATGTATTACATCTCCAAAGAAGTATGTTTAAAAAAAAGTTTTTTTTTTCATCTGAGAAGAATATTTTTATACGTATAAGGAATACTATTAAAAAAAATGTTATATATAGAATAAAACTAAAAATACGTGTGTTGCAGTAAACGGCGAAAAAAAAATTATAACCAGGAATATTAACTTTTGAGGGAAGTAACTTTATCTTCATTTATAAAGCGTGCAGTTTAAACGTAATTTAAGATTAATAACTGTTCATGTCAAATTAATTAAGAGTATGTGTAAGATATTAATAGAGTTTTCATGTTTAACCAAATTACTACAATAATAAAAGAATTCATTTACGTTTTATTTATTTTATCTTCAATGTAAAATTTCATTTTGCTGTCTATAAATATGTAAGGAAATTAATTATAATTTGCTTTATGTTGGTATAACTTTGTTAAAGCAATCAAAAAATGTTTTCGGAGGATATATGTCATTTTAGATTTAATGAAAATAACTTCATTTAATTTTATTCCATAAATAGACAAGGTATTTTATTATTAGACAATTTATCTTGTTAAATTTTTTGTTACACATCAAACTCACTAAATATAAGGAGAACTGCTTAGTTAGGAAAGCTTGTTAGCAGTAAAGTTAGAAGTTAAATGAAGTAAACAGTAAAAGTCTAATTAACTAAGACATATCACTGCTTTGCATATGTGTGGGGAAGTCTATAATAATCTCTGGCAGCAAATAGCAGAATGGTTTATGGATTGTAACCTTAGGTTAAATCTTAATATGTGTATATATACACATATAGTTAACACAAAAATCCGCTACGCAGTGACTGCATATATCCTTAATGATGGAGTAACAACTCACTTATGATATCACTTCACCATATATTCTCTATATCCACGTAAAAAAGGGGGATATTTTGAATTTTCAAATCCCCCTCCTCTGTCTGAACCTCCCCACCCCTATTCCGTATCCGGTTTCAGCCATTAACTGTTATGATATTTAACCCTAGAATGACACACTTCTATAAGTCAACTTAATCTGACACTCTGGGGTGTGTTACACCCCAACTTATAAATTGGTGTAAAATATAAGTGATATAATCTACGATGCTTATAATGCATTTGAAAATATCTAAGTGGTCTAGGAAACAAAAATAAATCATTTCGAAATGGATTATGTACATATGTATTTCCAAAAATCCAGATATAGTAAAACAATACGAGCCAACTAGCTAAAAAATTCAATGTTCTTCCTAAATAAAAATATGAATTGTATGGCTCTTAAACACAGAAAAATATGAAGTAAAATAATCATAAAACGTGGTGGAAAAGTCATTTTTTGAATTAAACATTAATAAAATACATAGTGGTGGCCCTGAAGACACCTCTGTCACTCACTACACTGCAGACATATTGCTGCCCTATTTTCATTGCAAACAGCTCTCTTACATTGGAGACATGTCAATTTCGTCTTCCTGTCTTTTCCCCTTTCACAAAACGAACGCCTTGTTTCTTCAAGAGCGTATGTTTACCCAAAGGCATTGTCTTCAATACCGCATAGGCCCTCTCTGCCAGGAGCCTCCTCTTTAGGCAGGGCTCCAAAAGTGAATATCCCAGACCTAAGAGGAAGTCTTTACGTTTCATTTTATTGTCCCACTTTACCAGAGTAAACAGTATCATACTGTTCACATGATCCAACATTCCAAAAAAAACAAAAAACTGGAGAGGCCACCTCCTTGTTTTTCTGGTAGTCGAGTATCCCTTACACATTCGGCCAAAAGTATCTGTCCCTCCTTTGTTTAAATTATAGTCATGTATGACTTGTGGTTTACCAGTTTCTTCATTGATTCAATCATCATGCATAGTTGATTATATCAGCACGATTTTTTATTGGACTTGGGACAGCATGAATGTAAGCATTTATCTTTGTCAAATGCAAAAGTTGATGAGCCAACTTCTCTTGTTGTTTGTTCTTACGTATTGTGCCTACCAATGTTAGCTTATGCTTGACAACATTTTGTCGAATAATGTCACAGAGGAGAACCAATTGTCAAGTGTCACATTCCTACAGGTTCCATGAATACTTCTGGTTAGCTCCTCTACATAACATGAAGGGATAGAAGTTCCTTCTGGGCATTCAACCTTCCCAACATATGGTATATGGACCCTTCACCATATAAAAAGTTCTGGAATCGTTTAACATGACAATTTTTATCCCGTACTTATCCGGTTTTGAAGAGAAATAAATTCTAAATGGACGACACTCTGGGGTATGAGATACCCTGAACATTTACACTAACGACACTCTGGGGTGTGAGACACCCCAAGACTAGTTCAAATTACTAAAAATAGCAAATCAAGACTGACATATGGCAGCTGATAATTTGAATCGATTATGTAATGAATGAATGTTATTTACATAGCGGGATTTGGCGAAAGACCTACACATGTAGGAATTAATCAATATTTAAAAAATACTGGGGTATGTGACACCCCAGTGTGTCGTTCTAGGGTTAATGTCGAATAAAACAGTTAAATATCGAGTATGGTATAGATCGAATAAAAATTTTTGGGGTTAAGAACGTGGAATCTTAAGTGATGACGTCATCATACAGCCTATTTGCAAGGAACTCTTCTAGTCAATATCTGTTGAAAACAATATTTGGTATTTCAGCATCCAATAAAGTGGTTCATTATATAACAGAGTCTAGTTTATGTGACATGAGTTTGAGTGGGGGTTAACTGAAGCCTGGAAAGGAACAAATCAAAATAGCTCGGTAAATATTGAAGATAGAGAATAAATTTATATAACAATGTTTATAGAAAATGTAATTTTGAAATAAGATTGATTCTATACAATTTTTCGTTCCCACTTATAATAGAAGAGATATTTCGAAGTTTCCCCTTTTAACGCCCTCCCTACCCACTGGTCCAATTTTAGCCATTATCGACCATTATCTGTAATTTTGTAGGAAGCACTTATGTATCGAGTTTAGTAACAGTGAAACAAAAAATGCGATCCTAGAGCGGTTACAATCCATGTCCTAGGATCCATGGACATTTGAGGAAAGTTTACGAAAATCGCGTCACGAGTACAACCTCAATAGCTGAATTCCCTTAGGGGAATTCTTCTTATAGCGAAAAGTCTAAAGCCCTAACTATTATGAAATTCATAAATAAAATAAATATGGACGCCTCAAATGCATTAATCTGAACAATTTTGTCCCTACAAAATGGGGTATTTCAAAGGAGTCGGTAAAATGCACATGGAAGAATTTCGTTTTTTTAAAAAAAATTAAATCTAATCCACTATTTTTTGTAGGAGAAGTTATAATCATTTAATTCTACAAAAGCTCAAATAATTAACGTTTCGTAAAATGGGCCACAGTTGAAATGATATAACAGTGTAGATACTTGCGTTCTTAGTAGTATATTACACTAGCCCTCTCGAAACTTACCTGAAAAAAAAAATACAATATGTCATTTTTTTAAAAATAAAAAATTAAAGATAAATGTGTAAGTCTGTATTATAGATGTAAAGTATAAAATGTTGATTAAACCGAGAAAGCCATTAGTGAAATGAAATTATGATATACCAAGCTTGTACATAATTTTTGGAACGAAATAAACCATCAGAAAATAATTCATAATTTAGTTATTTTTAATTTATGAGAAAACATTGTACTAGAGTATCGGAGAAATCTAGTCCAGTATTCTACCTATGAACTGCAGGTTTGGCTACCATCCCTTAACAAGAATTGTTCTCCTGAATCCATACTCTCAAAGTGCGACGCCTCACGTCCATATTGATTTAAAGTTTAAAGTAGGATAATCCTACTATTATTTTCATTTTTTCTCTCAAATTAACGATAATTAAATTATTAATTAAAATATCCTGTTCAACTACGGGCATATTAACAACTGCTTTGAATGATAGCGAATATAACTGCTGAAAGAGATAATCACTAAATTAATGCTTCCAAGAATTAGACTTTCATTATGGCTTCTCAGAGCTTAGTCGAGTTGTAAAAGGCCATTTTCATTCGATACTGAGAAAACCATGTAGGATATATACCATATATATAGGTTTTTGCTGCATATACCAATGTAGGTTATGCTTGAATTTAATGGAAGATAATGGGGCCTCAGGTTAGCTTGTGAGTTAGAAGCATTCCATTTGATTTCACATGGTAAAACTAGAGTGGAGAGTTCCATTTCCGCCGGGGAATTTATTTGGTGAACGCATAAAAATCCTTAGTCCTACTTGACTAGAAAACGGTGGTAACCTGTAGATAACCCGCCCCAATTAGCCATAGTAGCAAAAATTGGACATTGGTAAATAATAATAATAACAACAAATAATGAGCATTTAAAGATATATGAATGAAGAGTAAATAATAATTTATGTATACACTTGCAGACTAATTACTTAATTTGATTATATGTAAGCATTGGGAAAACTATTAAAATTGATTAAACATCACTTTTAAATGACAGAGAAGAATTGAAATTATTTATTAAACCAACGCTGCTGTTTCTTTCAGAGCAATGTGTTCTGGCGATGGGAGGCTATTAACACGTTTTCCCTCTCTACCTACGTCATCGGGTAAGATTTTTGTGATTTCTCTGAGGTGAATCGTGTTGTCGATTCACCGTGTATGATCAAGAATCCTGTTTTATGAGAAGAGAATACATAAGGGGGAAATAAATACAAAAAGTAATTATCATGTAGATATCAACAGAAAATGTAATATGGGGGAAATTAGGAAAAAGTATAAAAATAAATATATAAATGAGCTACCTGAATTCAGATCTCGCCTTAAAGAGTTTTAGCGGATTTCCCTTAGGGATATATATATATATATATATATATATATATATATATATATATATATATATGTATGTATATGTGTCTCTTAACGCTCTAGCGGTCGCAATTTTTTTGTTTGATCGTTAAAAAACTCGATATTTAAATATTTAAACGTTTTATGTAAAAAAAGAAAGATCATGGTCGTTAATGGCTAAAATGGAGGAGGAGAGGGGGATTTCCGAAAATTCGTAATATCCAACGTCGGATCGAAAAATTGTATAGAACCAATCTTATCGCAAATTAAATGTACAATATTATTATATACATTTATTCTCTATCTTTAATATTAACCGAGATATTAGGATTTTTCAGTTTTGAGCCTTCAGCACACTCCCCACTTTTACTAATGTCATATTAACAATGGCTTTTGTATTATGATAGTGTTACCTGTAAGTAAATTTATCTATTGCCATCCTTCGCGTGGGTAATCTGCTTAGTTTACACAGCCCCTTCGTGACATGCTTTTAATATGCCAAGAAAGATGCCAGGTATAAGGTAAATAAGAATATTTAGGAGATATGGCCTATGTACCTTGTTGAGGGGCACAAATGAACACAAATTACCTTAATAGAGACAGCCCACCCACGCAACAGCTTTAGAATAATGCGTCTGAATGATTGCTAGTGTTGACATATGATGGGAAGGATCTGGCGAGGCAAAATACTTTGACTTTTGACTAGAATATTAACTTTCTTTTCATTTTGTGGTTACAGAATTATGCTGACTCTGCATACTTTACACACTCAAAGATAGTTTAATCAATATTACAAAGAGTATATTTAAATTGTTTATTCCGCAGGTGTTTCTTTATTTGCTTGTGATATTTCTTTTCAGATCTTTAATGGGATGAAGTGATCCTCTTGCTAGGGGTACCTTCTGTTCAAATCCTGCAAAAGCCAGTGGAGTGGTTTACAGCTCCAGTGGACTTCAGAGGTGGACACACAAATATGAGATAATTATTATTAAATACAATGTTTAAGTTTCAGGAAAATATGCTAGGACATTTTAAGCGTTGGCTTAAAGGGATGTTACATTTCATAATGGCTTTAATTCGTGAGACCGAATGAATTCCCTCTGGCTTCATAAATCTGTACTTACTTTCCAATAAACAAGTGTTATTTTATAGTAGGACTAGCCAAGGTAAAAAAGCCAAGGGAAATCATTTGAAACGGAAAGATTTTATTTTGTTATTGGCAATGCTTCTATGTGTACAACTGCTCTTCCCGTCTAAGCGCACTTTTCCCCGTAAGGGTCCCTTGGGCGACTTATGGAAAAACATTTTTAGATTTGATGAATAAATGAAAATAAGTCCCTAATCATTCCCTCTCCACTGTTTGATAAACCGTGAATAATTCAAATCATAATCATGGATAGCATTTATTATAATTAAATATCATCTATACTGTACGTATTTTGTATATACAATCTAGCTAATATACCCGGGCAGTGCCCGGGAAATCATCGTTGACTGACTAATGATTGTATTTTTATAGAAAATCGTTGAAAAACCATTGGGAATATCACAATTTTTCATTTCAGGCCTCCCTCATTACCCCCACTCCCGTTTGGGCCTAACAATTTTAATATATCTTATAATCATGGAAAAATTAATGCTAATTCACATACCGAGTTTTGTTAAGTTTGGTTCAATCGTTAGTGCCCAACAAAATTGTTGGCACCCGCTCTAGTTTTTAGTGCATATCACGTTTATACTCTGTTATACGACCAAAATGAGTATAACAAAAGTTACTTTAAATAACAAAATAAACAACTTTTGTTATATGCATATTTCCGGAAACCCCAATAGGAAGCGAAATATCACTATTTTTAATTTCAGGCCTCCCTTATAACCCCCACTCTCAGAGAATATTAATATAGCCTAAAGTCTAAGTTGGGTTACTATTGATATACATACCAAGTTTCATAAAATTCGGTTCAGCCGTTTATGCGTGAAAAGGTGACAAATAAATAAACAGACACGAAAGAAACAAAATGCAGTTATGGTGTCTATGACATGTGAAACGAAAAGTTATCGTGAAATTTCGCGAAAAAAATCAATGTACAGACAGAGGTTACAATTATATATATATATATATATATATATATATATATATATATATATATATATATAGATGTGATATAAAGGAACTCAAAGATAGTTCAACTGATATTACAAAGAGTATATTTAACTTGTTTATTCCGCAGGTGTTTCTTTATTTGTTTATGATATTTCTTTTCAGATCTTTAGTAGGATGAAGTGATCCTCTTGCTAGGCCCAAAGCTACTATATATTCTCCCTTATTTTCAAATGATCCTACACCTTCCTAAAAAGCTAGAAACAGTTTCTTAAAAGATTATAGTCTCCCTGAGTTCAGTCTATTTCATCGCTTCAGTTGATTATATCTTATTGAAAGCAATGTCTATCCATTGCACCCCTTTTGTTGCAGCCTCTAGTGCTATGCCGTCATTGAGCGATATTCCAAACAGACTTGAAAATAAAGTGTTATCCCGAGGGAGGGCTAGAAGGAAGCGAGGCTAGAGCTGTTATGGAAGTTAGGCTTTATGAAAAGTTATCGAGGCATGTATTAGCATTGGTAGGTTGTAATGGGAAAGCCATGTAGGGGAGGGTTTAAGGTGCTGCCGTCCCAGTAATCAACTAGACCCCTTCTCCTTTTACTTCTTCCACAATCTCCTTTTATCCCTTCCTTCTCAACATCAATAGGGCAAACCCATTCTCAACCATACGAACTGTAGAGCAACATAATAATTGTTGGTCTATAGTTAGTATAGGAGGATGAAATTAAAGATCCTCGGGATAAGTGTTCTCTTTTTTATACGTTACTTGTAGAACAAATATCAATGAAGCGTGAGATTGAGAAATAAAATATTGCCCTGATACGTTTTGGCGCTGTTTTCATCCCCAATTTTGAAAAGGGGATGAAAAATAGTCCACCATACGCCAACTACAATAACACTCTTGGCGCATCTTGGGCTATTTTTGTGTCATTTCTAAGAGAATATGATCATTTTGATGCCACTAAGAAAGACTCATTCAATGACCTAGTCACAGGTCATCCCACATTTATGTTCCAAGTTTCATTATTGAAAACACTTGTCCCTTTCTAGTTAGTGTCTTTTTTTGATTAGACGTAGTCTCTGTGTTCCAATATAATGTTGCAATACAACAATCACCAACCTTGAAGAAGTTTGGGAGTTTTCTGTTTGGCATCTCTTCATTATGTAGGCGACAATCCCTGACAGGAGAACATTATCTGTTCTTGTTTATTTTCGGTTTACCTTCTACTGGGGGTCCTGCTCAGGGACCAGTGTATTTTGAGAAGGCTGTCTCTGACTTTAACATACCATTGCGACAATATCCTTTGAAGATTCGGGACCATAGATAAGCGACGATATATATAATTTTTTTTTCTGTTAGCTCCTACCAATGAACAAAAGGAAATTTTGGGCACCAATTGGAAGCTCTCGTCGATTCAGTTCTAAGGCGCAAGGTCTTTGCATAAAGACTGGCCAAGAAAACATATTCATAGAAATCAATAAAATATTTGTATTCATTGATTCGTTGTCACGGTTCAATATCGTAAAAATGTCAACAACAAAATAGAAAAAAGTTAGTTTGTTCACTCTGGCATAGTAGGATAAGGTTCATGACTGACTTCATTAACTTAAAGAAGCAACTTTCTTTACTTATTATTTTTTTTTAACTAAAAGTTGACAAAAGCACCAGCTCTCAGTTGGTTTACTTTAGCCCAAGTTGTTGGAGGTTGTTTGCTTTAACTTGTTAATTTGTTCTTGTACTCTTTAAAACATTACTTTTTATTCTCTAACTTCCTTACAGCTTCAATAAACATTCCTAGTATGCCAGGCGTTTAATTTAATTTAAAAATAGAATTTCAAAACAAGTTACACGGAATGCAGCATAATCATACCTTACGCGCTGCATCTCTCGTTTCCATTTATAAATCTAATGAAAAGCAAGTTCCTGATGATTCAAGTCAAAATATTATCTGGTTACTATTAGAAATATGAATTATTCTAGTTTCATTTAATTCATGATTTATGAAAGCTACTCTTTCGTCAGTGTTTATTTTTTACTAGCTTTTACACAGCACTTCATCTGTGTGATCTTAAAATAAGTTGTTAATAAACCTGCCAACATCAATCTATATATATAAAATTATAACCTCTGTTTGTACATTGATTTTTTTTTCAAAATTTCACGATACTTTTTCGTTTCACGTCATAGACACCATAACTGCATTTTGTTTCTTTCGTGTATGTTTGTTTGTTTATTTGTTTGTTGCCTTTTTACGCCTAAACGGCTGAACCGAATTATATGGAACTAGGTATGTACATTACTATTAACCCAACTTAGACTTTAGGCTATATCAATATTCTCTGAGACGAACAGGAGTGGGGGTTATAAGGGAAGCCTGAAATTAAAAATAGCGATATTTCGTTTCCTATTGTTTTTTCTTCAAATATGCACATAACAAAAGCTGGTTACTTTGTTATTTAGAGTAACTTTTATTATATACACTTTTGCCGTATACGGAAGTATAAATGAGTTATACGCTAAACACTATAACGGGAATCAACAATTTTATTTGGTACCAAAGACTCAACCGAGCTAAACATAGTTCCGTATGTGAATGAGCACTAACTCTTTCATGATAATAAGCCGTACCAACATTTCTAGAGACGGGCAGGAGTGGGGGTTGTAAGGAGGCCTGAAATTAAAAATAGCGGTATTTCGTTTTCTACTGGTTTTTCGGCGAATATGCACATGACAAAAGTTGTTTATTTTGTTATTTAAAGTAACTTTTGTTATATTCACTTTTGCCGTATAACAAAGTATAAACGAGATATACACTAACAAACAAAGTGGGAGCCGACAGTTTTATTGGGATCTAACAATTGAATGAAACTTAACAAAACTATGTATGTGAGTTAATACTAATTCCTTCATGATAAGTGGTACCAACATTTCTAGGGAGGAGCAGGAGTGGGGTTATAAGGGAGCCCTGAAATTCCACAATCCAAATCCACAGGAACGACGGGAATACATCGGGAAATGTTAAAATATTGTGGAAATTAAAGGCTTGCCAAAAAAAAATACCATCATCATTAAACCTCAAATGAATTCCCGAGCGAAGCCGGGTACCTTAGCTAGTTAATAATAAACTTGTTTGCGTTTACCCGTGAATGTTCCGGCTATGTTCAGTATTATCATTTGAATCACAAGGCTCACCACATCTAAGGTGATCTTAACAATCTTGATCAACTTGGTGCCATAGATTCGACTCCCTCGGGCAATAGGAATTTACTTAGCAACAAACTCACTAAATAAAATCCTTAGACCTATCCCAGAAAAGAGTGGTATCCATTAGATAATCTTTCCGGATTAGCCTCGGGATCACAAAGTGGATGTTAAAATATATCAATATAACCTTTAGATCTTATGTAGATATTACAATAAAAAATATATTCCTATAAACGCAACAATAACTCAAACTAAAAAGTTATTGAGTCTTTGCTTAGGCCACCCGTTTCATGCTCTTAAAACTGGCTGTGATGCCATTAAAAAGGCTTAACGAAGGCCATTTCTTCAATCGCTAGTTTTTGGAAGTAGGTAAGCCGACTTTGCTAGGGACAGGCTGGAGACCATTGGTAAAACTGAGGGAGTGTGCCTAATGATGGTGACCAGTGGGATGTATAGTGTAGAACAAAGATGGTAGGATCTGTAATGGCGGCCGTGGCACACTAAATCACCCCCGGACAAAGGGGTAGCTACCCCTTACAGGAAGCTTGACGACTTCCTCCTCCCGACTACTCCTCTAATTTGTAGTCTCATACTATATCCTATCGTTCTTAAACATTATCTTTTAAACAAACTCCATATAAAAAAAGAAGCTAACACTGAGAATAAATTTCTTTTTTCCAAGGAGAGAATTTCTCCTATCCGTATATTTTAATAATACTCTTTAGTGCGCGTTTTCACTACAAAGACATATATATTTAAGAAACATTTATAGGGAACAGTAACAACTTAAGATTATTCCTTAGGAGATATGTCATTAGAGTTTTTAGGACAAAAGCCTCGTCTTAAAAAAACTGTGAGAGAATGATTTTATATACTGTGCCAAAAAATCTGTTTCTTCCGCAATTTTAAACATATTAAACAGAAAAATATTTAATACAAATGACAGGGTTACGTTCAGGTAAAGAATTGAAGTAATCTGAGTTTTCGTGTGTTGTCAAAAATTGAATTCTTTGTAGCTCAACATTCTTCAAGCTTCTTCCAATAAATAAATTGGTGATTTTTTAAATTAAAAGTTAAGACTGGATTAACTAGTGATATTTGCTAACTTGATGTATTCTTTTTCGTAAATGAATTTTTCAACAAAAAATATTATTTTAGTCTTTATTTTTTACGGAATTAGTCTGACTGAGCCAGCGTTGTAGGTCGACGTTTCACAAAGTGTATGTTTATTTTCAAAAGCTAATGAAAACACAATTTTGTTTCGGTTTTAAACTGCTTACAAATTATCCGCCAATCAATGAACAGCAAAAATTCAATTGCATCCTATTTAAACCCTAAAGAAACAATCAGTCTTCAATAAAAATCCTACTGCAACTCATGTGATCTTTAAATGAAGTTATAATGTCACTTAATAACTCCAGCCCTAATTGTATAAATTCTCACTTTCAACGTGTGGTGCAAGACTGGAGGGTAGATTAAAATTGTATACTGGCTAATCCTATCATTGGTCAGCTTATGTAGGCTTCAGGCTACGGAAGAATGGCTATTTAACAACTATTACCTTGAGTTGAAATTTCTCCATTAATGCCTTTATTGGTGTGAATGGAATTTTCCTCATGTTTTGATTGCTGGATGGTCCAATGGAGAAGGGACCACTGGATATCCTTGTGCCCTTGTTATCCGCTTGTTCGTTCACAAATCAGGTTAATCTGTTCATGGGATCAATTACCAGGTGGAGTATGTAGATGCTACAACTCCAGCTTAAATTTCCATTTAAATACGATTCTTACTAAGGGAGAACAGAAATGAGAAGTTCACATCAGAAATATTTGTTTTGATTATGTAACCCCAGCAATGATTCAACACACTTTAACTTACGAGTTAATTGTAAAATTAAATAAATATCTAACAGTGGAGAGAATATTAATTTTTCCTTTTCGCGTGACCTGCTATTGAAATAACATAATAGACCCTTTTACATTAGATCCTGCCATGCATTCAATAAAATAGAATAGCTTCAGAAACTTTCAGTATAACAAGACACCTTGTTTTGAAAACTGTAAGCCTTTTCTCCACAGGTGTATATTTTTCTTCTTTTGCTTTTTTAACGGGAACACTCAGGTTTCAGTTTAAAACAGTGAGGCGAAATAACCTACTCGTAAACTTCCCCGAATGATGTTAATTTATGACTAAGTACAGCTCATATTGCGAAGCACAAAAAAGGTATACCAACTTTTGTTGTTCAACAGTGAAAACCCTAAAATAGCCATAGCCCAGCATGGAGGTTTAAAACGAGGAAAATATTGTATGTCTGCTTATTGTAGTCAAGAGAAAGCCTTTGATGCTCTGCCATTAGAAGTCCTAACATAGGTCTAAGCCTACCTCTTTGCTGGGGAGGGGAGTGTACCTTCTGTACATATTCTGTAAGTACCAGTGGAGTAGTTTACCTTTCTAGTACACTTCTGAGGTGGACACACAAGCATGAGATAACTATTATTAAATACTATATTCCATGTTCCAGGAAAATTGCTAGGAAATTCTAAGCGTTCGCTAAAACAGATGTTACATTTCATTATGGACTTAATTCGTCAGACCAAACGAATTCCCTCTGGCTTCATAAATCAGTAATTAATTTCCAATGTACAGGCCTCATTTTATAGTAGGATGTGATCTCATTGGACAATTTTTATGAAATCATATTCGTACACAGAAATCCAAGTTGGCATAACAAGGTGAAAAATAGATTGCACATATGTTCATTTATTCATGCGACATATAAAAACAAATTATTTATTAACGTCCACTTTTTGCAAATAAGGCTAATTGGGAGGAGTTTTCTACAGGCTTCCATCCTTTTCTAGCCAGAGGACTATAAGGATTTTACTTAATGAATTCAGTCACTAAATATATTCCTTTTCCTAGGCGAGAAAACATAATAAAAGAATCACTTTCCAATAGTCTAAAGCATATTTGTGACATTTTTTATTGCTTAAGTTTAATTTTTTAAACCACAAATCTGATTATAATTTTCATGATTCGCCTTGTAGTTACCATAGCGGGTTCGTTCGGTAGCTGCTCTTTGCATCTTATTATACCCACCGAAATCCATAAAATGTTTGGTGTCTTCAGAAAATGAGATTCCATGCTTCCCACTTCCCTTATGATCAATAACCTTCACATATTTAAATAGAAGTTTCACCCTCCTTTTTACATAGCATATATACAACTTTTATTTTTACTTACCTACAAACCTGTCAAATAAAAATGAAAGGAAGAACCGAAGGTATAAATAATGTTTTATAACGTATGCAAATGTGACTGATTGTGAATTGGAAATTCAAATAATTTAAAGATAATTATAAAATCACTTCCTTGGAGTTAAAAGTGAAACGAAAATATATTTAGAAAAATCAATGACATCAAAAATCTAATATAAACGATGAGCTTCGTTGAAAATAAAATTATCTGTTCTGGATTAATTAATATACTACAAATAGAAACACTTTTATTAAACATTTTGCTATTTACTGAACTTAAAAGGTGTTTTAATATACATGGAGGACTAACGATGAAAAAGAAAATCCACTGTTGTAATAACGCGACCTTATAGATGAGCGCTAAAAATTTCTTTTAATAACTTTCTCCTAAAGGGGGATTATGATGTGGATGACTGATCAGAGGGACCTTCAGCTCAGCCTCTCAATATAAAAAAATCTAAAAGGAAAAAAGAAAGAAAGAAAAGTCTTTTAAATTTCAACTTTTAATGTTCGCAACCTTAATGAATGCAATTTTTTCTAGCAAATTTGAGTGTAATTGCACATAAATTCATCTACCAGTAAATTTAATTTGACTTCAAAGGAAGTCGTTGAAGCGCTCAAGATTATAGTTGAAGTAAACTCAATTAGGGAAAATGTCAATATTTTTAATAAAATGAAATTGGATAGGAAAAAGGATGAGTGCAATTCGTTCATACTATTGTTCCGAATAATGTCGGCAACATTCTTGAGGGGAATTGGATGGTTTTCCATGCAATTAATTAGCTTAAATATGCGAGTGCATATTAATGTTCGAAACGGAGTAATTAAAATTGACAAACAAAAAAGCACACGTGGGCACTCATCATGTCAGAATTTGGCATATGAACGAGACAAATTTAGAGCAATATACATGAAATATACTTTATACGACACAAATATCTCAGTAATTTAATTAATTGATACACATTTGAAGTGTACAAGACAAAAATATGCCGGTGCTCCGTGTGTTTTATTACTTATAGAAAAATCTAGCAAACTAAGAACATTGGTAGTTTTGTTGTTGCGACTCCTAGAAGCGTTAGATTATTCTTATTTTCCAAAAACGTATCAGTTACAGTTATTGACTATTTAACGTTCACCGTGACCTTAAAATAACATCGGGAACATCCAGGCATATCACGGATTTTCTATACAATTTGGTTGTAATTAATATGGTACGACAAGGAAGCTTTTGCTGCCCGAATGGACAGAATCCCTCACCTCCGAAATACCTCTTAAGTACTAAGTTGAGGTAATTACTTAACCGCAGTATATGACTATTAGGATCTGCCCTTGCACCTTAGCATTTTCGAAAGCGCTCAATAAACTTCATACTTTTTTTTCCATGGTTTTACTAACACATATCTCATTTACAAATCCAACGTTTTCTCTAAGTCTAACTGTTTTTGAAAGGAAAAACTATTTTTCGATGGCTTTTGACCATAAATATCCTTTATTGTCAATACCCACTCTTAATGATATAAAAAACAAACAATAACTAAGACTAACACCTTAGCATGTCTGATTCTCTTAATAATTCCCGATCTGCCGCGATTTTTTTCAGTGGCGATGCTGCTGACAAGGAAACAAACCTCCTTCACTCTTTCAATTTTAGTGTCTTCTATTTTATAATAGTATTTTAACACCATTGCTTCATCTGAAATAATGCCTTCTTCTTTTTAATTTATAATGAGTTTAAACAGTTCCAGGGTTCTTTTAGGATTTGGATCATTATATCCATTTCTACAATACTTCTGGTCTTGCCATCATTGCATGGTCATGCAACCTTTCATTAAATATGCACATAAATAATTCTGATCTAAATTTCTATAGGGTGACAATAACAACACGTTAAACGCGGATCAAACATCATTTATATTTTTTTTAGTAGCCAGATTTCACAATTGATATTTGTAAACTTCATCAAACATTCAATTTTACAATAGTTGATTTTTATTTTCTAGGCTACTGCGGAAAAATGATAAACACCTAAAATAGAACGTATGGCACCCCGGTAGGCTTGAAGCTGGATTACTAAGTCCATATCAATATATGGGCCAGCCCTCAGTGTTAAAAGAGCGATATCGTGTCTCCTCTTTGTCTATGGATAAAGTTTGAAGGGAAATTAACTACAGAGCTTCTACACATGACGAGAATTTCAAAACAATTCTTCAAATATTCGTTGAGTCTACCCATGACGAAAATGAGTACCATTCAAAACTTATATATCTGTGTGTGTTTTAGCTCCCTTGAGGTCGAAATTTTTGTTTGATTGGTACCAAACTCGATATCTAAACGCTTTATGCAAAACTAATGATCAAGTTCGTTAATAGCTGGGATCGGACCAATGGGGGGATTTTAAAATTCGAAATACCTCTGTTATTATACTTCGGATCGAAAAAATGTATAAAGGTAATCTTATTGCTAATTTAATTTCCTGTACATGTTTTCCCTATGCTGAATATTAACCTAGATATTTACATTTTTTAGTTTTCACTCTTCAGTGTCCCCGTACACCTACTCATGTCATATTGCCGTTATAAAATGAACCACTTTATTCGAAGCTTAAATGTTAAATATTGTTTTCGTTGAGCTATTACTGTGTGTATAATGTGTAATACTTTCGAAATTAGGCCATCGTTTTAGATTTTAAGTGCTTAATAATATAATTTTTATTTGATCAACACCACACTTGATATTTAACTGTTTCATGGAAAACTAAAGATTATATTAGGTAATGGCTCAAGTCAACCTAGGGGAAGAGGGGTTTTTAGAGGGGGAATAATTAGATTTATATGATGAGTTGGATCAAAACATTTTATATAGCCAATGTTATTGGAATTTCAATTTTCTGCAACTATTGTTTTGTAATTTTTTTCTCTAACTGGAAATATTAAAGGAGTTATTTCCATTTTTTTTTGTTTTGTTTTGAGTCTTTTGTAATCCCATTCATCTGACTTTCAGTAGCCTCAGTCACGAATCATCTTGAGTCCAACAAACATTTTAATTTCTGTTACATAGGGTTCCCATTGCAGGAGAAATAGAATACAGATGGTGTGATGAGATCTGCCGGACTTTTTCATATGGAAACAATTAAGTAAAAAGTAAAATTACAGAGAGCCCTGTAAAAGGGACCGTACTCCCCTAACGAAATGAAACGAAAGGGGACGTCAAATACTATTGGGCGAAATTGGAGAATCGCTTTTAACTAGCTCATTAAGGTGAAAGGAGTCTGGGAATGTAAAGGTGAAAATTATTCAGATGGAAAGGAAAAATCAGTGTGGGGAGAGGAGTGGATAAAAGGCATTGATTAACGGGGAACTAATCAAACTGAATGGTAATCAAGGACTCGAAGGGCTGAGTTTCTTTTGAGTAATAAGAGGCCTCCAGGGAGAGGACAAGAATGGCGGAGGAATACCTTGAATCGAACTAGGGGAGGTCTATTGAGAAAAGCAGGACTAATATTAAAACTCGCACCAGACATGAAGAGTTTTATTGGGTAGGAGTACGCGTGTATCACAAACCAATAACAGCTGAGGTATTCCATCTTTTGATCTCATTCACTAGACTCTTTACAGCTGTTTAGTCGCAGAACTCATCCTTTTTATATGCCCTTTATATAAAGAAACTCAATGAAAAGTATTCGATTTACTCTTTCATTCAAATATTTTATTTCATATCTGAATACTTTCATAAGTTCTTATTCATATAATAATTTTTAGAATTCATTGATAAAATATTTTGGTAAAAATTTATATGTGAATATTAAAGGGTCTTTACTATTTCCTCTACAGAATTGATAAGAAATATCTGATAACATTATTTAAAACTGATGATCAGGGATAAAGTAAACTTCAGTACCTCCACTGGACAAGTTTTTATTTGGCGTAGTACTTTCAGAGCTTAATCCCATCGTCAATGTCCTAACTACATACTCGAAGACATAAAAAAATTGAACAAATTAAACTCCAAACAAAAAATTAAAAAAATACTTTAAATGGATAAATGTAGATAATTTGTCTCTATGGCACTGATGATGAGGATGAGGCCCTGAAAGTACAATGTCAAATAAAACTATCAAGCAGAGGTTTACATTAACTCTGATCATCAATTTGAGTCTCCACCACCCAGACATAATAAGGTTATTTAAAACTCTTGGGTAAAATTGAATTAATCTCTTAAATATGTTATAACCTAACTGGCAACAAAATGCAACGTCGTATTTAACACTCTTATTGATAAATATTTATATGACGTCAAATTTTGAAATAAATTAGCTTTCACTTTTTTTAAGAATACTTGAGATCTGCGTTAAAGTTAACTCCAGATTCTTTGAGATCTGCTAGTTAGTTTAGAAGGAAATTAGTTTTTCAGGTAGAATAAAAATGGCCACACTTCCACAGGAACAACTTTTTACTGAAGCGAAAGAGTGGTTTTGATGCAGTGCATCATCGTCAGTGCCCTGTTGACTAACGCCCAAAACAATTAATATTGGCTCTGTCGCTTCAGTAAAAAGTTGTTATTGTGGAATTTTTCTTCAACCTCAATTATAATTCACTACTACCTGCCAGAATAGCAACGTAGAAATTGGTTTTTCATTTGTAGAAAACTAAAAAAAAATACTATATTCATTAACAGCAGTATAAAATATTGAAATATAATTGGAAAAGGAAAGAAGCTATTAGGTAGTAATCAGGCCTTAATTTGACAAACTGTCCTTTTAATTTCTGAGAAAAGGGTATTGAGAGCTTCATCAAAATAAAAATGTTGTGCTTATCACAAAAAAAAATTATGCTTAGTTTTATGGGATGTTGCTTAACCCTAACATTTATGAGGCCGGACAAAGAATGCGACTCTGGCCATAAACAGAGGAATAAGCTGAGTATTTTTATTCTTGAAATGGAAGATTCTCCTCGGTTTGAGAAGTTTGCCATTGATTGTGAGTCGGAGTTTGCCCTTCCCTCAGTTCACGATGAAACGATTGGTGGACGTTTAATCACATTAGTCCAAGTTAATGGGCGCTCAATTACTTAGAGACACTCAAGAGAATCAGAAGGCCAAGAAGGACCTCCAACTCTCCCAACACGAACAGAAGAAGGGCAGAAAGCTTAGAACAGTCTGCCCTATAAAACTGTTTTATTTAGAGCTGGCTTGGCTACCCGGCTTCCCTTAGGAAATTTATAAAGATTGAATAATGATTGTATACGACATTCACTCTAAGGGTCCTACGTTTCACATACTTTCCAGAAGCCATTTATCACTAGATGTTAATTGGTTCGATTCACACTATCGTGTGAATGGTAAGAGTGACGTGACTCCATTTATGTAAATGTTATTGTTAAACCAGATATAAAACAAGAATGGTAAGAAAATGAATAGAGCATGTGTAAAGGAAGTTGGTTGTAAGTTAAAGGGGTGGGAGAGGGTGGGGGCGGGAGGGGAGGTGGGTAGTGATAATATTAGAGTTACCCCTCTTTTCCACAGCCTTCACTTAATCAACGCCTTCCCCCCACGCCCCCAACCCCACAAGATTACAAATGAAAACCCCCCCAGAAGAGCGTCCCTGAATTTATTAAACCAGCACCCCGTGGGGAATTCTGGGATCTTTTCCACTTACCTCCTTTGCCGTCTCAGCCCAGAAAACCCATATATCACCCAGCATCTCCAAATACAACCCCCTCCCACCTCGGATTCCTCCCTCTCAGAGACAACGGGCCAATTACTATCCTTTAGCGATAATTAACCTACGCCTTACAAAGGTGTCGAATATGATGGATCTTCCTTTGAAGACACTTTACACCGCTGTAATAGAAGGATGCCTTTGAGACAAATCCAGCCCCTTCATCCTATCCCTTTTCGTCTCTCTTGAATTTTCTTGGTATTATGTGACAGAGGATGTACAATTCCATCTAAAGAAGCAAGCACTACTTTTCACAAAAACTGTTGAGAATATAATTACCACAAAATGCAAATTGTTCATTAATCTTTTTAAACTTTCTAATACAAGCACAAGTATTGTTTTGCTACGGGCAAAAAGCTACTCGTTTATTAATGCATGATTATTTAAAATTGTTGAGATAGAATTTTATAAGAAAAACTACTCTCGACGAGCCCTGATCTTGCTTCGTTCAGTAACCAAACTACTACATTGTTTAATTTAAACAAAAAGTACTGAATCATTAAGCTTAACATGTTTACGTATATAGGACACCCTGTTTTATTTTGAGAAAAACTTTTTGAGACTATTTATATGTTTGTTTATGACGTTATAGTATCTATCAGAAGATCTAGAGCACTGATCACGAATTTACACATTATATTCTTTATGAATACGTTGAGTAAAAACGTTTTGGGTGCAAACAGCCCCGTTGCCATTCGCGTTACAGAAAAATTGAGAGAACACCTACATTCAGGCATTGTATTATGTACAGAATGGGTTATGAAACATTTTCGGTCCGACACGTAATAACGTAAATATATACGATTTAACATGTCACTAAGTTCCTGGATTTCTACTTCTCTTGATATGATTTCAGCGATTAATGAACGAGAAGTTTAGTTTGAATGGTATGCTCCAAATCGAGATTAGTAAAGATCAAATAGAAAATCGCCAATTAATTAATGCTTTTTTGGACGCATTTCGCCTGTAACATGTATGTGTGTGTGAATGTGTATGTATATATATATATATATATATATATATATATATATATATTTACACATTACACATGCCTCTTCTTCGGAGTATCATAAGGCATAAAGGTTTCATCACGAATGCATTAAAAGCTAAGATTATTCATAATTGGGCATATGTAAAAAGAAAGTCTTAGAAAGTAATTTTCTGAAGACAAGAAGCATCATGGATTTCGGTGGGTATAGTAAAATGAAGAAAAAAAAGAACCCAACTAAAAGGCGTATACTTTAGGTCTGCAAGGTGAAGAGGACGAAGAAGATAATATATATCGTATATATCTAATGCATGAATGAAAACATTCTTCAAAAACGCACTACAAGAGCTACCTAAATTGGATAAAAACGGTATAATTTACAAATGTAAATATAAATAAAAATTTCCAATTATAATAATTTTTGACCAATTTAGGTTATTCAACTAATGAAACTGATTTTATTGTAATTATCAAAATCCGAGACTGAGCTAGTTATTTAATAAACGAGATACTTTCTACTGGGTTACATTCCACAGGTTAGTAGAATTATTAGTAGTTGTCATTGTGCATGATTAATGGCTTCTGCCTCCATTCGAGGTCACTTCTTCATTCCTCATAGCAATTTAATTTATTTTCAGATTAATGGACTACTTTTTATTTCAATCGTGTTTCGATCGAAGTGGCATTGAGAAAGAAATGATGTTCACTCTCCGGAATTTACAAAAGCCCGTCAAATGATCAGATTTCCCATGAGTTGGTTTGACACACACAGCTAAACTCTTCTCACCATATGCGTTCAATTTCTATGTAAAAAACCGATGAGTAGAAGTGATGGATTATCAAATTCTAAATAACTCGCTATAACTTTGAGCTACGAAAAAATTTATAAAATATCATAAACTTGTATAAAACAATATTTGGTGTATAAGCTTTGAATAAAGTCGTTCATGATGTAACAACTTATTGTTAATATGACATGAGTAGGAGAAGGGGTATACTAAAGACTATAAATTAAAATATACAAATTTCTCGGTTAATATTCAAGATATAGAAAATATGTATATAAAAATTTTTACACTTATAATAGGACTGGCTCTGTAAACTCTTTCAATTCGAGTCATAATGACGGAGATATTTTGAATTTTCGTATTCCTCTCCTCCCCTTCCAAAGGTCCGATTTGGGCCGTTGACGAACCTGATCTTTAGTTTTACATAAAACGTTTAAATAGCGAATTTGGTAACGGTCAAACAGGAGTTTCGAAATAGAAAATAGAATAGAAATAGAATCATTCTTATTGAAAATTAAATTTAGTATAAATACTGTTATAAACATTTATTCTCCATCTTGAATATTAACCGAGATATTTGCATTTTTCAGTTTTCAGACTTCAGTAAACCCAATTCTACTCGTGTTACATAAACAGTACTCTGTTACATAATAAACCACATTATTCGAACCTTAAATACCAAACATTGTTTCCCAGATACGAGATAGATGCAAATATGTTCTTGTGCCTCCGCCGTCGTCTTAAATTCTTGGACAACTAAAATTTGATTGATTGAGATAAAAATTATTCTGATTCATTATAAATTACAGTACCAGGTATATAGTTTTCAATAAAATTAATATGTTATATTCTGATATACTTCCGTAACTGTATTTCTTTCCTGTGAGAAGTTGGCACACCTGTTTGTTTCCGTCTGGAGGTTTCTTATTATCGTTTGTATTTATTCACTTATTATTCGCGGTGGTGTTGTGTTACCAGTATGCAGATTTATTATCTATTGTTAAACATCACGAGGGAACATCACTGCTTAGTTTACGCAGCCCCTGGGTGACGGGCTTTTTCGTCTTCCCTTAGGTAGAATTGATGGACTTTTGAAAATCGCGTCATGAGTACAACCTCAATAGCTGATTTCCCGGAAGGGAAACCTGCTAAAAATAGATACGCTTGTTCGCAGGTTCAGTCAACGAGCTACAAAGCTGGGGATTGAATTATCCTAACATAATTAGCTTACCGAGTTACGATAAGAGGGTGTAGTTGTCTTTAGGGCATCCATCAAAATTTGATATTCAAGTTCACTGATAGCTGCGTAATGCGAGATAGTTGCCTGTTATTGGAACTGTTGCCGCCTCTCTAAATTGGCCTGAAGTTTTCGAGTATCACTATCAAACTTGCTTGGGAGTCATGAGCTCAGAGCCAAGGGTTATATACAAGTCAGATATAAGTTCTGCCTTATTGATAAGAGTTTAGGAGCTCTCCTTGAAAGAGTTCTTAGCCTACTCTACATATCTGGGCTAACAACATTCATTGTAGACTCAAGAGTACGATTTTTATTCTTTACTCCCATTTCAGAAACAATTGGACTTCTTAAATGTATTTTCAAATAACAATTGAAGGTTTGCTAGCAAAAACTCCACTAGTCAAAAAAATATTTTTTGGTAAATTAATAAAAACCTTTTATCTTCATTCCACGAGGGAGTAAAATTTTGATAATTTTTTAATAAACTCCTTTGAGATCAGGAATATTATCATCTATACTATTTTACAGATGATCAAATATATCCACTCTTTCAATGGGGACGAAGAATGTTCTGGCCTAATGGGGTTTTCGAAGGAATTCAACAAAAACCTAAAATTCAAATATCATATAGATAACATGATCAGGTAGAAGAAATACTGAGTCACTTGTTTATTTGATTTAATAATTTCAACAAGAAAAATGAACAATTTAAGAAAACTTATGAAAATCGCTTTCCTGGTTTCCACGCTGAGTATCCCACTACCGTGGAAATTTATTTAATCGTTGTGTGCTCCATCCGTTGTGTTCTACACACATTTCAGCATTACATAATATTTCTTATATAATAATTGTAAACATTATAGAACTATAAATTAATTAAATAAAAACAAAAATAAAGTAAAAAATAAAAATAAAATAAAACATATGTAACATTACATTACATATGTGTACAACAATAGGTGTATATCTACAAAATGGTGTCCAAATCTTGAATAAATGCATTAAATCCCTTGTTGAATTTGAGTAGAAGTTTCGGTTTGTCCGTCGGCCAAGTTCCGTTTTGTAAGGTAATGTACTTGATGAGTTTTGTTCTTGGTCCGTCAAGTAATGTACAGTCATATAAGAGGTGGTCACATGTCTGTTCAGTCTCATCGTCACATTTACATGTATTTGTGTTTGTTAGTTTAAATTTGTACAAGTAACTCTTCGTAGGTCCATGTCCTGATATAAATTGTATTTGTTTAGAATTGCTAAGTGTTATTTTTTGTCTCTGGTATACAGTTGGTATGTACTTATGTAATTGTCGTCCTTTAGTAGTGTTTGTCCATCTTTCGTCCCATTTTTTATAAGATTCGTCTATCAAAATAGTTTTAATGGTCTGTTTAGTCAGTTTAGAGTATGTAATAGGTATCGTTTCGTCTCTTGAAGCTGTATTTGCAAGTTGGTCTGCTGTGTCATTTCCTAAATTTCCCGAGTGTCCTTTTATCCATGCTATTGCCGCTATTACATTTTTCTCTCTACATAATGTGATTAAACTTCTGATCTGCTCAGTCTGTTAGTTATGGTTTTCTTTATTGTAAATACAGTCTATGTTAATTTCGCTGTCCGTATAGTTTGTACTAGTCTCTCTGTCACTTGAAATGTCGTACAGTGTTTTGAGTGCCTCAGTAATTGCAAAGTTTTCTGCTTGATTGTTTGTACATAGTGGTGATAGTCTGTATTGTCCTCTCTGTATAATATTGCCGTCTTTTAAAATAATGTATGCACACCCAACGCCATCCTTGTTTTTACTTCCGTCAGTGTATATATATGTCCACGTTATGTCTAAGTTGTCTAATGGTCTAATGTAGTCCTTTGGGTGTAACCAGTAAGTATGTCTCAGGTCCTTTTCTATTTCGTTTGATGTAATATTTTGTAATGTAAAGTCTTGTGGGATTTCATTCAATTTCAATAACATATGTTGCCTAATTTAAGAAAACTTATGAAGCAAAATGTTGAATAACGTGTACAATAACTTTGGAAAAATCCATCTCCCCACAGATTCACATCCATCACTATTGTCATCGTTGTCAGTTTGGTAGGCAAGACAAGTTGAGTCTGTTGCAGCAGCTGGGGCCAACAGAATCGTGTAGACCTCCTTGCTTGCAGGATGTTGCAGGTAGTCAGCAAGTTGTAGAACGTCCTTAGTAGAAGCGTGCCTGACTTGTGTGGTTTTTGCGGATTCGCTGTATTTTTATCTCCCGAAACAGTCAGATGAGAGGTGTTTTTGACGATTTCGATTCTATCAGTTTATGAGAATTTTTAATTAATAAAAAGTGAAAGTTTTATAAAATCTTTCATTGAGAAATTCGGCAATGCAGAAAAAAAATGAGCTATGAGTTATATATAAAAGTGTGTATGGCTTAATGGTGCCACATGCATTGGGAATATGATACAAGATAGCTTTCTTCATCACGCTAGAGAAGGGCGTCAACATGCTGAAACCTGCAGACGAAGAGTGGAAACAAGTTTCATTTGATCATTTCTAATCGAAATACAACATATTTCTCTACGGAAATGAGAAGATGGTCAAAACGTATTTTTAGTCGATATTTTAGTTTTTTTTTTAAATTCACTGATACATTTAACATTTATTAACTATCGCAGTGGATTTAAACTTATATAAAGCAAGATTTGTATTCTGATTATTTTTTTTATTAGAGATAGGCTTCGGATAAATGTAATTTATTTATATTCATTAAGAGATAAAGTACTGAATTTATATGATAAGCATTCGATAACTTAACTTATAATTATGTCTACTAGCGACAATAGAATGGCTAATGTAACATTTTTTGCTTTGTTAAAACGAGCTGGGCTAGTGTGAACGTAGTTTTATTAATAAATAATGAGCTATTGTGGTAAACACGATTAATTCTCTTTCTGGTATACAAGTAGTTGCCATAACAAAGTGGTTCTATTATAATTTATATAAATAAATCCACACACACACACACAAACGGGCGAGCGTGCGGCTTTTAGGCGTCCACGCAATGTGATCTGCATAATGGGGAAACATATAGCATTGCACAGGAATCATTATGTTCAAAACCGTTATTGTCAAATATGCAGAAATAGTAGATAATAAATAACATTCTGACAAGAGACTAAATTCTATCATTTCAAATTGGCAAACCACAGACATCCACACATTTCTTCTGATGGAGCTGTCGGCAGCCATTTTTTCATTATTTGAAGTTTCCAAACATAATGGTTTATGTTTATATTTTTATGTTTTTGTGTTTGTGTGTGTGTGTGTGTGAGTGTGTGTCTTGTTATAGGAAAATGACCTTATTATAGGCCTAACACTAAAAAAATGTGTAAGAAAGATAGTCACTGTTTAAATTCATTTTCAGAATAATGCACTTGAAATGTATAACGGTAATTGAGGTGATGCGAAATTACCAAATATCTAATTTAGATTAAATTAAAATAGTTCAAATATAATCTCCTGAACCAATAACGGTTCAAGTTAGCGACGTGAATTAAGGCGTTGGCCTTAAAATCATCTATAAACCTAGAGTCGCGAGTTGGATTCTCACCTGGGTAATTTATTTTATGAGGGGCTCAGGTTAGCCATGTGAGTTAAAGCGTCGACTTTAATCTCACATGGTAAACCTAGAGTGGCGAGTTCGATTCCCGCCTGGGCAGAGGAATTTATTTAGTGATGGAATTCATTAAATGAAATCCTTAGTCCCACCCTAGCTAGAAAAGGGTGGTAACCTGTAGATAACCCGTCCTTAGCCTTAGTGGCAAAAAGTGGACGTTCATATATAATTGAATTTATTTCATGATGAACACATAAAATAAAATCCTAACCTAAAGATAATTCATGCCAATTTGCCTTAGAAGAACAAAGTTGACGTTTATAAATGACATAATGCAGCAATAGTGTAAAATTAAGTCAAGCGATATGTAGTAACAAAGTGTTTTTGTTTACTTCTATGGGATGGTATACATTAATAAAATTATATTGTACAAATAACAATTATGTCAGCGTTTTGGTAATGGTTCTTTTTTCTTATTTGGTAAGAATGGTTCAGTTTAGAGGAAGCTATAAAGCGAGAGGGGATGAGTTGTTTGTTATGAGGCGGGCGGATCTATTGGACCCGAAAGACCTTGGGGCGGGTAGTATCCGCTGTAGGGGGATAGAAGAAAGCTATATAGAACAAAGATAAGAAAGGAGATGCCGACTTATCTGGAGCGACAGATCTCTAGTGCTGGTCTATCCGATGTCCCAGTTGGCAGTGGAGGCGGCTCCTTGAGAAATGTACCGGGCCCGGACTGCTCGTCGAATACTAATTTGTAATAAATTGATTAGCGGGGTAGATAGGGAGTGCTCCCACCGTTAACGCCCCTAAAATGAGGGCAGTTAAAATGCATGGGTCCCAGATTTTTAAGGGGTGGGGTTCGCTATCTGTGAAGCAGACCCTGTTCTCGCTCTGATATGTAAAGCGTAGCTATCGGCAGTCTGGCAGGCCTTCCCACTCCAGCCCTCACCAACTTTTAACAAGATTTTCAATGATGGCCTTAGGCTACATAAAGTGATAAACTTTCACCGGATATATTAACCTTCTCCCTTGCCCTATTACTGACTCGGTAAACAATGAATTTTATGACTCCAGCCTCCGGAAACCAATATACACTGTGTATAACTGAATTAATTTTTTTTTTATGGGGGATTTATGCCTAAAACCAAGAAATGTAATCTCTGGAGATCTTTGGACCTTTTTAATACTTGTCAATTTTCGATAAATTCAAAAATGTATCTCAAATAAATATTTCTTATTAGGACTCAAATACTTTATTATTTAAGAAAACAATATAGGTCCATCCTTTTACAAAAGTGGAGTTATTTAACTGAATGTATTCATTGTGAGGAGTTCGGCTATTTGCTCCAGCGGTATGAATTTTTGTTGTTATGCAAATTTTCGATGGAAATGCGTCCATCTTCGTCAGGCAATAAATTTAATTTGAATAGCTACTTCATTCAATCATATGTTTTGGATTTTATTTTAATATGGATCTAAATCATATGACTGAATGAAGTAGCTATTCAAATTAAATTTATTGCCTGATGAAGATGGACGCATTTCCATCGAAAAATTGCATAAAAACAAAAATTCAAACCGCTGGAGCAGATAGCCGAACGCCTCACAATGGAAATACTTTCCAGCGACGTAGCCTCAAAAATAGAACTTAATGTTTATGTGTATACACTTTCCGGTTTCGTCAGAAAAAAAAAATCAATTACTCTTGATACAGGATTCATGCAAATTTTAGTAGCAATGGCAAATAATGCCAGAAATTGTATTAAAATAAAGACAGAATGGTTCTATTGAGCTTGCGTTGCTTGCCTCCACTAAATGTACTGCTATTTCGTTTTTTTTAATGACTATCTGTTCCAATGATATAAATTGGATTTTAATAAAGGGAATTAGGGTATCAGTTTTATATATATATATATGTATATATATATATATATATATATATATAATATTTTTTTTAAAAACAAACTTCTGATAAAAGTTTGTTGCGTTGAATTGAATCGGATTGGCTTAGTACTTTATATGAATTAACATTTTTTGAGGAATTCTACGTCAATTAACGTGATAATTTCTGAATGGACAGAAATAGCCTGTAAAGCTTAATCTATAAATACAAACTATTTTCAGAATTTGTAGAAAAATGTTAGTTAAGCCATCAAAATTAGTTAGGGGAAGCCGAGCTGTCAATGGGTGACACACACACGCGTGCGCGCACACACACTAATATACGGAATTTACGTCAAATATTCATCATACATCGATGAAGGGTCGATGGCCTTTTGGAAAAATTATTTGGAAACTTTGTTACATCCTTTAAAGCTGATTTCTCTTAAAGGGAAATGTTATAAGTAATGCGATCCGGTAATATGACATTTGAAACATCCATTCTTTGTATTAAATGTTCCACATGGAGAGTTTTAACGATGTGATCGCAATCGACAGGACTCGGAATCTAAAACTTGGGATGAGTTGGGGCTACGTGTTCGAGCCATTGTTAGGCTACTTCCTACTGGCTTTACCATTCTAAAACTTAGCTGGATTAGTTGACGAATCTCCTTTCCAACTTTAGCTCAACTAGTTTATTGCCAGAAGCCAATCAAAGTGTAATGAGCTAGCTCTTAAAATTATACCATACATCCAAAACTGCAATTTATTCCAGGAGAGAGATAAGCGTCATTACAGAACAGGTTTTATGTGGGCTTTAATGAATTTTCGGATTGTTCATTAAGTTTCTTCAACTTTCCTCTATCTGCAACTAGTATTTATATTTTAGCTGTTATCATACCTATCGGTGAAAACCGTCGTCACTGGCTGATGATCGAGTACAGCTGGCAAGCGCTTTCGATGCGATGGAACCATCTTCAAGCCCGTCCAAGTATAGATATGGATGTAGCAAAAACACATTAGAATGTAAAGTTGATTGTGAGGAATGGGAATTATAATTCAATACATTTACCTTACATAGACTCTCAAATTAAACATCGGTTGAGCTTAACTTTAATTGATTTGTTTTTGTTTTTTGTTCTTATTTTTTTTAAATTTCATTTATTAATTTTATTTGTAATTATTACTTATTTTAATATTTTATTTTATTATTTTTTATACTATATTTGAGTGGAAAGTTGATTAACGTATATTTATTGTGAAATAAAAATGTATTTAAACATCATACATGTAATATGCCATGTAGCAATGGGACATGTATTCAACTGAATAACTCTTCGCAGGTTATTATGAGGAAACAAACTGGAGTACAACTTTTGACGGGCTTGAAGATGGTGCCTTTGCATCTTAAGCACAATGCCAGCTGTACTCGACCATCAGCTAGTGACGACGGTCTCCACCGACAGGTATGACAATAGTATCATTTATATTGGCGGTTCTAACCCTTTATTTATATTTTAGCTGTTTCCTTATAAAATATTTACCTACAACCTATTTATACCCCATAACTACTTTTTTCCGTCCAGTTTCATGAATTCCTCAATGTTGTTGATAGGAGCTGTTTAAAAAAATATAATGGGTATAATAAAAACATCTCCGATAATCTTAAAGATAACAAAAGTCATTATGAAACTGGCACAATTTGGGGGCTTCAACGGGGATTTTCAAGTACGTGCCCACGATAACAAGCCCTCCCACCCCAGAATACATTTTTCTAATTTTTTTTTTCTACGAAATTTGTCATACATTTTGTCACTGTTATCGCTATTCTCCTACTTAAAAAAATTGTTTCGTTCATTATAATACAACTGCAATGGAGATTAATTTTACTTATAAGTGAAAGTCGTGTAAATGGGGCAAAACCCTGTTTTACAATTTCAGTTAAGTTATGCAAATAAAAGGTCCTTAACAATGATATAGTATGTGGTAAGCACGATCAAGCTCATAAAAACCTGAAAATAATTTAAAAGAAAATAGAGAATATCTCGGATTATATTTCTACAAAATAGTTCTTAAATACTTAAGGACTTCAGGAAAAGTGGTTGAGTTTCACCATCGGCTAGTAATTCATTGGAATTTAAGGGTAGAGAAAGTGGCAATGGTAGTGAGAATGGTAAGTATATGTTTAACGATTAATGTTCTACTCTGAGTTATTGGTGATTTTTTTGCAGGAGACAAAGCATAAGGGATATGAATGAAAATTTTGCTTTAATAAATAAGTTTAATAGACGTTGTTCACTTCAAGTATGGCCCTACCCAGTGTACATAGCATAATAATTTTTTCCTTCTTTTGATTAACTTATGTGTTTTTTTTTTTACATTCACATCTGTACTTCTTGTATTAGTCAGTTTCTGTCAATGTATTTCGTATGCATTGATGACATACTGATCGTTAATTGAGGTATTTGAAGATGTCATTTTAGCAGATTTCCGTTAAGGGAAATCAGCTATTGAGGTCGTACTCATGACGTGAGTTTTGAAAAATTTCCTCAAATGTCCATCGATCCTACCCAGGAGATGACGAAAATAAGGTCCGTTCAAAATTATATATATATATATATATATATATATATATATATATATATATATATATATATGTCTGTTAACGCTCTAGCGGTCGCAATTTTTGTTTGATCGTTACCAAACTTCATATTTAATATTCGTTTTATGTAAAAAGAAAGATCAAGTTCGTTAATAGCTGAAATCGGACCAGTGGAAGGGGGGGGTATTTTTGAAAATTCGAAATATCTCCGTTATTATGCGTCGGATCGAAAAATTGTATAGAATCAATCTTATTGCAAATTGAATGTACTATAAATATTGTTCTATACATTTATTCTGTATCTTGAATATTAACTGAGATATTTGCATTTGTATTGTGTGTGTGGTCGGCAGGAGTCGGCTATGTTCGGGACTTTACGCAGAGAGCTATTGTGGCCGTTTCCGTAACTATTCATCCCTCGAGAATAGGTTTAGAGATTCCTCACTACTGCCGTTATTAGTAGGCAGATTTCTTTATTGTAAAACTCCACGTGTGAAATCTGCTTAGTTTACGCAGCCCCTGCGTGACGGACTTTTCTTTTCATAGGGCAGTCCAATGTTGTTAAGCAAGAGATTACAATTTACTGAAATTTGCTTCACATTTCCTTTGTGTACTAGTTAGCCTGACTATTTTAGAGCTGCTATCAGAGAAGTGACAAGATACTACGGATCACCTTTTATGCCAATTGTTTTCTGCATACGCTGAGCATTTGTGCCTTCTTATCAACAACCCTTTCACATTGGATGAATCCTGTACAGTCTTCACCAAGGCTAGCTTGAGAGGCAAGCTATCACTAAAATACTTATATAATTTAAATAATTAATCAAATTAAGGCGACTAAGCCTTGAGATAATTGGAATACTAAAAACTGTGCATGCTTTTTTTTACTAACAAAGAAAAAAAAAAGTCTCATTCTTCAAAGCAAACTCCAACATCCTTAATGGCAGAAATTAAATTGTAAGAAGTATGCAGTTGGTAAGGCTGGCTTTATTCAAGCAGTGCCTTGAGACAAACCTGAATGATGCTCTTTTCTTCTCATTTCCTGAAAGGCAGGGAAGCCTGTTGGAATGCAGTATTCGGAGACGTTGATATATGAAGGAGGTCGTTACGGCAACCCCCTCTACTCAACCCCCTACAGTCAACCTTTACCTCTGCCATAGTTGACAGAAAAATCTCTGGATAGAAAATCTTTAGCGTCAACTGACATCAGATTTTTTTTATTTCACCGTCTCCCGCTAAGGAACGCGTACATTCATTATTTACCGCATTGCGAATATGATTCATTACCACCATTAGTATATTGAATACCATCAATTACTAATTTTCTTCTCTGCTTAAACTTTGGTTTACAATAGTAAGGTAATTTGTACTGCCAAATAAGAAGCAATGATTGATGATGAAATGGGATAAACAATCAAATCTTATTTATATTCATTTTGTGGTACTAGGCCACGTGGGAGGTATGAAATCAAATAAAACTGCTTTCCTGATGTTTCGTATTTTTTATTACCTTTATAGATAGACATTACACAATTCATGACATCATATACAGAGAATATGCTAATAAGACCTGACATAAATAATCTTGATTTAATGTTTCCAATAATACTGAATTAACAAATCACAGTTTTGCCCGATAAAACCAATAAAATGTACGGAAACGACAAAAAGCAGTCTAATTGATTCTATACCACCCCCGAGTCCGAGTAACACACGCACACACACACACACACTCTCTCTCTCACAGAATGTACCACAAGACGTCTCCCTTGACATTTTTTTTTAATTTAGGGTTTAGAATTGATCCCAGCAGCTGTTGGCATATTTTTCTAAGCGTGTCAAATCCATTGTAAATTTTGATGCATGTTGAAATGTGATTTCTGGACAATAAGTTATAAGTTTCCCAACAAGGGGTTTTTATTTCATAACGTATTCCGATTCTACGCGAAATTTGACGAAAAGTTCACATGAACATAATTCTCCTTATCACGGCCTAGACAGCATGAACTCAATCACCCCTGAAACTCAGATTTTTTTTGTTATTTAAAGGAAATCCTCAGAAAACACTTATAGAATTTCCAATGGTGGTTGTAGCAGACAGCAAAAACAATTGTTTCAGAGGTTGAGTTGAGTACTAAAAACCTAGATTTAGAACAATTATTAGGTATGTTTTATTAAGTACGTTTAATGTCAAGGGAGGGGTTAGATTAAGAATATCAAATAAAAAATTGGAATTCAATAGGCAATATGTTTTTCGGCAAATATGCACATAACAAAAGTTGTTTATTTTGTTATTTAAAGTAACTTTTGTCATATTCGTAACTTTTGTCATATTCACTTTTGCTGTATAACGAGGTATAAATGAGTTAGTTATACACGAAATACTATAGAATGGTCAACAATGTTATAGGACACGGAAGACTAAATCGAAATCAACGGAACTCCGTATTTTTGACTATAAGCTATAATAGCATTTTTAGGAACGAACAGGAGTAGAGGTTGTTAGGGAGGCATGAAATGAAATATATCTTTTCCTATTGTTTTTTTGGTGAACGTGCACATGACAAAAGATGTTTAATTTGATATTGAGTAACTTGAATTCCCAGGCGAAGCCGGGTAACATAGCTAGAATAGAATAGAATATATATTTATTTGTTAAAGATTCATATCTTGTACATATTAAATAATCAAGTAACAATTGTGTATTTTAAATTACTAATTAAATCCAAGTTCTTGAGTTCAACAATAATATGACAATAAAGAAAAACAAACAAAAAAAGCGATATAGGGTCAATAGTAAAATATAGTAGATAAAGATAACTAAAAGCCTTCTATAATTATATAAATTCGTCTTAATTTAACATTTAACTGGAGTTTGGTCCATCAGCACTTATAGATTCCAGAGTATTGCATGCTGATATGATGAAGTAGTAAATCTTGTGTAGTTTTTCGAGGCTATCGATACTAAGTACCTCTTCAATTTTATGTACATCCCTGACTGCTGAGGAAAGTGTTTGTAGATATTTATTTCTATCTTCAATGAGCTTTTCACAGTAGAGAAGTATATGTGACAGGTTAATAGGGATGAATTGATTACAAAAAGTGCAAGGTTCCTGAGCTTTCAAGGGTAACTTAGCTAGTATATATTAAATAAGATATGTCTGTCTATTTATCTGTACATGTATAGATAAATCCTTAACAATATTCCCTTATATTTTGTTCTAAATCCTTGAATTAGTACTATTCAATAATCCTAAAAGTTCTTCATGCGATTATTACTGATTTTCATGGTTGCAAATCGTTACATTCCTTCACCAAATGAAAAGAAGGAAGGTTTTCTTAAGTACTTACAATAATTTATACTTCTAGAATCAGACGTACATATATGGCTAACAAACTAATCCGCTGTGAATTATAATTCAAATAGTTGTTGGATATAGGGTTGATGGTAGGGTGGGGGTGGGCTGAGGTCTGACCAGATTGGAACAGTGCAGCCAAACTTCCCCCAGGGACAATAGCGCTCAGACCAGACCTCGGGGGAATCTCCTCCCATCCATCAAATCCCCATTCAGTTTGAATTATTTTCACCCAACTACAAATTTAACAAACATTATGGAAACTCCTAGTTAACAAAAACCATATTTTTTATATCCGAACTAAAACATGAAAGCTTTTCTTTTTGTTGTATCCTACATTTGTTTAAGAAGGTCTGCATGTTGTGTGGTTCTGAAGCGGGATAAAGATACGGATCTAGTGGACTGTACACTCACTTACCGATTACAGGCAGCTTCGGAATACATTGCATTACTCAAAGAAAATTGGCGATATCACTAAATCCTCATTTTTTTTTAACCCGTCCAAGAAGCTGTGAACACCTGGAAAGATTTATTCTACATATGATACACTCGGTCCTCCTCTAGCAGGCATGAAACTAGAATGCTGAAGACTCCTTGACACTAAGCAAATGCTAAAACAAGACAGACATATAAATGTATGTAGTCACAGGCTTCAGGTATGACGAAAGCTTGGTCCTCAGCCGAGGTGGTGACTAGGAAGTAATGAAAGAACAACTGCAGTTTGATGAAACCTCCATGGTTGCATATATATGTACGTTTTTCGGAGAGCTTTATAGAAATATTATGAAATGATAAAAGGAGACAATGAAGTAGCTTTACAGGATCTCGAAGAGTAGAACCCATAAAGAGATCCACTGAGCTACAGCGTGCTTATCGACATAAATTAATACTTGTGTTATGGATTACTCTAGCAATGCAACTCATTAATACGGCAAAACTACACCCACCGTAGAACACCATAATGAATTTACTTCAATTTTAAAGAACTTAAAAATACCAAAATATACCAGGTTTCCGTAGAATGCAGCGTAAACTGCGTCGTGCAAACTGCTTAATGTCAGGAATTATCCAACATGAGAACGCAGACCCAAAACGTAACCTAACCTCAAGTAAAACCCAACTGAAATGTTTTTGAAGAAGTTGAGACCTCCTCTCCACGAGAATTTAATAAAGGAGTAACACCAAACAGTAAAGTATAGGGTTTTTCAACAGTAGGTATCGCTAAACATAATTGTTTGTTTGTTTCATAAGGTTTTAGGGCGAAAAACTAAAAGGTTATCATCGCCCGGTAATATCTATATTTCTCATTTTCCATAAGTACCTTGAATTTTATGAGTAAATTCTGATTATGTAAGTTGTAAATATTGTTACATCCTTATATCCATTTATAATTTCAACGACATCTTAATTTTCATTTATTTCCCATCTGGCAATTCTTACATCTATTCTTTGTTAATCTTATGTTATTAACAATGGTAGGAACATTTCCCCCCCCCCAATAAACATACATACATGAACTTACGATAATATATACCAATTTTAAATCATATTTTATATCGTATACAGACTTAAATTTCTTTATCCAAATTCGTAATTTTCATAAAATTAAACAATTTATTAACTCTTGTTATCTCCAAGGGGATAATTGAATATATCTCCCCCCCCCCAATTTTTAAAATGGACATAACATTTTAATATGAACATTCACCTTCGGCATTTAGCTCCGAACTTTTGATTCACTAATGAGAATGACTGGCAAGAATTATTTACGTCATTATTTCCTCGAAGGCATATTTAAACAGAACATGGAGAGATGGAACAGTAATGAATAAATCCTATTATTGCAGCAATCATCCTGATAAGTTTCCGCCGATGGACTTTTAAATCCTTAATTTAAGTAGAAAAAGGTGAAATATTAAACGAACGATGTTTATTATTCTGAGTTGGTATTCTGTCAGGTGGAGGTGACTTCTAATGTAGGTAGGATGAAAGAATTAGCTACGCTTCCACTGAACAATTTATTAAAACGGCAGAGCATCACCGTCAGTACCCTGTTGACACATGAGGTCCGTTCAAAACTGTATGTATATATATATATATATATATATTTGTCTGTTACCGCTCTAGCGGTCGCAATTTTTGTTTGATCGTTACCAAACTCGATATTTAGTCGTTTTATGTAAAAAGAAAGATCAAGTTCGTTAGCGGCTGAAATCGGACCAGTGGGAGGGGGGGTTTAGAGGGGAGGATTTTCGAATATTCGAAATATCTCCGTTACTATACGTCGGATCGAAAATTTGTACAGGTTCAATCTTATTACAAATTAAATTTACTATAAATATTGTTAAATACATTTATTCTCTATCTTGAATATTAACCGAGATATTTGCATTTTTATTAAATCTGAGCGGCTAACGGAGGAAGTGACTTTCCCGCCAAAAGCTAGTTCGGCCGTTTCATTAGCTGCTCGGCTCTCGTAAAATTTCTCTATTGTAAAACTTCACGTGGGAAATCTGCTTAGTTTACGCAACCTCTGCGTAACGGACTTTCTCTATAGTATAAGGAGTAAAATCGATAACATATAACAATAAAAACTATGTTTCTTAGAACTAAATAACATATAAAACTTTTCGTACATCAACAGGCAATTTGTTTTAGTAAAAATTGTACTTACTTATTAATTTAATAAAAAACAAATTGCCTATTGATGTAGGAAAAGTTTTATATGTTATTTAGTTCTAAGAAAGATTGTATTTATTGTTATATGTTATCAATTTTACCCCATATCTATAATACTTTAATAGAGATAGTAATTATTGTTTTTGTGTGTCAACAGAGCACTGATGACGGTGTGTATTGGTATGTCCGATCTTAATCGTGATTAGAATAGAGCTTCAAACAAGATAGCAATCTAAAATTAAATCCCTGATAAGAGGTATAATGCTCAGCTAGGCAGGAGAGAGAGATGGCTGCAGTGATACTCTCAAAGGATGTGTTGAATCCAAACAAGCCGCTAATGTAATATTGTAAGGTAAGGCTAATAGCCGGATGCGATTGTATTCGTTGGTTAGCCGAGGGCTGCGGTGTGTTTGGCAGAGAGAGATCCGACTACTTGTGCTGTTTGGTTATCAATATCGGGGAGAAGGTTACCATGCTGATGGGGGAGCCATCTCTCAAATCTACCCCCACCCCTATAGTTTGCTCTTAACGGCACAGTCATAATGGAATCCTCTCAACCCTCTAATCCTTAACTCCATCCCATTTTCCACTTTATCCCAACAGCCTTCTCATTTTCAGGGTCAATTGCTTACCGGCTTTTCAATGACAGATCATTGACTTAAAACAGATGTAAAACAATTCCCTTGAATTGAGTGGCATACTGCGTTTGTCTAAAAAGCTTTTAAATGCCAATTATACCTTAATATATCATAGGAAAATACACTGCGCGTCCAGTCAATACGTCCATATAATAGAAAAGTGGTCACACCTCAAAATTAATTGTACTCCCTACTAATACCCCCATTTACGTACTGCAATATCGATCTAAATTTTTTACGTCATTTATCTGCTGCAAAAAAAAATATTCTGAAGCTGTCAGAACACTGAATCATAACTCTAAAGGTTTCTCTAAATATAATATCACAATAGATGAAGAATAACGAAATTCAACATTTCGAAGTGTTGAACCAAATCATCAACATTCATACTTCAATGGATATATTCACCTCAATTTATCACATAAGGCCATCTGTAAAGGTTATCTTATAATAAAAATTGGAAATTCGCTAAACCTTTAACTTGACAATAACACCTGCCTTTGGATAATCCCCCTCAACCAACCCTCGTTTGGCTTCATGCACAATATTACAATTGTCTTCTTCATTATTCTCAAATGGCTCTGGCTATTTATTTATTTTTTATTTATTTATTTGAGATGCCGCTACAATGGCGATTCATGTTTTAACATGTTTGAATATAATTTTACAAATTAAATAAATATTAAAATTTTTACGAAGCTATGTTTTAAAAATGTACAAAATAAATAGAACCATGTCATTACAATGACGATTCATCTTTTAATATGTTAGAATATAATTTTACAAAAAGGAAATAAATATTAAAATTTTTACATACCTAAATTTTACAAATGTACAAAAAAAATAGAATGGACAAAACTAAATATAAATTGTTAGTATATTTGCAACAAGAAGAAAAAAAAATAAATGTAAAACAATAAAAAACTATAACTAGTTAAACAGGAAGGAGGCGAAGTTTATGTTCCACGTACAGCTTGCTATATATAGCTTTCATAATGATAAATAATAGCTTTTATATTTCATTAAATAATCCATTATTTCTTAAATACTTAAAAAATACCTGGCCCTGGCTAGAAGAGAATGGTAACCTGCAGATAACCGTTCCAATTAGCCACAGTAGCAAAAAGTGGATGTTAATAAATTGTCAATTACTTATTTCATTTTTTTTATCAAAGCCAACTTATAATAATCTCTGGTAAAAAAAGTAAAGAAAGGCCTCGTTCCTTCACAGTTGTTTATTCATTTGCGACAAAGCGCTTTCAGAGAATACGCTCTATCATCAGTGCCCTCTTCACAAAGATGTTAGTGGAACCAAGGATTTCCTGTGACTCTACTGACTGTGGCTATGGTGTCACGGGGAATCCTTGGTTCCCGTAACATCGTTGTGAAGAGGGCACTAGTGATGGAGCGTTTGCTTTGAATGCGCTCTGTCAAAAATGAATAAACAACTGTGAAGGAACGAGGCCTTTCTTTTATTTTCTTACCTGAGATAATTATTCCTACACCATCCAGCTTTTTAATAATAGCCGTAGTTTCGATACATCACTGGTAATATTAATTTCGAAATGAAATACCTTGATCGAACATTGTATTCGCAAAGGGTACGAGGCATTAATTTCAAAAGTGAAACCTAAATCATGCCACTCTAATTTGACAGTCAGTAGTTTCCTGGACTGCTGAAAAAATACATAACGCCTTTAAACATTAATACCTCGATTGACACAGTGGAGGGAAGACTGTTCAATCCAAAATTTTATTAAATCGATACGAATCACTAAATTAAAAACTGTTAATCGGCATTGAAATTTTCTGTCTCCAATCACTTCTATACAATGACACTCATTGAAACAGATTCGTATATTTAACTGAACTAGATTTCATTATAATCCGATCGTCGAATGGCTTCACACGACATCTTACCCCTATGGTAAATTTTATGAAGATATTCAGATTTGTATTACCAATGAATAATATATTCGAGGATAATTCTAATATTTAGAACACTAATATATATTAATGGTCTAAAGAATACTTTAAAACAAACTATTAAAACTATTATTATGGAAATGGGTACGAAATCATTTTTTTCTTAATCGCCTTTTAAAATAAATGTATGTTTATAATTAGAATATTAAGCCTGAATCACGCAGTGTAATTTTGAGATATAAAAGAGCTCTATTTTTCTTACTATTCTTAATTTTCTGACAGATCGCATCCGTGTGTGTGTATGTATGTATATTTGCGTGTGTGTATGTATGTATGTATATATATATATATATATATATATATATATATATATATATATATATACATATTATATAAGTGCATCAGAATTCCTAACAAATACAGATGCCAAATACGATAAACAACAGATGCATCAGTTTGAATATTAATTTAAGAAATTATTCAATATGCAAAAAATATGAATATTCAACGAGAACGTTATTTCTTTTTTTCGTTTTTTACATATGAAAATAAATACTCTAGTTAAATTTTAATAATGCATATAAAATTCCATTATAACTGAATGGTCTTTAATTAACAACTGAAAAAAAATTCTAATTAACAACAGTATTCTAAAAAAACAAATGGAAAAATATGAGGGTGCTGAAAATTAAACGAGAGAAAAAGTTACATTTCTTTTTTTTTGTTTATAATAAACACAAGAAGATAAAGTAGATACTAATTAATTATTATGATGTGATTTTACAAAATTTATAATGAAAACTGATTGCACTCTATCATACAAAATAATTAATCATGGTGTAATTTACTTTGACTGTATTTCATATAATGTAAAGTGTAATTTACGCCTTTTTTTGGGCTGTATAATTAACTAACTGGACAAAAGTATACTATTATTCTACACACAAATATACATTTGTCAAAAATATGGAAATTGAAATATAACGTCACAATATCATCGTTCCGTTTCCACAGTAACGAGAGACATGTATACAACTATAATGGGGAGGCATGTAAACCTTAGCACTAAAATAATGAGAGTATTTGTATCACATGTGCTTAATTTTAGACAACTGTATGAGACACACACAGAGCTAAAAATAGGTATATCATTACCTAAGTTTAAGAATGCTATAATAATATCTATCATACATACACCCACCCCCCATTTGTGTGTGTTAGATACCATTTAAATGCATATGAGTGTGGGTGTGTATATGTAATACACTGTGCTATTATGAGTTAAATGATTTCAGTAAATTGTAGAAAATAAAAAAGGAGTGCTTTAATTTAGGTTATTTTAGAGTGTATTTTTTTCTCCTCAAGTCCCTGGTGAAATGTGGTCAGTTTCAAGAATTTAAGACTTTTTCTCTTCCAATGAAATATACTCACCTAGAACACGAAAGATTCTGTCAAAACATCTGATGATAATACATGGCCACCATGTTTGGGTTATATATTCATTTATTGGTGGCTATGGCCAATTCTGTGATTTTCATGGAAGAAATTAGGAACTATGTCAATCATGGTACACTTCCATATAAAAGAAATTTATATCCATGATTATCCCAATACTAAGTTGTGTGTCTGAATGTTTTGGTTGGACTATGGATCGCCCCAAGCCACAAAATGAAACTGAAGAAAACTCTTAAGAATTCACTGATTTAAACAAAATTTATAATTTATAAGCGCAAATTATTATTTGAGTATCCCTGACGAATCCATACATCTGGATTATTAACATATAACGTCTTAACTACACTAGTATATAACTATAGAAATTTAAAAAAACTATTTATTAACGCCCACTTTTTGCAACTAAGGGTAATTGGGGCGGGTTATCTAAAGGTAACCATCATTTTCTAACCAAGGCTGACTAAGGATTTTATTTAATGAATTCCGCCACTAAATAAATTCCTCTGTCCAGGCGGGAATCGAACTCGCCACACTAGGTTTACCATGTGAGACTAAGGTCAAGCTTTAACTCACATGACTAACTTGAGCCCCTAAAAACCCCCATATATAGTAATTTCGTGACCCAGAGATTTGAATGGAGAACTAGAGTTTAATAAATATCCAGAATCAGAAATTGTTACAGTTAAACATGTTTCAAAAAATATAAGGATCTAATGTTACATAGTCAAAATTTTAATTGGTTCAGTGAATATATTTATATAACTCGAATTAAAATAGATATTAAGGATAGAAGTAATAAAATTTACTGAGCAAATTCGTAAATGCAAAGAAAATATAAACGGGTCCTACTTCTCTTGGGGAAATAAAAGAGGATATTTCAGAGTGAGGAGAGAGATAGAATGTGTGTGTGTGTGTGAGAGAGAGAAAGAGAGAGAGAGAGAGAGAGAGGATATAGAGAGAGAGAGAGAGAGAGAGAGAGAGACAGAGGAGAGAGAGAGAGAGAGAGAGAGAGAGAGAGACAGAGAGACAGAGGAGAGAGAGAGAGAGAGAGAGAGAGAGAGAGAGAGAGGATATAGAGAGAGAGAGAGAGAGAGAGAGAAGAGAGAGAAAGGAGAGAGACAGAGGAGAGAGATAGAGAGAGAGAGGTGGGAGGATTGGGACGCGAGAGAAGCAATTAAAAAGGCCTCGGCCGTAGGAGGACGTCTTCAGTAGGGCGGTAAGCGGTGGAGTGTTTATGCGAGCGCACTTACTGGACCAACTTAAGTGGTGCCTATACGACCAACTTCAATCTGCTAGACGGTCCACAGGTGCCCTTTCTCCCTCATTTATTTCCTAACACTCATTCCTACTGCCTCACTTTCTCCCACCTCTTCCTCTTCTTATCGGTGTCTATTCCGCTCTAACGAGTTGCTAACAACTATAAACTTCATTGGACCCCTAACAAATGCATGGGCGTTTCTCTCTTCGCCAGAGGTTACTTCTCTTCGACAGGCCTTTAAGCATATTAGACGTCTATTTGCCGTAGCGGCTAAAATTAGCTGCCGTTGCAGACAAATGGAACAGTAATTAGCCTAATTAGTGTTAAACTCTTTACTGACGGCCAATCCTTAGACATTGTAAACTATACTCAGCACGTTGCGTAGAACAGACCATCGTTATTAAATCCTCCCTTACACCAGTATGGCAAGACTGATGAATACATTGAAGTTGTAGTATGCATACTGTTGCGAAAATTAAATACAGAAGGATTAGCAGAGAGAGTCACTTATTTGGGAAGTTCGATGTAGATCAAAGAAGCCGAATGAAGGTCTAGCTCCTACTAGTCCCTTCCAGTCCAGACGTCGAAGGGCCCAGCCAACTCCCCTTTGATGTATGCCGACGACCTATATAAAGTACCAGCCAGTTGCGGGCAGTCATTTTCTTCTCAAGTGCTAATATGTGCTTTCGGTGCTACAGTGCGACTTAGTGCAGTGCGGTAAAGTGTTTATATAAGAACACTGTTGTGCCGTGACTGTAAGAACAGTTTAGTGGCGTGTTTAAGACAGTGCAGTGCCGCGAAGTAAAGGACAGTGCAGTGCCGTCTTCTGGTGTACTTCAGTGACCGTGAGTGAATTATTGGACTGTGTAATCTGAAGAACAGTGACGCTATCAGTGTATACAGTGAGTAGTAGTTATGAATAATTACCAAGTGTATTGTGCATTGTTAAATAAATTGTGCAGTGATAAAAACTGTGAAACTTGTGAATGTTTAATTTTGCAGTCCAAAAGAACTTTTATTAGCAACGTTTATTACTGGTTTAGTAATAAAACGTAACAATACTTTTACTGCCTAATGCCCTATAATTAGACAGCTTCCGCAGGCTAAGGAGAGATGACTCTCAAACAAATCTTGCCTAGAATGGAATTTTCTCCACTCCTGGCCTTTTAAGAAGAGGGAATTTCGCGGTAGATATCTATTTAAGATTTAGGATCTTTCTTGATCCGATACATTGAAACGGATATATATCTTTCAAATGGAATGATTTAAAATAAAGTGCAGCAAAGCATTTTTAAAAAAAAAAAAATTAATATTGTCGAAATGCGACCTCATTTCAATCTTCGATAGCGGAGAAATGTCCGAAGGCCAATAGATGAAAAACCGATCTATTTTCCTATACACATGTTTCGAGTTCTGTATGACGCCTCTTCAGAAGTAATACACATTTATAAACAGATTCGCCCGTGAAGACTAATAACAATGTACCACACCGCTCAAAAAGATTTAAAGGGACTGATAGGAAACAATGTGGAGCCAATATCAGATTTCCGTTAAAGGAAATCAGCTATTGAGGTCGTACTCATGACGCGGTTTTCGAAAAATTTCTTCAAATGTCCATCGATCCTACCCAGGAGGTAACAAAATGAGGTCCTTTCAAAATTATATATATATATATATATATATATATATATATATATATATATATATATGTCTGTTAACTCTCTAGCGGTCGCAATTTTGGTTTGACAGTTACCAAACTTGATATTCAATCGTTTTATGTAAAAAGAAAGATCAAGTTCGTTAATGACTGAAATCGGACCAGAGGGAGGGGGGGGGGTTTAGAGGGGGGATTTTCGAAAATTCGAAATATATCCGTTATTATGCGGATTGAAGAACCAATCTTTTTGCAAACTACATTTACTCTAAATATTATTATATATATATTTATTCTCTATCTTGAATATTAACCGATATATTTGCATTTTTATTAAGTGTGAAAACAGAAGAGATGAGACAGGTGAAGTCGGTTCTATTCGGGACTTCCCACCGAAAGCTAGTTCGGCCGTTTCCGAAACTGTTCGGCTCTCATGAAATTGGTTTAGAGACTCGTTACTACTACTGTTATTAGTAGGCAGATTGTAAAACTTCACATGGGAAATCTGCTTAGCTTACGCAGTCCCTGCTTGACGGACTTTTTGGTTTATTTGTTGTCCCATGATAGAAGAAGAAATAATAAAGAGATGATGATTGGCTTTATAAAATGTTGGATTAATTGACGCCCAACTCCGATAGTGAATTTGCACTTCAAAATTGTGCCTAAAAACAAGCTATTTGCGGCGAATACTGCCTGGATCATGTAAATCCATAAATAAACGTATTCAGAGCAATGCAGTAGTGTCAATAACGGTTATTTATCATACTTCAGTGGCGAATCGATACAGTCATTATACGTAGGTCGGAAAAGTTCATGGGTATGCATGAAAAGAAAAAGGAGTGGGTAAAAATCAGATGGAGAACTTTTTTTTTATCGACGGACATGGAGGGGAGGGGGGTTGAGAGATGCTTAATCCAGGAGGGGAGGTGGTTGGAGCAGCTGGCATTGACAGATGGCTTTGCTCCTCAAGCAATCACCAATAGGAAGCCACTCTTTGACCGGCATCAGCTTTACTCTCTATCAACAACCTGCCATTTATATCCACTCAATAGGAATATTGTTACTCCAATGCGCATTTTAGCAGATTTCCTTTAAGGGAAAAAGCTATCGAGGTTGTACTCAGGATGCGATCACTTCTATCGATCCTAATGTAGGAAATGACGAAAATCAGACGAGGAATAGGGGGTGACGAGTTAAGAGGGGAGTGGATCGAAATTTCGAAATATCTTTGTTATTATGAGCCTGATCGAAAAATGATATAGAACTAATCTTGCTCTACTTCTGATAGGTCTACAAGTGTTGATCTATACATTTTATCGTGACTCAAATATAAAACAAGATATTCCTGCCATATTGTTTTCAATTTTCGGTAATTCCCACTCCACTCATCTGATATTTAATCAGAAATAGAGAATATACGGAGAGAAAAGATGATTAGTGTGTCAAACTATCAAGTGGGAAATATGATTAGTTTACGCAGCTGAGGGGCTAAATCTGCTACGACTATTAAGGCAATAAGTAGATTACTTTATTAAGTGATTTAAAAATTAAAATTTAATTGTCCTGAAAACAAGATATTTGAACTAGGATTTTGTCGATGGAACTTGTGAAATTTCAGGAACATTATTTTTTAGGACACAAAATAATTTTTAAATTAGTTATATCCTTGCAGTATATAATTTTCCTCTTGTTTGAATTATATGCTTATTTATTTCAACAAAATATGTTCAATGTGTGCTGCGGTAACTAGAAAGTGTATATTTTATAGCAATTAGTAGTTTTATTTTTCATTATTCAGAAGTATTGTATTTCATATATAAATTTGCTTATTTTAAAAAATAAATTAGTTTAGAATTTATTTAAATTTAATACAGAATTATACGAATTAATTTCTGCAATAGAAATTAAAATGAATGGCCAAGGTAAGAGAATGCTTAACTATCTAGAGAGCAGACAGATGAAGGTCAATGGTAGTATTTTTGCTTTTGTTACTAAACACAAAAGTATTCATTAGGTGAAATCTGTCAGAAAGGCATTGGGAGCTTTCAGAGTGAGAGGGGGCGAGTGGGAATGGAGAAAAAGAGAGTGATTGCCGCTGAAAGAGTTGATAGATCATTGGCACTAATGACAGGGCGGGGTTCTTTCAGAACATTTATATCGGCCCGATTTTAAGAGGATTTTTTGGAGGGGTTGGAGAGCCGCCACCCAGATATTGGATGACATCCTCCAATGATTGATACCTGTATACCCGCCGATTCATCTATACCTGGCTAATGAAAGGAAGTATACCCATTCCAATTATACACCAAACCCCATACAGCCAGCAGACCCCGCCTTCTCCAGCGACTATTTATCGGTTTTCCATACATTACGTCCCATGCTCCCATCGCCGGCTTCCCGGCCGTCCCGCTCCGAATTTATAGCGTATCAGACGCAACCACCCAACCGGAACGAGTTTTATATGACAAGGATTGTGGGGCCAGATAACGCTACCCCCCAGCCCATACTATACATCCAAAAATGATTCACCTGCTCCTTTCTGTCCCCTCCCCCCAGCATAAACCATCCCTCCTACACCATACATACTCTAATAACTGCTATCCGATAATGTGAAACTAGATGATGAAACTATTCTTCATGGTTATTTCATCTTCAATAACAGTGCTCTTCAGCATCTAATTTAACACATTCCCAAGTTCGTTAATGACTAAAATGCGAAGAGGAATAGGGGGTGAGAGGTTAAGAGGGGAGTGGCTCGAAGCTTTAAAATATCTCCGTTAATACGAGCCTGATAGAATCATTATATAGAACTAATCTTGCTATACTTCTAATGTGTCTATAAGTGTTGATCTATATATTTTATCGTGACTCAAATATAAAGCAAGATATTCCTGCTATATTGTTTTTATTACATCTTCAAGAACAGTGTTCTTCAGCATCTAATTTAACAAATTCCCTTAAAGTTAATACGACAGATGTTTATCCATTCCAGAACATAATTTTTTAGACAACAGTTTGTTCATAATTAACATAAGTCAATGAGAGCAGATTTATGCTAACACTTATATATATATATATATATATATATATATATATATCTATATCTATATATATATATATATGTATATATTTATATGTATATATATATATATATAATTGCGTTTATGTTTTCAACAAAGTTATATTTATATATGGTGTTGTTGCTATTTTGGAGGTTTGGTAATAGTATAGTTCAACAAACATAAAGACAATATACTGTAGATGTACAAAAACATAAGGCTGTGACTCTGCTCAATGGAAACAGACCAGGGAAAGTACTGTACTGAGCTATGTCATCATGCAAGTAGGTACGCCATTGAGGGAAACGAATCGAAGCGTAACTCAAAGCCTTGTAACCGTACCACTGAAATAAAATTCAGTGAGTAATCTCAAGCTTACGAGATCCGAGGAGACATCTCTGGTTCGGGTCAGTGTTTTACTAACTAGACTGTATTAAATCCTGATTAAAAATAGAAGGTTGAAAGTTTGATAGGACTAACAGTGTACCCAGCTTAAAATAAAATGGAACAGGGACTACAAATTAAATAAATTGCTAGTAATCTAGAAATAGAAGACAAATGCAGTTTGCTAATCCAAAAGACCTACTTTAAATGAGGGTTGTAAGGTAGCCCAAAAACCGAAATCATAAATAGTACAGTTCCTATATAACAGGTGTTACAAAAAGTTACAAGGCTCCATTTGTAGATATATTTAACATGAGCATAAGTAGCTCAATGGTTTCAGTATTGTTAGTAGGAATAAAAAATGAGCAGTTGCGTCATACCCCTCCCTCACCCGTTTTTAAAGTTTTATGTTTCTTCGTGAGCATAGTGCTATCCAAAACAAGGATATGGTAATCGATTTCAATAAATGGCAACATTTATTGCGTACTGTACACTATTCGTGCCACATAGGGACTTCATTCCTTGAATAATGGAACAATCCTTAAATATCTCATAAATAAAAAACAGTAATTTTTCTTTTTACTTGATCCAATGAAGTGCCTCTGATTTTGTTTTGGTATTTAGTAAGTTAAAAAGTGAAATATTTACTAAAACTAAATAAACTGTTTTGTACTTACTGGATTATTTTATTCATTTCTTAACTTCAAATTTAACACTTACCTGCAACAAAAATAAATATTACATAAATTGTTAATTATTAGTTCGAGAGCAATGCTGTACATTCATACACACTCACACACTATACACACCGGAGCATATTGCTTTGAAATGCAACATTATTCTTTCATTTTTCAAAAGTGAATTCAATGGAATTTTCCATTCACCAATATCAATCCATAAACCAGTCTTAGCACTGTGTGAATATCCACAAGTGAAATGGAAATTGGAATACTCCAACATTTTCTAAGTAACTTCTATTTATTCTTATATATTTTCAAGATTTTTTTTCTGTAAGTCTTTATAACCCCAGATAATAGGTAATTTAGTTATGACTTGGTTTTCACTATTGTATGATTCTCATTATTACTTGAACATCATGAAGAACTATAATTAAAAAAAATAATTGGCATTAGATTTTATTATGAAATCTTACGTATTTCAAGGTTCTAAAATGTAAAGGACATAATTCAAGGCAGAGTTAAGAATTAAGACCATAAAGAAAAGAAAATCATTGAATCTTCATAAAAGCAAAACTTTTTACATAAAATAGTAAAGAAGCTAAAAGCATCAACAAGTGCTAATCGATGTCATTAATTTATAATCCAATTATAAAAGGTCGACAGGTAATAACAGCCAGAAAACCAGGTCACATACATATTTTACGAAGAACAGTTTTTTGATTCTTTCGAATATGACTAAGAATTATATCATGATTGTTAATGAAACATTCATTTCTAAGCAGATTGGCTTGAAAATTTGACTATTACTAGTCTAGGATGACCTAGCAAAATGATTGAATTTTTCAGAATCGAATTTCATCATGATTATAGAAAAATTGAGACAAATCATTAAGAAATAATGGGGAACTAAAAAATTAAAAAGGGCAATATGGAGTCTGAAACACGAGAACGGGACCCAACAAGAATTAAAACTTGAAGGAAACAAAATGTGAAAGAATGGCAGACTCTCTTAAGGTTAACAACTGCCAAGTTGTCCTGAGTTATAAGCTTTGTTTTGTACGGTGGGAGCCGAAGTAATCAATATGCGTCTTAAGATGTTTCTTGAACTTGGTAAAGGAAAGTTTTCAAAATCATACGATTCATATTTACACTTGAGGGCTATAATCGCACGATTAAAAATTAATTTACAAAACATAATTTAATGTTATAATATTCGTTATTCGTCTTTCCCCTTTTCCGTTGAAATTTTTTTCTAGTCATAATTTATACGTTGTTGGTGTGCTTTTGACACACAGAATGCAAAGCGCGTCTTACGGTTATGGTAATTCAATGCTCAATTTCATAATGGCATTCTTCAACTACTTGGTAGTCTGTTGCCAACCAAATCTCTGCTAAGTTTATCTATTTATTTATTTAGGTGTGTCGCAATTTAAGCGATTCACACATTTTCTTGTTATAATACTAAAATAGTATAGGTAAAGCCACCTTATAAAAACCAAAAAAAAAAGGTTAAAAAATCTACAGAGGTAGGTAAAAGTACGGTTATTTATTTATTTATTTTTTCTCCAGTGGATATTATTCTAGTCTAGTGTTTGATTATTTAATGTTAAATCTGGTTGAAAATATATGTGTCTTTGAGGTGTTTCATAATTTTTATAATGTATGGGCTGTTGTGTAGTAGTTCTGATAGGTTGGTGGGCAAGTTATTAGTCGGTTATTAGTCTGCAGTCTGTAAGTAAGTGTTTGATAGTAAGTTGTATATTGCACAGTGTACATAATGGTGGTTCAGTCCTTGTCATGAGGTGTCCGTGTGCTATCCGTGAATGGCCATGTCTCAAACGAGCAAAGACTACTTCTTCTTTTCTAGTGTCCCGATTACTTGACCTCTGTTAAGTGATTCCTTGCAGAAAGTTAATGAGATAGCATGAGGGTTATAGTAATAACACTATTCGAACGGTGAACAAGCGACCGGAATAGATGGTTATTGCTGGAAGTGAAGGCCAAGGAACAGAAGGCTGAAAGGAACATCACTGATCCTTCACAAGCTTTGTTAAGCATACCTGCTTTCAGGTCAGTGGTTCATACCACCATCTTCAGAGAGATCAAACACAAGAAAAAAAAAGATCTATAAAAAGTGTACTAGAAGCATATATCAACATTAAAATTACTTATATATGTATATAACACCTTCCAATTATTTTAATCAATTAAAATGAAGACAATTTTCATGGATATTAACATGAATCAAAATGCCATGCTAACCCTAGCTATGTAGAGAGCTTGCTCGCTAGTCACACATGGACAATGGCTAATCTAACAGGTATTTCTATCATATTTATAAATATAATCATCCGTGGGCTGGCAGGTTATTTCTTTTAATTTGCAAGAGGAAATATAAAACAAAGGTAGCAATGAGTATTTTGGGAAGTTTTATCCCTCTCCAAAATTCAAGATTAAAATTCTGTTGGTTCACAACAAATAGTTGATCGTAAATTGAATATAAAATGAATGTATATACGCTTATACAGTGAAAGGATTTTTTTTTTTTAAATTTGTATCTACTATAAATAAAATTTTGGATAAATAATTCGAAAATTCAGTTTTTGAACCCACGGCATTCATCTCGACTCATTTCATAAAGGGCACAATAACCACGATGTTGATTGCCTAAACAAACATCCTACCCTACCTCTCCATGGATTTTACGACCTTCCTCAGGCTTCGTTCAAAATAAGTTGTAGAATCTCAAAATTGACAGAAAAATTTCTCCAACAATACACAAGCTGTTAGAGACCACGCACAGCATTCGATATATTCTAGTAGTATTTTTTAATCTTTGTTGTAATGAAGGGCGAGCACATATCACGAGCGCCTTATCTCTGGAGGAACCCTATTGTTTAGGCCTTAGGGGAAATCAACTACAGAGAGATTGTACTCATCGTGGGATTTTCATAAAAATCTTCAAATGTCCATCGATCCTACCCAGGAGATAACAAAAATGAGGTCCGATCTAAATTTTGTATACACACACACACACACACACACACATATTTATTCATCTATTAACGCTCTAGCGGTCAAAATGTTTGTTTGATCATTACCAAACTCGATATTTAAACGTTTTATGTAAAAAGAAAGGTCAAGTTCGTTAATGGCTGAAATAGCATCAGTTGGATGGGGGGTTTAGAGGTAGAGAATTCCGAAAATTCGAAATACCTCCGTTGTTGTGCGTCGGTTCGAAAAATTGGACAGAATCAATTTGATTGAAAATGTAATGTTCTATAAATGCTGTTATATACTCTTTTCAATATCTTGATTATTTACAAAGATATTTGGATTTTTTTAATTTTTGGTCTTTAGTATACTCCCACGCCTACTCATTTCATGTTACCAATAAGCTGTTATATTATGAAGCTTTGTCTTCATATATTCTTTTTGAGATAAATGCATATTCGTGGGAAATTTGCTTAGTTTGCGCAGCGCTTGCGTGACGGAGTTTTTTTTTTAATTTTTATAGCAATGAAGGGAGAGTCAATTTCAGGAGCGCCATATCTAGGGAGGAACCCTGTTGTTTTTTTTTTTTGTATATGGCATACTCACTCAGATGGGTAAAGTTTGTATTTTTAGCAAAAGAGAGATAAAATATTGAATATTGGCTTAAAGAAGAGATAAAGTGCGGTGTTTAGTATGAGAAGGGAAGGGAGTGAGGGAGGAATGACAGGAGAGGCAGGCTCACCTGTTACACTGCCACCAGTTGATTTACCGCTAAATAATACCTTAGCTCCAGCCAGTCCTGTTACTTGTTTCATCCGCCGATATCTACCAGTGGGGGGGGGGGGGCTCTCTCGCTTATCGATCATCAAATTCTCATTCATCTTCAGTCGTCCCGCCCCGTCCAGCCATTTACTATGCCCGCTTATCCTCTTTCATTAGCTTCCATCTCAGCGATATTTGATGTTACAACCACCACTAGCAAATCGGCATTCATTCAGACTACTTCAATTAGGGCACGGGTTGATAGGCACAAAAGGAGTAAAAATTACCGATCATAAGAGATGTGCAAATACTCAGATGTTATCGGAAATACAATGATATCAGTTTTCTTCCATTTAACGTCTAGTTTTACCCCTAAAAATTGCGTAATTTATTTTTATTTGGTGAATAAATTACTCGTTGTTGAGCAAAAGAAGAGTGATAAAAGGATTTATCAGGAATATTTCTTCTGTAATCGAGTTTAATAGTGTACATCATTTTTAATGTCAATCATTTTTGATGCTGATTAGCATTGTCGATATCTATCTTGTTAGTCTTGTTGTGAGTGCCTTGATTGTAAGGATGTATCAGTTTTAATAGAAGTACGTGAAACTTGTTCTTACGAGTGAGGCATTTTTTTTTATTTATTTATATTCGTCCACTTTATGCTAGTTTGGCTAATTGGGACGGGTTATCTACAGGGAACCACCCTATTCTATCCAGGATGAGACTAAGGAGTTTATTTAATGAGTCAATAAATAATTTTCTACTCGCCAGGGCACAAGATGCATATGGATATGGAATCGAACCCGCCACTCTGGGTTTACCGTATGAGTTCAAGACCAACGCCCTATCCCACACGGCCAACCTGAGCCCCTGAGTGAGGTTGATGATATTTCAACTGGTTTTCATCTATTGACCTTCTGCCATATAACCTTAAATGAAGATATGCATTACAAAGATATCGATTTTCATACTATTCATAATTTTTAATGCGTCGATATAATCTGCACGTCTGTAATTTCAGTCACGATCATGTTAGTTTTGATGTGGCTGCCATTGTGAAAAGGTTGAATCATTTTAAAATATAAGTACAACTACTGTGGAGGCGTCTTAAAGAACGTGAAGAATGTTGAGTAAGAAATAATCAAGTGAAAGATACTCCATTTGTTTCTCTTCTATTGGCCTTCCAACATTTTACTATTAAAAAAATATACATATGTATGATGAGACCAAAAAACAATGTACAGTAAATTTAATAAGCAGATAATTTTTTTCCAAACACACTTAATGGGGAATCTAACAATTATATTACCTCAACCAAGAGTGCATTCATTAGAAATAAAGTACTTTAAATACATTTGAGTAACGGATTACAGATCCACAGATAAATTCCTTTAAATGTTTGGCAAAACAACGCTTACCCACTACGATTAATAAAGGGCAAACCATTCAGCCACATTTAACAATCATAAATGATCGCCTAATAATTTAGTTAGACATAATTTCTAATTTCATAATTTCCTATGCCTAATAGATACTTACAACTATTAAAGCAAGTTTAAAAATCATAAACCAAGTACACCCTATTAGCAATAAAATATTTAAAAATCTAAATTATATAAATTAATTTTATGCACTCTCATGACATAATACATTGACGAAATGTGGAATACACTACGCGTATACTTCCATACTGGGGTTATACGCCGTGCTCTTCACTATCTTCGAAAATGTTTAGGTTTTTAATTTAACGTTATTTTAGACAAAAATATATTATTTAACTTATTTATTATAATTCCTCTATTAAATTTCAAAGGAAATTGTGAGGTTTATTTGTTTTTGAAAACGTTTCTTAATTAGATTTAATCAAATGTATTTGAATAAAAGTGAATCATAGAAAGTAAAAGGCACGAGGCACATAATAATTTTACAAAATATTTATCAATTACTTTAAATGAGGTCAACTTTTCCCAGTTGTAGCGAGGTTTGCCTAAGACCATTTTATTCAGTTACATTTTATTTAGTAAATTGAGTGTGCTTACTGGTTTAAAAATTCTTAAATTTAGAAGAAAAAAAAAACGAATAGTGAAATGATAGGTTTACATATCTTACAGTTTTAGCTGTGAAAAGTAACAGAAATTTGGATGGCAGTTATTCATAGCCGTCTATTTTCAAGGCGCGTTGTTATAGAGTGAAATCTATGAAGAATTTCGGTTTGTTATCAGAACTTTGAAAAAAGTACTATTTAATACATCCTTCTAAATTTTTTATAGAATATGTTTGTTGGTTTCCTAAGGTTTTAGGGCGAAAGACTACTAGGTTATCATCCACCGGTAATATCTATAACTCCCGTTTTGGACAAGTACTTGCACTTTGAGAGTAAACTATTTTTATGTAAATTGTTAATATTGTTATATCCTCACTTATATTGCTATTTATGTATATTTTTAAGGAATAAAAATCAAGTGATAGGTAAATATCTCTTATACATAATTACTGCAAGTTGGGGAATGATTAAAATTTGTTCATGGCTTTATTTAAGTAATTTCAATAATATCTTGATTCTAATAATTCTTTGAACATATTAATCATAATCAATATTCAATAAGTAATATTAAATAACACAGGCACACAAGCAAAGACACTCAAAAACTAAATAACATTCGACATAACCAATTAAAAGTGTAAATATAGAATACGATTTCCCTGTAAAGCTCTCCAGCCATTTTATGAAGCCCATAATTCAGAGGAATTCTAATTAACAAAGGGATGTAGAAGCTCCAATATAATTTAGAACGATTTAACAAACTTATGACAAAATAAATAGAATAATTATTTTCTCATTTTCCCTCCTCATCCCCATTGCTGGAATATTGGCTGGATCATCGAGAGTTTGGAATTAATTCCATACCCTCCCTCTTCAACCCCTCTAACGAAATTCGACGTTGGAATCCGGTTCATTATTATACAGATGATGGACCTCGCCCGGCTCACTCCAGCAGAAAATTCTAAATATCAAATATTTACAAACGCTATGATTTTAAAGATAAACAATCAAATGTATTTATATATAAAGCAATCACAAAGGCTAAAAACATTCAGTTTTTTACAAACCATAAATTTTTAACGTGGAATATACGCTACTAGTTCTAGCAGGTAATTATGTTTGCTCCTAGGACACTCCTTAATTTCTAAAAAGTGGCAATTATTTTTAGTAATTTACTACAACATACGCGACATGGTGTGTGTGTATTTGTACCACTATCTGAACTCATAAACCATATGATATTCCTAACTTCTATATTTCTCCACTGAACTAACCTTCAAGCTATTTTATGAAACATAACTGAAAGTGAATATTTAAAGCATTAAAATGATTAAAACACTCAAATATATATATATATATATATATATATATATATATATATATATATAGATATCCGTTTATGCTATTGTGGCTAATTGGGACGGGTTATCTACAGGTGAACACCCTTTTTCTAGCCAGGGTGGGAATAAGGATTTTATTTAATTAGTTCGTCACTAACTAAAATTCCTTATGTCCCAGGCTGGAATCTAACTCGCCACTCTAGGTTTACCATATGTGAGATAAAGACCAACGCCTTAACTCACGTGGCTACACAGACCCCTAATAAAACAACACTCACGATAGGAAAGTGTTTTATAATTAGTGTCAAGTAAAAAAAAAAAAAGCTTTTTCCCCCTTAGGAGGAGGACATATATATATATATATATATATATATATATATATATATATATATATATCTTTATTTATTTTTCTTTCATGTTGTTGGTTTTTAAATATTATCTTAGTAGTCTGTGTACCTCTCTTTTTGTAAAGTCTGTTTAAAAAATGAAATAACTTCACCATTAATTAATTTATGTTTTATTGTTTATAGACGTTCCCAAAATATGTGTTAACAAATGAAGTGAGACTTTTTTTTTTTTTTTTAATCAGATGAAATGACTATTTATTTTAAAGATTAATAATACATTTTTAGAGAGTTAAATTCAGTGTTGTACGGAGAAACTGATCTTCGTAATTAATATTTCGTTTTATATTAAAACTGCAAATAGTTTACTTCGACGCAGAAAAAGTGGAATAATATTGATAAAAACATACAAAGGTGGGAGAAAGCATTAGTGAAATACGGCAGAGCTGATTGGGGGAGATTGTAATCAAAGGACACAGGGTCATGCGAGTCTGTGAATGATTAACTCCCGTCACGGTAAAACTCAATCTGCTGGGGAAAAGAGAAAAAAAACTCATCAAGAATAAAACTATTTTTTGCTCATTGTATTCATAAACTCAAGGTAATAATTTGGAAATATGGAGAATTACTAGACGAATAGCTGCATGTTTATTAACTGAATGATTTAATTTTTTTTTCTATGAGGAATAGTTTTTGCTTCTGTCGGGACTCGAATCCGGGTACTCTTGGCATATATTAGCTCTTTGTAGGGTGTATATTATTAATTATGTATTGGTTGTTTATCCCACGTATAACATCGATAGAAAAAACTTTATATAAAGTAATCTACAAAATGCTTCTATGATTGCATGGAGACTAGTAGAATGAGAAAAAAAATAATAGAATAAGATAGTATGATATACTGGCGCAGTGCATCGTATTTATTTATTTAGGTGTGTTGCAATTTTAGCAATTCACACTTACTCATTTTACAAAACTAAAAATTTGTATAACCACCTTATTATAAAAAAAAAAAATATATACATATATATGTTAAAATATCTACTGGCGTAGGTGGCAGGCCACGGTTACATTTTCTCCAGTGGAAATATTATGTGAGCCGTTTCTAATTCATTAAGTCTAAGGTTTTTGTTAGACGTTTTAAATGTAGTTGAAAATATGTGTCTGTTGGAGGGAGGTGTTTCATAATTGTCACGAAATATACGCTGCTGTCGTGTAGTAGTTCAGATAGGTTGGTGGGGCAAGTTCTTGTCGGTTATTAGTCTGCAGTCTGTAAGTAAGTGTTTGATAGTCAGTTGTGTATTGCATAATGTACATAAAGGTAGATCAGTCCTAGTCATGAGGTGTCTGTGTGTTATCCGTGATGGTCATGTCTCAAACAAGGAAGAACTACTTCTTTTCTTTTAGTGTCTCGATTACTTGACAGCTATTCACGAATAGTGTCTTTTATTTCTTGTTTGGCTTCGAGAAATTTATTATTTCGTAATATTACGAATATATTATTATTTCGTAATAACGAATATTAATAATTAGTCAAAAAATCATTAAAAATATAGGGAATAGTAAACCACTTTCACATATATTTGATATTAAAATAATAATAATAGCAGTTTTTATTACGGAAGGACGAAGGAAGTGGCGAAAATCTACCATTTATCAGGAAGGACGAATTTCGTCTCATTAACTCATATGCTTTGTCTATAGCTCTTTCCTAGACTGATGTTGCCACGTTAAGAGGTTGAAAGTCTGCTTTCGAAATGAGTGGTTCATAGTGGAATTATGAAATTGTTTCATATTGGGAATATTAATTCTACGACTATTTTCTGAGTACCAATGATAGTTTATTACGTGTTTCGATAAATATATACATGTATTATGAATTACATCGAATCTTTTAAAGTGTGATTCAGAAACGACATTTCTAAAAAATAGCTATTCACAGTACAAAATGTAACACATTAGAGTCACTCTTATAAGTTGAGTTATAGTAGAGTCAGGGAGTAAGGTCCCCTGGGGGAAAAGAGTGGGGAGGCCGTGCTAAGGCCTCTCAGCCAATCAGAAGACAGCGGCGTTGCAGATTTTTCTGTCCAAAGGGATAATTACTAGGCATACCCTGTAGATACAACGACATTATAACATGTTATTACATAACAAAATAATAACATATATTAAGTTTGTTTAGTAATATAACATTTTGTTTATTTTGAGCTAACATCGTTGTTAACTTTTGAAACACATATTTTTCCATACAAAAACAGTTAAAGGATTAATTTTTTTTTTCACTTTGAAAGCTGTTTGGAATTCAGAATTTATGAACCTTTCCTTTAATTTTTGGTACTTTTTCTTTTAAACATTTTTCTATAATAAATGTTTTTAAAAACATTTAATGTCTTTTTTGCATTAAAAATCATATTTTTTACCTTACTCGCTGACTCTACTATAGTTGAACATCGTTGTCTTTAATTGGTGGGGGTGAGGGTAGCATAGATTGTTTGAGAATGATACATTAACCCTCAAAGATTACCCATCGTCGGTCACTTCTGTTTGCAGAGGCACTAAATGTGACTATTCTCTGCACAAGTACGATAAACCAATACAGTAACAATATAAAATAATTAATTACCTATGTAACTAAAGGTGGTAAAAAAGAATCGGCCCAAGATGGAAGGGGTTTTGGACGGGGAGGCCGTGATGACCTAGCGGTAGAGCGGGTTTAGTAGGACCCAGTGTGGAAGGGGCAAGTTGTGGGGTAGGTATTGTTCGGGAGGCCAGCCTGAGCCAGACAGAAGCTAGAATTACTGCCCTGGGGGGAAGGGACGTCTCTTATTGAAGTGGTGGCTGCCCTTCCGAGCACTGTCTCATAGGATCTATGGTCTTGTTCGGCCAATACTACCTATACTTGAACCTATAACAGACCCCTTACGTCCAAACCATCGCCAACTAGCTCTCCCGTACTCCAAAAGTCAAGGGCCCTTGAACACGTCCTCCTAAGGTCTTATAAAACCTGTGTTGGACTATAGTAATAAAAACAAGACCCACTTGAGGGGGAAATGAAATAATAAATGATAATAAAAAAAAATACGTAATGCCAGAGAAACTTTTACAAAAATAAGAATCCTCCTGGTAGTCTAGGTGTTGCGTAAATTAAAAAAAAATGCGTTAGGCTCAGTTGAGCTCAGATAACAAAAAAAAAGAACAAACGAAACATTTACATGAAAAAAAAATTATAATAAATTTGTCTTATCTTTGCACAAATTTCACCGAAAATCATACTTCTTTTACAACAGCTAACAGGAGAATAAAAGCATTAGCTACCCGCCGGTAGGGCTCGAAGATCCACAGGTTCCTTGATCGCAAAAAACGGCGCTAAATTTAAATTATACGAAATACAACAAGAAATATACTTGGCTGCCTTACCCTACCTGTTCAAGAGGAAATAAATATTGATGAACATTAAAATTTGTAATTCTTGCACGGCGGAGCGTTTAAATATTTTTACAAATCACCAGATACAATAAGAATGAGACTACCAATATATTATTTTTATTAATCTAAACGAGCCATTCAAAGTCCTCCATTCTTTTCCCTTCTCCTGTCTCCTTCAAAAACTCTAATTAATCTTTTCGTTTGCGCCTTTAAAATTGCCTTAACACTCTTAATACTTGCATTTATATTGAAAAGAGATATTAAAAATTAACAACATAAAATAACCTACTTGATGAAAATTCAAATAACCTTGGTGTTCCATTCCTTCATCATTTATATATATTATAATATCAATTTTTTATTTGACTATATTATTTATGTATTTAGATAATTAATAAATCTCGATCATTAATTAACGACAACACAAAAGGGGTTGAGCTTTGTATTGAAATTTAGAACAATGGATGATCTAAACACATTTTTAGGAACAGTAAAAGAACAGTACTTTATAAAAAATTATCAATATACATTTACAGCTTTATTTTTAATACTGAAAGTCTCTAACTTTTCCAGGTGAGTAGGGTGAAACACGGCAACCGCTCTTTTTTTTTCTCTCATAGCTAACCTCCAATTAACTTATTCACCAAACCCCCAACATTTAATTTGGGAGCATTCCTTTTACTTGGCTAGAATGTGAGAAAATCCCAACAAGCTGGAATATAATAGTCTCAAATATTAAGGAGGAATACTTCTATTCGTTCCCGTGAAGTAAAAATTTTAGTTATGCACTAATTTAAATATTATTATAATTTCTCTATTATTAGAAATAGTGCTATTCATTTTTTACTTTTAAAGTAATAATTCTGACAAATCTTTAGAAATTTGAGAACTAACTCTTCTGAAGATTCACGGAATGTTTTTTTTTTACCCTTAATTTTCTTCATATACTCGGTACATCAGTAATAAAAAGTAAAGGAAGGCGATAAATATATCCTTTTAGATCCAAAATGTATTATTACATTTTAAGTGACATAGCACAGAGAATTTTAATACATAAGTTATATACTCCTTTTTCGGAAATCTAAATGTATTCATGCAATCTAACCAATACCACTCCTTGCGTCATAATGAAATTGGTTAGAAGATTTAAAACTGTTTCAACATTCATGTATAATTTTCAAGAATTTAGAAAAAAACTAACAAGTTACTAATTGTAAGATGTTTAAAGCCTTTGAATTTTCATATTATAAAAATACGAAAATGAGTATTAAACGAATTGTGGGCAATGATTTATTGAGTGTACTGCGCGGGCACCGTTCTAGAGATTTATAGTGAACAATGTTAATAGGTTTAGAATGATATACCTTAAATTCAGTACTTCTGAATAAGATGTTACTAAATATTTTCAATACTGCATTCCGATAGTTTTTTTATAATTTCATTTGTTTATTTTAGACAGAGATTTAAAATTAAAAAGCATACCTTGTTACTAAATTATATTTTATCTATTTATTGATTAAAAATTATAAGTTCATATGTTTTACAGGACATAAAGAAAATAACCTAGTTTCAATTAGTAGTAATTAATTTAGTTTCCCAAAATGCTACATTTACTGAAAATCCAGGAGCCGGGATTTCGTTAACACTGATTTAAACCAGTATAAATATGAATAAATTTAACTTGATAATGATTCAATTCGTAACTTATTCTGTTTTTCCTTTTTCCGTACTATTAATAATTTTATGACACCAAATAAAGTAGCTTAATGAACATTTGTTCCTGTCAGTGTATTACATTAGAAAGAAATGGCTTAATGATTTACATGATATACAAAAATTTTCATTGTAAGCAGACAGTTTTCTTTATTTCTGTATTATTTGGAATCACCCACTCCTGTCTGCACATAATATCAACCAATAAAACTTCACCCGAATCAGCACTTGACAACAAATATAATCAAAAGAATAATTGACACGGACGTGTTTTTAACATTGTGCAATAAAAATATTCATTATTGTGAGATCTTTTTTTCATTATTCTTGAACTAAATAAAGTTTTAACCGCAGTAAATGGAAAATAAACATGGTATACAGCAATGTTCCTATATAAAGATAGTTTTCTCTTGTATTTATTAGAATTCTAGCAAATATGCTTAATTTTTAGAATAAACAAGAAAGCAATTCTTGTTTATTCTAAAAAGTAAGCATATTTATAGAATAAATTATGGGTCAAGCTTGATATGTAAGTTTTGTGCCCCGCTTGTTTAATAGAACATAATAACTTGTACTACCAGTCTATTTTTAGGCAAATTAGTATTATTTAAACTATTATAAATAAAACTAGTAGTAATTAACAAAAAGAAACATAGTCAAATAATGATGATATCAATAATAATTAATCACTACAAATGCTTTTGGAACGGAAATGTTAAATAATTTACACGTTTTTAGATTAAAAAAGTCCGTCACTCAGGGACTGCGTAAACTAATCAGATTTCCCAAATGAAGTTTTACGATAGAGAAATCTGCATACTGGTAACACAATACCACCGTGATTAAATACAAACGGTATTGAGAAATCTTTCAGTTAATTAAAATAAATTCCCAACTAAAACGGTTTATGAATTGTAAGAATAATTTATATTATAATAACTCAAATTTTAGTAGACCAAGAACTAAAGAAGGGGGGGGGGCGGATGAACAGAACGTATTTGCATAAATCTCACAAAGTAAGGAAGGTAAGGTAAGGTTAGAAACCACAGGTAAGGTTAGAAGAAGCTTCCACCTGAGCCGACCAATAACGGAAATGGCCGACCTAATCCGAACTATACCCGACCACAGACTTCATAAAAATGCAAATATCTCGGTTAATATTCAAGATAGAGAATAAATGTATAGAACAATATTTATAGTAAATTTAATTTCCAATAAGACTGGTGCTATACAATCTTTCGATCCGATGCATAATAACGGAGATATTTTGAATTTTCGAAAATCCCCCCCTCCCTCTAGTCCGATTCCAGCTATTAACGAACTTGATCTGTCTTTTTACATAAAACGGTTAAATATCGATTTTCGTAACGATCAAACAAAAATTGCGACCGCAAGAGCGTTAACAGACAAATATATATATATATAATTTTGAACGGACCTCATTTTCGTCATCTCCTGTGTTGGATCGATGGACATTTGACGAAATTTTTCGAAAATCGCGTCATGTGTACGACCTCAATATCTGATTTCCCTTGAGGGAAATCTGCTAAAACAGTTAATGCTAAATTAAGACTTTTATTATGTAGATTGCATTTTCAATGCTCAAACAATCAGGCTATTAATAGGGGTTTATAGGGGGAGCGATTTAAAACTTTAAAATATTTCCATTAATAAAAAAGGAGAAATGTTTTATAAAATCCATATTGTTATACTATTGATGGTCTACAATTGTTGTGTATATAGTTTTGTAACTCGAATACTAATCGCGTTATTGATACATTCTTGTTGTCAGTCTTCAGTAAAACCCCACTTGCACTCAAGAGATTTTTATTTAGGTGTAGAGAATATATGGCAATATGTGATCATTCAGCAATTGGAAAATATGTTTAATTTGCGCAGCTCCTGCGTGGCGACGTTTTGTGTTCTATTGATTGAAAAGAGCGTAGGTTAAGACAATAGAGAAATTTCTATTGAAGATCTAGCCTGTGAGAGATTTTTTCCAATATAAGTAAATATCAAGATAGTGAAGGACGGGCTATAGTAAAGAAGCTCTAAGTACTGTAGAAGGGCTAAGATGGCTGCCGGCATAACAAGGTGGGGGCGAGCCTTTTAATCAGGCTACTTAGGCCCCCCTCCCCATCTAATTAAAATTAATAGTTTTCTTTGGGGCTAATAAAGGCGAACAGGTGTGCCTCCTGTTAATTTTTATATTTATAGCCCAGGTCCACAGCTCTTGGGGGGGGGGATTGATTTAATTTTGAGGTATAATTGCCCTGATTGTTTCCGGTCGGCCGTTCCTCTCCAATTAACAAGTTTCAGCATGCGCCCCCTCTTTTTCGGATAGGGGATTTTATCCATTCTACATGTAACTGTACTAGAAACTCCTCGATTTTCCGAATTTTTTTTCTCCTATCTAGTGTGTTTTATATCTCTTCGCTTGCAAAAATCTGACCAATAAGGGAAAAGCAAGCTAATTCCATGTTTCACCTACAAACAGAAATTTAACAGTAAATGAAATGAATTGGATTTCTTAATGAATTGGACGTAATTAAAAATATGAACATATTCGCTCAATAAAAAAGTTTAATTAAAAATTCCGTTCTTCAGTGGCTGCTTAAATATAGTAAAGCAGATTTCCTGGAATGTCACTGAAACGTCATCACACATTCTATCTCACATTTAATAATATTCCTGAGCAAACAAGGCATGAGGATTTAATTTTAACGTAGTAATCTATTTTAGGGCCTTACTGGAGGATGAAAATGAAATAAATTCTAATAATTCCAATTATATTCCAACATGTAGATACGTACACATACCAAAGATGAAGTGTGACTTACACAAACCCATGCATTAGAATGGACTTTATCTCATCATCCGTAAAATAAATATGTAAAAATGGCATTCAAATGACGAAATAGTTCATCACTGTCTTAATACAATACAACTTATCAATTGTGTATAAAGAAAAATTCCCATTGAAACCCAATAATAGAAAGTTGATATATTGATCTAATATACCTTTAAAATATATCTAAATTAAAGAAGTTAAGAGATTTATCAGCAAGTGTTTTATTTCTATAGAAACTTTATTAAAATTAATGGATTTTGGAATTAATGGAGGAAATATTATAGACGATTTCAGTAATTTATAGAATATCACAGTCTCAAAATGTACAACTTTTATGGGTCTCAATAGTGAAATAGCCTATATATTTTGATTAAATTTTAGTTTATTCAAAAGCTGTTCAAAATATATCCGTATTTTTGTTAAAAGAATTAGAGGCAGATTTTTGAATTTTATGAATGGTCAAAAAAACCATTCTATTTAATAATAATATTGTTTCAGACAATTTCGGACATTTTTCACCTAAATCAATTAATTTCATTATATCTTTACTTCAATAAATCCAACCAAACACCGTTTATTTATTCTATCAGTCTCCATTAGGTTAATAGCGAATTTTTACCAGACCTCTGGCAACCTACTTATTGCTCTACAACTTAATACCATCCCCTCAAATGTTTTCTTATTAGCCATTTAAGTTATCATTCAGTCTACTTCGTCTAAAACATATGTCTTAAAAATGTATTGATGATTCATTATAAAGTCGGTTTCCTGATAAATAAATGCTGAGTTAGGTATGTGTATATATATTCTTCAGTGTTCAGTTAATCGTCCATCATAAATCATTTATAACACATTTCGTGTCTAAAACTCTTAATCTTTTTCTACAAAATAAAATTATTTCTTTAAACAAAATCGGTATCTTATATATATATATATATATATATATATATATATATATATATATATAATATATAATTCCATTAATAAAACTATAAAAGTAGGAGAGATTGGGTTTAAGCTATTTCCTGCCATGTTTTTTAAAATCCTTAAGGCTGTTATATTATCAACAGCCTTAAAAATTTTTAAAGTTCATAATAAATATGTATGAATAGAATATTCAAAGCTACATTATCTTTTATTACACTATTAATCAAAAATCATATTATTATCAGTCCTAAGGATTTCATATATATCTATATATATATATATATATATATATATATATATATATATATATATATATATATATTTGTACCCTCTGTCTGTAGAGAGATTTTTTGCGCGAAATTTCTCGATAACTTTTCGTTTCACATGTCATAGACACAATAACTGCATTATGTTTCTTTGGTGTCTGTTTGTTTGTTACCTTTTCATGCATAAACAGCTGAACCGAATTTTATGAAACTTGGTATGTATATTACTACTAACCCAACTTAGACTTTAGGCAATATTAATATTCTCTGAGATGAACAAGAGTGGGGGTTATAAAGGAGACCTGAAATTAAAAAATAGAGATATTTCGTTTCCTATTGGGGTTTCGGCAAATATGCACATAACAAAAGTTGTTTATTTTGTTATTTAAAGAAACTTTTGTTATATACACTATCGTCGTATACTGAAGTATAAAGGCGTTATACGCTAAAAATTATAGCGGGAGTCAACAATTTTATTTGGCACACTCGGTATGTATATTAGCATATTGCCTTCATTATAATAAGCCATACTAACATTTCTAGGGACGGGCAGGAGTGGGGGTTATAAGAGATGCCTGAAATTAAAAATAGAGATATTTCGTTTCCTTTTGGGGTTTCGGCAAATATGCACATAACAAAAGTTGTTTATTTTGTTATTTAAAGAAACTTTTGTTATAAACACTATTGTCGTATACTAAAGTATAAAGGCGTTATACGTTAAAAAGTATTGCGGGAGTCAACAATTTTATTTGGCACACTCGGTATGTATATTAGCATATTGCCTTCATTATAATAAGCCATACTAACATTTCTAGGGACGGGCAGGAGTGGGGGTTGTAAGGGAGGCCTGAAATTAAAAATAGCGATATTCCGATCCCCATTGGTTATTCAATGATTTTCTATAAAAAATATAAAAATACCATCAGTAGTCAGTGAACGATGATTTCCCGGGCATCGCCGGGTATATTAGCTAGATTGTATATAGAAAATACGTACATTATAGATGATATTTAATTATAATAAATGCTATCCATGATTATGATTTGAATTATTCACTGAGTGTCAAACAGGGGAGAGGGTATGATTAGAGACTTATTTTCATTTATTCTTCAAATGTAAAATTTTTTTTCTATAGGTCACCCAACGGACCCTACGGTAAAAAAATGGTTCAGACGGGAAGAGCAGTTGTACACGTAGAAGCATTGCCAAAAACAGAATAGAATCTTTCCGCCTTAAATAATTTCCCGAGCGAAGCCGGGTACCTTGGCTAGTATATATATATATATATATATATATATATATATATATATATATATATATATATATATATGATAATGATTTTTTATTGGAAAAAAAAGTTGAGTTTTAGACACAAAATGTATTAAAAATGATTTATGATGGACGATTAACTGAATACTTAAATCATATGTAAGCCATGGCAAAATGGGTAAAGAAACGTACTAGTTGTATGCATCATACTAATTATATGTTGTTTGTACTTCCCAATTCAAAACGAATTTAAATTAAAATATCGGTTTCAATGATGATTTGAGCGCGCGCGTGTTTATGTGTTTTATATATGGATTAAAATTAGTTACAACATTTTAAGAAAAATGTTTTTATTTTTCTAATAATGCAAAATCACGCCCACGCCCAAGAAAAGTTTTAAATTCGAATTTTCGAAAATCCTCCCTCCCACTGGTCCGATTTCAGTCATTAACGAACTTGATCTGTCTTTTTGCATAAAACGTTGAAATATCGAGTTTAGTAACGATCAAATAAAAATTGCGACCGCTAGAGCGTTAACAGACAAATATACATATATTTATATATATAGCCGAAAAACCAATATAAAACGAAATATCGCTATTTTTAATTTCAGGGTTCCCTTATAACCCCTATGATATGTGAAAAGAAAATTTATATAGAAATTTCGCGAAAAAAATCTATCTACAGACAGAGTTTACAATTTTATATATATAGAGATATATATATATATATATATATATATATATATATATATATATATATATATATATATACATACATATCATTTTGAACGGACCTCATTTTCGTCATCTCCTGGGTAGGATCGATGGACATTTGAAGAAATTTTTCGAAACTCGCGTCATGAGTAAGACCTCAATAGCTGATTTCCCTTAAGGGAAGTCTGCTAAAATAATCATATTTTGCTTCTACGGCTCGATTTTATACCATCGCACCAATGTCGTCTGGAAAGTTCGACTTTCTCTGAACAATTTTTTTTTTTTTCCCCAAATCTCAGCTCTCGGGGGGAAAATGTCTAATTAAAGAGAAAGTCAATTATAATTTCACAAAGTCAGAGCTATATGAATGGGAAGGATGCATCGTTAATTTCATTCAATTTTTCCGTCTCTGAGATAAAGAGTTATCTCTCGATGAGGAGAGGGTGATGGAGGGGGGGGTGAGAGAGGGTGAGAGAGAGAGAGAGAGGTGGGGGAGAGAGAGGAGTGATTTAATTAGAGTCTGAAGGGGGGGAGGGGATGGATTATTAGGGGAGAACCACCCCCCCCCTCCTCCATCGATCCTATACAGCTGTCTCTTTATACCAGTCATACTCATCTTTATCTAGCCATCGATAATTACCTCAATCTCATAATCGTTTACACTTTACACTATTCTGAACAATATAGATAATAGCAACGACTTCAAAGAGACGAATTAATTCGATTTCGTACTTTAAATAAACAAAAAAAATATAGGCTAGAACGGGTAATAAAATGATACAACTTAGCAAAACGTCCATCACGCAGAGGATGCTTTAACTAAGTAGATTTCCCACGAGCGTCACGTATTTGCATTTACCCCATAACGTAAAAGTTCAATGGGAACAATATTTGGTATTTAAACTTCAAATAATTTGTTTAATAATATAACAGCTTATTCTTAATATGACATGAGAAGGTTTGGGGGGGGGGGGTTTACTCAATGCCGAAAACTAAAAAAAATGCAAATATCTGGGTTAATAATCAAGATAGTAAACAAACTAGCAGAACAAAACGGTACTTGTGTATTATATCCACCACATTTTAGTTCCACTAGTTCCACGCTAGAATGCGCTACTGTTTTAAGTAGTACGATTCATTGCCAGCAAGGGAGGTTATACTTACCTTATAACCTTCTACGGAATTATAATGATAAATATAAGAAAACACAATTTTTAAAAATAAAACATTTTATTAACATTTAGGAGGAAAATGTTTGGAAATGGATGAAATGTGTCTCCATTTCCTTTCCCATGGTGCTGTCGCCATATGAATTCCACCAAATACGATTCCAGATGATGCCAGGCTGTCCCACGATGTTTTTTATTTCGCCACTTTGCACTTCCCCACATTCTCTCCACTGTCTGAGTATGTGCTCCAGTGTTGGGGTCAATAAAATTATATTTATGATTGACTTTCGCATGTTTGAATCCTTGGCTTTCTAATATATTCGTTTGGTAGCCTTTCCAGCAATCAGAATATATTGTGCTACCATCTGCTATATTCTGAATTATTTTCTCTAAAAGAGTAGTGGCATTTCTGTCAGGAACAGTCACGATAAACGAATCTTTTGTCTCTCGACAAATTCCTCCAAATACCCACTGTTGGGGTAAAATTCGTCCACAATTATTTTTTCTTCGAGTAAATAGACTCTCATCTATTTCGACAATGTAGTTTGGTCCACCCATCTTCTTTTGATGTGGGCTTTCCATATCTAAGAGGCACAACTCCCTCATATAGCTATTCCAATCAATAGAAGTCTTATTTGAAATTTTGAGTTCTTTTTTGCAGAAATTGACAGATGTCAATTCTTCGCACCAGCAGTACATGGACTTCAATGAATTACAAAATGTAATTTTACTTCCTTCGAACCAAGTGCCAATGCGAACGCCCACTTGCTCACCACACTTTCTAACATTACACTTCCAAAAAATACTTTTTTTTCCAATATAAAGTTTCATACAATGAGAATTACAACACTTTCTTCTGATTGCCAAAATATTCCTCTCCTGTAAATATTTCACAGCGTCTTCTTCAGTCATTGGCAAATCCCAAAGAGGCATTTTTAAACTATTAACAAACACTAAACAGCAGGTTAGCCATAACAGTTGGGGCTCAGGTTAGCCATGCGAGTTAAAGCGTTGACCTTTATCTCACATGGTAAACCTAGAGTGGCGAGTTCGATTCTTGCCTGGGCAAAGGAAATAATTTAGTGACGAAATTCATTAAATAACGTCCTAAAATCCCACCCTGGCTAGAAAAGGGTGGTAACCTATAGATAACCCGTCCCGATTAGCCTAAGTTGCAAAAAGTGGACGTTAATAAATAATAAATAAACAGCAAACTCAAATAAACCGGAAACGCAACTCTAACAAAAGATAACCTCAATAGCCTGGGAGAGCTAGCGTCGCACTTCAGTAGCGCACTCTAGCGTGGGTCTAGTGGAAGTAAAATGTGTAGGATATAATACACAAGTACCAACAAAACTTATAGAACATTACATTTGCAATTAGATTGGTTCTATACAATTTTTAGATCCGACGCATAATAGCGGAGATGTTTTCGAAATTCAACCCCTTTAGACCCCTCCCCTCCTCTGACGCGTCAGCCATTAACGAAGTTTTAAATAAAACGTTTCAATATCGAGTTTCTACCGATCAAAGAAAAAAAGTCCGTTACGCTGGGGCTGCGTAAACTAAGCAGATTTCCCACGTGAAGTTTTACAATAGAGAAATCCGCCTAATAATAACAGTAGCAGTAAGGAATCTCTAAACCTATTCACGATGGACGAATAGTTACCAAAACGGCCCTCACTAGCTCTCGGCGGAGAGTCCCGAACATAGCCGTCTCCTGCCGACCACACTCATGCATAGAAAATCAAATATCTCGGTTAATATTCAAGATACAGAATAAATGTATAGAACAATAATTATAGTAAATTTAATTTGCCATAAGATTGATTTTATAACATTTTTCGATCCGACGCATAATAACGGAGATATTTCGAATTTTAAAAAATCCCCCCTCTAAACCCCCCCCCCCTCCCACTGGTCCGATTTCAGCCATTAACAAACTTGATCTTTCTTTTTACATAAAACACTTCTATGTCTAGTTTGGTAATGATAAGACAAAAATTGGGACCGCTAGGGCGGTGACAGACAAATATATATACATACATACATATATATATATATATATATATATATATCCGTATAGTTTTGAACGGACCTCATTTTCGTCGTGTCCTGGGTAGGATCGATGGGACATATGAGGAAATTTTTCGAAAATCGCGTCACGAGTAAGACCTCAGTAGCTGATTTCCCTTAAGGGAAATCTGTTAAAAAAAAAAGACCAATTGAAACAGTAAAATTAATTTTCTTTTGAGGAAAACGAATAGGGTGAAGTACACATTTCTACTAACTCTTGTTTAATTAAACGCTTTCGGAGAAAATAATTCATTATAATTTGTTTATGAAAATAACATTGAAAACCAATTTCAATATTTGGTTATGACAGCTCTATGTTTAATGTTCTAATTTCAGAAATTAATAGTTGGGAAGGAGATAGGAGTGTTAGGCATCACTTGACGACTTCATCGAAGTTTTAAATACAGTGACCAGAGGTAATCAGAAAGTATTGCACAATCCCAATGATGGTGAAGTTTTTGACCCATTACAAAAATACACAGATGCAACTTTTCCTAGTTTTTACCATTGTTACATTTACAATTCTAGAGGGAAAGCTAGTTGGAATTGTTAAGGGATATACAGAATCGCCATAGATGATATTTATTACAAAAATACTATCCCCAACTGTGTGTAGTGTAGCTTTTTTTTCGGTTAGTTATCAAATAAAAATTCCATTGAAAGCTTCCCATGCTACCTATTCATTTCCCTTCTAACACATGATCGAAGAAAGCTGCAAAATATTTTGTCTAAAATAACCAACTTAAAGTTTTTTAACCTTGGAAATATTTTAAGTATTATGTATTTAACAAATGTCCTGCAAGAGCAGTGGCAACAATCTTGAAAATTATATATTGAAATAAATTTAAAGATAATAAATACAAGAAGTATTTTGGGAATTAATGTAAAATGAAGAACTTCTTGAAATAATTCTTCAGTCTATAAATTATTTCATTTTAGTGGGCTATCAACAAAGCTAAACAAATATATACATACAACCGAAACTCAAGAGTTGAACATTTTAGGGCTTTAGGATAAGGAATAAAACTGTTTGTGGAGGGAAGAATAAGAATGTGGTGAATGAGATGTTAAAGGGGAGAGTTTTGCGTGGTTAGAAGAAGTAAAGAAGTGTGGCTGAAGTAAAGGAGCCCGATTTGTGAAGCCAACAGGTGCGGGTGGGTCCTGTGAGAAGGGAATATTTCTGGGACTAACTCGGCGACTCCGACCCAGCTCTCTGGCTCATTTGTCCACGTCCCCTCGCCCTTAATATACAATGGGGCTCAACCACTCAATCATACCCGCTTCTCCTTATACATTCTAAATTATTGAAAAGGTCTTTAACTAACAGCAATGGCATTTCTTTAGCAACAGTATACATACGAAACCAACATTTATCTATTCAGCATTAGTTTGTGACTACTATTTCACTTTTTCCCCCTCCTATATCAGTATAACAATAAAAAAAAAGGCCGTCACGCAGTGGCTTCGTTAACTAAAAACATTTCCCAAGTGCTAGTACAAAACACTTGTGATCCAATTCCATATTTCTTTATAAAACAGCCGATGAGAAAACGACAACGGGAGGGGCGAAACAGAAGACAAGAAAACACAAATAACTAGCCTAAGGCTTGACTTGCGAAAAAATGTAATGAACAACTATTGTAGAGCATCAATATTTTAACAAGTTTGGTACTAAAACATTCACGATCTCTAATCTAATAAATGATCTAATAAAACAAATATTTAGAATTTTCGAATCACTCTTTGCTCTCTCTATTCCATGTAAGATTTCTCCCAATAACAAATATGATCTTTAGTGTAGACTGAAACAGTTTAATGTCGAGCATAGTATAGTTCACATGATCACTTGAAATAATGTATGGTATTTAAGGTTAAAATAAAGTGGTTCATGGCATAACTGCGTATTGTTATTCTTTCAAGACTAGGAGTGAGGGTTTACTGAAGGCTGAAAACTAAAAAATGCAAATATCGCGGTAAATACAGCTGCGTATTTATATATGTTATACTTTTATATATATATATATATATATATATATATATATATATATATATATAGTAATTACAGGCTACACCGGGTAATTAGTCTTGTGTACAGAGAAAACAGATTTCCAGGGGAACGAACACGGCAGGGTCACAAGGTCAAGCAGTCATTTCCCAGTGCCTTCTGCATCAGAACATCCAGCAATAAAGGCAACATGAGTAAAATTTCATTGACACCAGTAAAGGCATGAGTGGAGAAAATTCTATGTAAGGCCATAATTGTTAAATAACCATTCCTCCGTAGCCTGTAGCCTGCACAAGCTATTGTTAGACATTCGCCAATATGAATATGCTTACTACAACTTTAATCTACTCTCCAGTCTTGCCCCACTAAAACACACACACACACACACACACACACACACACACACACACACAAACACAAACACACATACACATATACAATTTTGAACGGACTTCATTTTCGTTATCTACTAGGTAGGGTCGATGGACGTTTGTGAAAACTCGTCGAAAATTGCTTAAGGAGCTCATTTCCACTAAGGAAATACCGTAGTAAAGGGTTAAATTAATCATAGTTTATGTGTGCTGGAGTAACATGATTTGCTAATGCCATCTGAACTTGTACTCTATATCTCCCCACACAATAGTCCTATGCAAGCAGGACTTGAAAGTTGATTTGAAGATGAGATGTTCAGAGTTACTGGCATTGTTAGCGAAGCTGAAAATACTGTGAGCAGGAAAAATGCAAATATTTTAGTTAATACTAGCGCTGTTACGCTAGTAATTCTATGTGAATAAAACATGGCATTTAATCTTTTGAAGAATATGTGGTTTTCCCAGTAACGTAGACGGAGGTACAATAATCGATATATTAAATATCTTTGTTTTATGCATTAGATCAAAAAAACCGTTTATAGGACTTGATTTCCAGGGCCTGTACTTTTTGAATATTAATTACATCGTCTTCCATTTCACAAACCCCAAATTTTGAAAATAAGTTGTGGTGTTTGGTACACTGGCAATGAGCAATCCCTTCTATAGTTATTACGTTACCGTATTCAAGAAATGACAAGTCTGTTGTACGCCAACAAATCTGAACGAAACAAAATGCCAAGGGATCTCTTAAACATTAATAAATAAATACAAAATACACGTATATCAATTGAACTAGGTAACTTACTCAACATTTAAAAACATACCTAATGGCAAGAACTAAAAATAAATATTTTAATGAATCATTGTCAATATGTTTGTTATTGTTAAAATATTTTTACGTGTTCAAGTATTTTTTTTCCAAATCATTGATGTTGACCACAATTCCTTGGCCATTAGTTTATTTTATGAAAGTGGAATCCATGATGTAGTTATATAATAAGACGATAGTATTAGTTTAATTATGGTGTAATTATTTCGGCCGCCCCTTGAAAAGGACTTTAAAAAATAATAAATGTTGTGCCACTTAATTATTAATTATTTAGAATAGTGCAATTAATATCAGTAATTTAAGAAAGCTATTATTCATGTTTCATTCGCTAAATAAACCTTTTGGAAAGGTTGAACAAGAGGAAGATATAATCTCTTGGAACATGATAGGAGGAGGATTTCCGAAACAAATCAAGCCTAATGCTCCTGGATTAGAGGCGACCTGTTATGAGTTAAGGTGAGCTCTCTCAGTAACATGGATCCGGTTACATTATAAACACATTTTCCTATCGCATTTCAGCGGCTCCGCAAAAAAAAAAAAATGTATACTACGGAATCTGTAAAAAGTAATAACTGTAAATGGCGTTACATATGCACATAAATTAAATAAATTTTTAAATAAAATACTATTTTTCTAAATCACGAAAGTAGAACTCATTATATGTGGCAACTCAAAGATAAAGCCATTTAAAATATCACTTGCCTTTTTCAGTATTCACGAGATTCAAAGTAAAAATGTAATAGAGAATAACAACCACAGACGTCCATAATAAATACGGTACTTAAATCGCATAGACAAAATTAGGACAATGTTCATATACATTCCAATTTTCTCAACAGCGTAAAACAGCTAACATCGGAGAAGGGGAAAGGAATTAAAGGGAGGGAAATCGAAGAATCAAAATATTTCTGTTAATATTCAGATTGAAAAATTGTAAATAATTGTGTATAACCAATCTAGCTGTAAACGTAATTTTCTAAAATTGTACTGTACTTTTTTCTTTATCTCAAATGCACCGAAATATTTGTATTTTTAATTTTTCAGCCTCATTTCCTCTTCCTTTAGCCATCGCACGATTCAATAAGCCAATATATCTTATTTTAAGCTTAAATACCAAATATTTTTAGAATTCATTATTATGTGAGATACTTGCAAATGTGTTGTGTCGTTCGTGACTCCAAAATGTCATTTGAGCTATAGCCTTCTTGATATTTCACTGCATATTTCAACACTCAATATCATATTGGTACATAATTGCTGAAATCAAACCCATAATAGGGAGGGGGGGGGGGTTAACCCCTCCTTAAGGGGAGCTCACTAAAATGAAAAGTCGCTTTTAATTTAGAAAAGAATAAAAAAGGAGAAATTAATGGCCATATGCATTTTCATATAACACATTTTCTTTGTGGCCATCAGTCAACTGAGAAAATATTAAAGAACTAGTTTTGTCAATGTTTCAGAATATTGATTCCCTCTCTCGAGGTCTGAAACAAAAATATATTCATGATCAATAATATAATTAAAATAGAAACATCAAGAACAAGAACAATTAAAAATACGTCCAATACTGAATAAAGAATGACAAATTACAAACTACTATTTTCTACTGATTAAAATGTATTAAGCTGTGAGAAAAAGTAGTTATTATAATTCATTGTAGGGTGTACTTTTGTATTTTGAAGCTTTATTATAAAAAATAATAGGTTATTTAACGTCTATAAAATATTATTAAAGAAGTTTGTATTTACACTGGTTACAAAAACGAATTATGAGATGAATATAACAATTAGGGTGGAACCGTCATTTTCTGGGAGCAATAGAACGCAAAATAATGGACTATGAAATTATTAAAGTCGTCTAGAAAAGAATATAGAGGTTTGATAACTAAATAGCTTGTCAAAATTAGTAAATAATATTACTTGCCTTGTAATATTTTTGACCACAAACCAGTAGTCTGTACGAGAAGTCTAGTACAGAGCACAAGAAATGTAATATGGAAAGTGAAAAGAAGATACACATAAGTCCCTATTTAAAAGAAGGAATTATTTGAAGAAACACACTAATAAGTGGCGCTGAAGGCTCTCTCCTCCAAGTATATTTAAGTTATTACAAAACTGGAAGGAGGAGGAAATAGGCGGAGGCTGGGGATAAATCAAAGAAGATAAAACTTTTTAGAATCTGAACGGGTGTGGGGGAGGGAGTTGTTTGAAATTTTAACAATTAATTATGTTAAGACGGCAAATGCTAAACAGGAAAGAGCGAGGGGCGGCGGAAATTCAAAGGACTCGGACCGGGAAGGGTACATGAAAAGGGAGAGATAAAGGATTTGCATCTGTAAGGAGGATTTGGAGGGAGTGACAAAACAGCCGGGAGGACAGATTATGACCTACCCTAAATTAACTCCAAGCTCTTCCCTAGGCTAGCCAAGAATTATAGCGACTTAAATAAATACTCAGGGGACTTCCACCCAAACTCTTGTAATTGTTAAGTCAAGTGCTTTTCAAAGCCCCTTCACTTTTTTGCTATTTCACGCAAGTCAAACATGCCTGTGCTTATCAAATAATGCTCATTAAAATTTATATTGTTTAAAATTTCTTTTTATAAATTCATCGACATTTTTTGTAGTCTCTTGAACAGCCGAATTTAAAATAAAACATCCCTAAAATAGAAAAAAACCGAAAGAGATAACTAAGTATGATATTTCACTCAACTGACATGTCCCTAAACGCCGTTTCTCAGGGTTTTCAAAAGAAATTTTGGCATTCACGTATGGTATAAACCATGCACGGGCAACGTTTGACATGTTGCTGGCCAAACATTAGTGTGCAAATACGTTCGCGGGGCGCTATTAAAAGTAGTACATTTTAAAGTAGTGTTATAATTTTTAACGATAGATATCAGACATAAAATTATAACGTCAATGTAATTATAATACAATTTATTAAAATAACAAAATGAAATGAAAAAAATAGGTACAACATTATAATTAAATCGTAAAATTTGGAAATATTACAAACAACGAAAGTTAAATGGCGACACCGAAATTTTGCATTTGGGAAACTGATCCATCGATGTTTGGATTAATTCCCACTGATACAAAGACGAAAAGAATTTTCCAAATTATCGTCAGTCAGCCTTGTACGATGTTTTGATTTATTAACTTACATCAATGAAAATGTACGCATTTATAAGTACTGCCAAACTCACAAATCTCTCCTCATCTTCCTTATTTGGAGTAAGTAGTGTAATATTTTTGTTTTATTGGGTTTTTCAAAATGTCTCGCAGGCCGGATCAAACCTTACCTCGGGCCGGTGGTTGCCCACATATGGTATAAATAAAACTCAGTCACGCAGATGCTGCGTTAAGAAAAAATGTCTCCTTGGAATAATGACGTTATCCCAGATATTATTCTATATTTCTTCCGACATAAAAATCCTAAGTAAACAGGTCTTAAAATTTTAGTTGCGGTCAAAAAAATACTAATAAATTAATATTCGAGTTTGTGAGAAAAATGTGTAAGACAACAATATTTTCCGACTCATAATAACGATAATATTTGTGACTTGTGATATTATCTCTTCACTAAACTCGCTACACCTCCTGTTTCGATTTAAAGTATTAACGAACGCGTCAGTAGTATTCGCATGAAACTATTAAATACACAGTATGGAGTCAACCCAATAAAAATTAAGGTCTCTAAGGTGAAGAATGTTCATTTATGACGTCACATGGGGAGTTTATCTATGTATCTCAAATCTTAAAGGCGAAGAAAACAATGCTTGCCATTTAAGCTTGAAATAACAAGTTTCGAAATGTATTAGCTAATTACTAATTTGAGATGAGTGAAATAAGAGAATAAAGCAACATATCACTCGATAAAGTAGAAAATCATCAACGAATTTCTCACAACTTTTATGAACGGAAAACAACTACATTTTCGCACATTAATTCAAAAATTCTATGATAATATAATGCTAGAAAAAAATTTAGAAATAAGGGGAATAAATATTACGTACATAATGGAATAACGGTTACATCAACATTGTCATATGACGTTTACAAGAAATGTATTGGAGTGAATATTCCATTTTATAGCGAGCAAGTGCTAAGACGTCATGGCGCATTCAATTCTCAATTTGTTCCGCCAAAAGAACTTTATTTGAAGAAGAACTGAAAATAAGGTGTACATGCAAGCGGCAGCTTTATTAATTAAGATCAGCAGGGAAATAGGAGAGGCTGCTGTGGAAACGTAAAAATCCCTCACCACTTCCTTGGAATTAGTTTGTAAAACAATGTAATATATTACAATTTGCTAACTAGATAATTTAAGTAACGTTTTTCTGTCAGAAACATAATAAATAGTGTTTTCGATTTTATATATTACTCAATCCCTAGACTCCTACTTCTTATGGTTTGGCTATTGGCCGAAGGTATTTTTTTATTTTTGCAATTTTAAACTTTTCATAAGGAGCAGAATATTATAGGTGGTTAATGCAGGTGGGAGTTTTAGAGGACCCTGGTATACTGTGTCTGGGGGGTATTTCGCCATCTAATTCAACTCTGTAGTGTTTGTGTTTGTCAGTCATCTTGATAAAGCTATTTTCTCTTGCCATGAATACAAGGTCAATTCCGGATAGAAGGACAAATATACAGAACGTATAAAGAACGGTTGAATAAATAGGTTATATACAAACGATATAATGTAGTACAATAAGAAAATGTTGACGACGCCTACGCGGATTCAATATTAGTCCTCCCTCAACGAGAGTGGCTGGTTACATTTCATGAAAGAAAAATCCACGGACTAAATGGGAAAGGATGCTTTTTATTCTAATGAAGGTCGCATTTATTTCTATTGCAAGAGGCGTTATTGCCAAAAAGTCAGAGAGAGAGAGAGAGAGAGAGAGAGAGAGAGAGAGAGAGTGAGAGAGAGAGAGAGAGAGAGTGATTTCCATTTTGAGCCGAGAAGAGGTGAATGGGAGAGCTACTATGAGATGGTATGGTTATGCTGCGGCTGGGAGTACACGGAGGGACACAAGGTCTATAGCCACTAAGACCTTCCTTAATGGGACAATGGTGATTCCCAGGTGGGCAGAGTCGCTCGATAACCCCCTCCGTCCCCCTACTAGTGAATTATGCAGGGGGGTGGGGGCGCCCCAGTCACCGGAATTTTTTATACTACGCCAAGCCATCATACAAAGGTGCTGCTCTTCCTAAAGTTTAGCTTTAAGCACCGCTCCCCTCCTCTTGTTGCCAGGTCGTTTAAACCGCCTCAAAGCACCTTCCGCATCTCGACTTATTTTACACAATTCTACGGGACACAGCCATTTTGAGAATTAAATTGATTTTCAGTGCCCGTGAGCAGGAATCACCAGAGAATAATAAATAAAACATTTACTACAGAATAGCACTTCCGTCACCCAGAAAATAATATACTCCGATTCTATTATTCTTATTCTTGTTTGTTAACGTCAATTTTTAGCAGATTTCCCTTAAGGGAAATCAGCTATTGAGGTTGTACTCATGACGGAATTTTTCTTCAAATGTCCATCGATCCTACCCAGGAGATGACGAAAATGAGGTCCGTTCAAACTGTATATATATATATATATATATATATATATATATATATATATATATATATATATATATATTTGTCTGTTAACGCTCTAGCGGTCGCACTTTTTGTTTGATCGTTACTGAACTCGATATTTAAACGTTTTATGTAAAAAGACAGAACGGCTGAAATCGGACCAGTGGGAGGGGGGGTTTAGAGGGGAGAATTTTCGAAAATTCGAAATATCTCCGTTACTATACGTCGGACCGAAAGATTGTACAGAATCAATCTTATTGCAAATTAAATTTACTATAAATATTGTTATATACATTTTTTCTCTATCTTGAATATTAACCGAGATATTTGCATTTGTATTCTGCGTGTGGTCACCAGTAGGCTATGTTCGGACTTTCCGCCGAGAGCTCTGGTGGCCGTTTCCATAACTATTCGTCCCTCGTGAATAGGTTTAGAGGTTAGGTTAACTGTTTTTTGGGGCTAGAAACTACTGGGTTATTACGCCCTAATAATGTTTTAGGTTTAGAGGTTTCTTACTACTACAGTTGTTATTAGGCAGATTTCTCTATTGTAAAACTTCACGTGGGAAATCTGCTTAGTTTACGCAACCCCTGCGTGACGGACTTTTTACAACTAAGGCTAATTGGGATGGGTTATCTTCAGATTACCAGCCTTTTCTAGCAAGAATGGGATTTGGGATGAATTTCGCCACTAAATAATTTCCTTTGCCCAGGCGGGAATCAAACTCGCCACTCTAGGTTTACCATGTGAGATTAAGGTCAACGCCGATTCCATTAGGTCTGTAGCGGCGACTCACTTACTCGTGAACGAGTCGTTCGCTTTAAATAAGGTAAACTTGCGGTATAAAAATAATACCAGATGTTTTGAAATATAGTTAGTAAAACCAGGTTAATCAGAATGGCGAGTTAAAAATTACATCGGCGAGTGAGAAAAGTTTTTTATCTGGTGTCTCGTGCTAGTTGCGACTGTATTACGCTGTGTTAGCTGCGACTGTGTTGTCAATGTTAAAACTGTACCATTGTAATTATTGTGAATAGTCATTTTTGTTGCCCCTGTAAATATTCCCACTCAGGAGGTTATTGTGTTATTGTTGTTAATATTCAAGATAAAAGTGAACAGGGCTATTTATTTCCCACTCAGTCCACGAAAGTTCTTTAATTCTAAAACTAATAAAATAAGTATCTCATTTAGAAACTTTGTCGGGCCTAACTACACTACCTAACTTGTGGGGCTCAGGTTAGCCATGCGAGTTAAAGCGTTGACCTTTATCTCACATGGCAAACCTAGAGTCGCGAGTTCGATTCTCGCTTGGGCAAAGGAAATTATTTAGTGACGAAATTCATTAAATAACGTCCTAAAATCCCACCCTGGCTAGAAAAGGGTGGTAACCTTTAGATAACCCGTCCCGATTAGCCTAAGTTGCAAAAAGGTGGACGTTAATAAATAAATAAAAAAAAAATAACTATATTCAAGATGTTTATGATATCCCAATTGTTGCGTTCTGTTATTTAGTTACGTTTTATTTAGTTGCATTCCGTTATTTAGTTGTGTTTTGTTATATTGTTGCGTTCTGTTATTTAGTCGAGTTTTGTTATTTGTTTGCGTTCTTATTTTGTATTATTCAATTTTTTCTTGTTTCTATTTTTATTTTGTATTTTGTTTATATAAATTGTTTTTGTTGTTTTTTTATGAGCAATATCGCCTCGCTGCGAACGCTCCAAAATAAATAAATAAATATGATATCCCTTAAACCAAAGAAAAATCTGGCTTTTCATTAAGTAACATCATGATGTGAAAGATAGTTGCAACTCTTTACTTCTGAAGCGACACTTTTCGTATCTATATTGACTCAACCAAAAACCCATTTTGATCTTCAGGATAGAATCGTTGGACAATTGAAAGCAGTTTTGTTAATTAAAAAAAAAGGTTCATTAGCTCGAAGTGGGAAAGCGTAGTGAAATGGAAAACTTATTACTCAAATTTCTTTCAGTCACTGACATATGATCGGTTGAGATGTTGTATATATATACATATATATATATATATATATATATATATATATATATATATATATATATATTGTTACCTAGCAACCGACCTTGTAAATTTATCGAAGAATTAAATTACTCTCACAGCTTCATTTATTACAAAGGATAGATTATTTTACGACAGCCCTGTATCGCGATCGTGAGTAACTTGGGCACTTGATAATCAGAGTATAGAAGCTCTGAATTGTTTAAAGTTTTGAAATGCCTTTAGAAATGAAGGCATAAATAGCTGGGGCTTTGCTTGGAGAAAGAATAAGCCTGAGTTAGTTTACTTTAAAGTATAGCGATACGGTGCTGAGCTTTACTTTGGTAATAAGCCCCCTTCCCTCACCGAGTATATCTAACATTCTTTGCAAAATTCTTGAAGGAGCTCACCCCTTAGATAAACTCAACGACATATAACTTTAGAAGTTGGCTCAGTGAACCCCCTCCCCTTCTTCTACCTCTCTCTTCCTCTACCTTTCTTTACAATGAAATTACTGCTCGGCTTCATAACAAAATTCTGCTTTGTTTTTTTTTATTTCACGAGTCCATTCACTTAATATTCTTGTATAATTATTTACATTAGTTTAGTCTCTATTAAGGCATTAGTAGGTATATATTAATATATAAAGGGGAGATTGCAACATTTATTTTCATTCTATTTCTTGTTGATTGTTAGTATTTCTAAATGTTTTTATTTCGATTTAGCTGTTTTCTTTTATGGAACCTACACACATCGGGCCAGGAGGTTTAGTGTTTTAGTCAAGAATCAAAATTTACATACATTTAATATGGAGATCAAAATTTCTGGCTATTACAATACTTTCCTTAAGAATGTAGTAAAATAGAAAAATAAAATTTGTTTAAGGGCGATATTGAACAAGCAGAAATGGGGATATAGGGAAGGAGTACACCAAAAATATCATTTTCTATTAAATATATCCATTATTCTTCACATTTGAAAATTTTATGTTAATACTAGCAGACCCGACAGAGGTTGTCCTGCATGATTTTTCAAGCGATTAGGATATTAAATTTAATAATATTACGTTTAAAACGAAAGCTACTCTACTATATTTCGTTTATACTTTATTATACAACAAATGTGAATATAACAAAAGTTACTCTAAATAACAAAATAAACAACTTTTATACTTTGCATATTTGCCGAAAAACCAATAAGAAACGAAATATCTCTATTTTTAATTTTAGGCCTCCCTTACAACCTCCACTCCTGCTCCATCTGCCGGGCTGATTTGTGAATCTAAATCATCCAGGGCGTCGTCACCCAAACGCATACAAAAAAAAAAACATTCGAATCGGTCCAGCCATTTAGGAGGAGTACAGTGACATACACACGTACAGTAGAATTATATATATAAAGTTAGAATCTTGCTAAACACGCTATTTACTACAGCTGTTGATCTATTTTTGTAGAGAACTAACCATTTAGTGAACAAAACTGACTAGTAATAATATAAGCCAATATTATGCGATTTCGAACTTAACAACCAATTAAACTAACATCACTAAATTTGTCATACCAACTTATCGTTCTAGTTAGTTGCGTGGGTGAGGTAGAAATATAGGATAGGACATGAAATGAGTGCACCTCTGTAGATAATATGTTTAGATTATCAATTTTTTTTCCCTAAATGTCTCCATAATGTCCTATTCCACTACAATGAGAGAGGCAAAGTTCTTTTCTGTAGAATAATAAAACAACATTGGAGAATAACTAACAATACAGCGTTCCAAATTATAAAATTAATAACTATTAAGAAATATATTGTCCGTTTTAATATTTTATTTCTTTAAATATTAATTTCCAGAACTGTTATATTGTTTACAAGTAATTTATAAATACTTAAGTAAATATACTTATTTATTACTCGTTTGATACTTTTAAATACGGTACTTCCTATTAGAGATGGGAATAAATATAGGGATAAAAGGAGTACTAGGGAAAGTTGCTAATAAATGATTTATTGGAGGAATAAAAAGGGTAATTCCCGTGAAAAATAAAGTAGACAATACCTGCCACTATAAAGGGACACAACTCTTTGTCGTAATGAATAAAAAACTACACATAGAATCAACTTATACTGATCAAAGCTATGTTTAAAGTCACATCTCTTGGAAAGAACCCGGCACGGAGTCAATTATAAATAAACTAGATCATTCAAAATTTATAACGAAAGTAGATATTTCGTTATTTTCAAGGAATGGGCATGTGTTCCCTGCAACCTTTTCAAATTTACCAGTCTGTTTATTATTATCGTTTGAATTTTTGAGCAATTATTTTCTCCACCGTGTGTGAATAAATGAATAGATTTTTCTTTTAAATTTTTGACACATTTACGAAGAAATTCCTAGTATTATAATCGAATTTTACCGTTTAAAGAACAGAATCATATGACTATCACAACTCATTCTATTTAATGTTTTACTTTCGTTAAGATTTGCAATGCAGAATGTTTATTAACTTTCACGAGTGTTAATTGGGGTTTCTGAATGTCAAAACGGAAAATAAAAATTGATTTCTAATGACTTCCTAGTAATCCTATTAATTAAAATATTTGCTGCACTTGATTTATAATTATTTAATTAGAAAGGCATATATTATATCTCCATTCCAATGAATGAGAGAACGAAAGATGTTAATGAACATAAAATCTTCTCATGGCAAAGAAAGACCGTCAAATACACAATTTCTGTATCTTTAATGCGGGAAAATTTGATTTTTTATTTTTCTATTTTCGCTCCCGTCTAAACGACCCTCCCTTCTTCTCCTACGCAATTGATTTCGATCAAAACACTAGGAACACAATTAAATGTTACACCAACCCTACATATGAAATCTCTACATTCTGAGGCTTACCGTTTTTGAGTTATGATAAATATATAAAGTCATCCCAAAACTTGGCAAAATGGGTTCAGGGATTCTCAAAACATATTATTCCTTTGGAATCTAAATTGAATCTATGTCCTTTCCTTTACCCTTTTCGAAGGAAGTAAAAAAAAAAAAAAAGAGAATTTTTTAACATACTATCTTAATCATCAAAATGTATATAACTATAACTGTGTGGACTGCATTGTTTAACAAGATTGGGAATTAAATCCACTTGTACTATATATATGCATAGGCTTACAGTTGGTAGGTCTGCTATACACTTTATTTTTGTAATCTGAGAGTTTTAGTTTTAATTCGCAAAAGATATTTATTAAGAAATAAAAATATTAATATAATTTATATATTTTTTAACTTTTATTGTTGTAAATAAGTGCAAACTTACTATACTTCTGATAAAAACTATAAAAATCATTATACCAATGCTTTATCTATCATGTTTAATAAGTACATGGAGAACTATGCAAATTCAACATGTGACGAGGCAAATTCATGAATCGTATAACATATTCTGTGCATATACAAACATCTTTGCATTCTTCTGATACACGGCTCATGCCGTGAACACAGAGAGCAAGCTTTCATTTTATAATCAGTAAAAGGGCGTTTTCCCGTACCTGACTTGCATCAGCTGCGACAATTAAAAATGTTAATCCAAGCCGACGAGGATGAAGGTTCGTAGCTTCGTTAGGGCACAGCTAGCGGCGGAATTAGAAGCCATTCTGCGGGGAACGGAGTCGTTTAATTATCTTGTTTGAACAAACTCTAGGTTACTATGTTAAGCGACTGATCTCTTTGTATTCTGAGTGCTGCTTATGCTTGCAGATTGCCTACATAAGCCCATCTATAATGCAAATGCAGCCGCCACGATTTAAGGAGAACATTCAATCTACCTAATCCGTTATCTCCCTCGAATATTTCTTCAGAATGTAAAAGGTTTTAAGCCTTGGACAAATTCTGAAAAAAAAAAAAGAGGCTTTTATGCCTGTTTATAACAAAGTTAAGGCTAAGATTAAAGACATTTTGATATAGATGGCAGTTGGAAATTAAACCACCCTATGCTGAATTAATAAATAATATTAACTGCGGTCACTTTATATATTTGTTATTCCTTTAAATCTGGTTAATACAATCATTACAATATTTAATTAAAAATATCCGTCACGCAGGGGCTGCGCTAACTAAGGATACTTCCCACGTGCGTCGCGTATTTCCAATTTCGTAATGTAAAAGTTCAATAAGAACAAGATTTAGTATTTAGGCTTCAATAATGTGCTTCATTATACAACAGCTTATTGTTAATATGACATGAGTAAGGGTGGGGGTTTACTGAAGGTCGAAAACTAAAAAAAAAAATGCAAATATCTTGGTTAATAATGAAGATAGCGAACAACGTAAATGACACGTAAATGATACATTTTTAATAAGATTGATTCTATACAAATTTTCGATCCGACGCATAATAACGGAGACACTAAGAATTTTCAAAATTCTCCTCCTCTAAACTCCCACTGGTCGAATGTCAGCCATTAACGAACTTGATCTTTACTTTCACGTAAAACGTATAAATGCCGAGTTTGGCAACGTTGAAATAATATATGTATGTATGTATGTGTGTGTGTGTGTGTGTGTGTGTGTGTGTGTGTGTGTGTGTGTGTGTGTGTGTGTGTGTGTGTGTGTGTGTGTGTGTGTGTGTGTGTGTGTGTGTGTGTGTGTTTGTGTGTGTGTGTGTGTGTTTGTGTGTGTGTGTGTGTGTGTGTGTGTGTGTGTGTGTGTGTGTGTGTGTGTGTGTGTGTGTGTGTGTGTGTATCTATATAGTTTTGAGACGGACGTCAGTAGTTTCCTCCTCTCTTAAGTAGGATTAATGGACATTTGAGAAAACTTTTCGAAAATCGCGCGATAAGTACGGCCTCAGTAGCTGTTACCCCTTAAGGGAAATCTGCTGAAAGGAAGACTAACGGTACAAAAAAAATTCTATATGTCAATTAAATAAGAGAATAATTTTCTTTTCTCTCAGTGTCTTCATCTCCTTAAAAAATACAAAACTTTGCACATATACATTTGTGGTAACACGAAATATCCAAACGTAATTTGTCAATATATTCATAAACCTGGTTTGTAGAGTGGTTAAGTGTCCGACGAAATATATTTTATAAGGGAATTTATTCATGGTATTTGATTATGAGAGAGAGTCAACGAACTCTTGGTGTAGGAGTAAATGTAAGCAATTAGGAAGCTGACAGTGTGGGTGTCTCTTCTCGACTCAAAGCTTTTACCCAAATCCTAATACCACAACCTCAATATAACGCAACACTCGCCGTATAAATGTCACTTTTCCCCCAACTAAAATAAAAGCAAAGTGAATAGTTAATCTTGTCTTAATTATTCATTTTAACAAAAATAATTTTGATAAGATTTGAAATATGAGATAAAAAGATTTGTTATTAGTTATCTAGAATACATCAAAAATATTTCTTGTTTTAAAATACTTTCAATAATAATGTTGCTTATATACTTTCAGAAGAACTAATTGATTCGAATTTTTAACTTGATGATATAAATATACTTCTGTGATGCAAGGCCAAGCACAATGAAAATATAGCTCTAAAGTATAAAACTGCTAAAGAATATTTTTATATCTAGAGCTAGAAAATTTAAAATATCTTTATTAATTGCAGATTAAAATAATTACAAATAAACGAGTAAAGCTACCCTTAAAGGTAGCCTTTTAAAATTATTATGAATATATCCGCATTATTATTAGAAAGCATTCGAATTTTCTTTGAATATATACTAAGACGTTAAAAATTAAATGCCAATAATTTAAAAAAGGTTTTTATTTATTAATATTAAATAAACGCCCTAGAAACAAAATTTAAAAAATCGATGAGATTCGATCACGAGATTTTGTGGTTACAAAAAGAAGACACTTTCCACTGAGCTACCGATTCCTTTTGAAATACTTACCTTAGCAACCTACACCTTAAGACTTACAGGCAATCTCTAACATTTTTTTTCCAGGAACGCGTGAGAAGTGCGTTTTCTCGCTTTAACAGAATTTCTTTTTCATTAGGCTACTACACAATAAAAAATTTTTTGTTCAAATCGGTTGGGGATTTTTCAAAGATGAATAATTTGGTTATTGTGGTATTGGTTCAAAACAAAATTGACTGAATGTAACATTCCAATATGAATAAAGATTAGTGATCAGGGATGCATTTGAGTCCATAATGAATTCAATTGCTCACACACGGATACAAATTGGCCTTGCAAATAATTGCTGCTAATTATTTACTGCAGTAATTAAATGCAGTCAGTACACACCCTTTACACTGGATTTATTTCTACCATTGCAAATAACTAGGTCAATTATTTACAACTAGCAGACTTGAACCACAAAAATACAGGCTTGAAGTTTCATTTATTTTAATTTTATATAGATAGCTGTGTTTTTCCTAAAAGAAACTAAACTCGGAAAGTCTAATATCCCTCGTAGGATATGATGTGTGCGATGCACCTGAGGTAAGAGGATATACAGAGGAAATGGCTTAACATTTACAGAAAACAATACATCCTGGGGGTTGAAACATTAATCTCAAAAAAGAAACAATTAAATGTGTGTGGGCATATTTAATGTTTCACATTAAATTAATTTAAACATTTTTGGTTACCCGCCATTTTAAGAGTGAAATCGAAGAAATAAAGCCAAACTGCCCAAGCTAGGAATATAAATACTTATCAAGAGAATTATAAGAAATAAAAAAAGGGGGCGAAAGGTTGTAAGTGCGGTTCTGGTGGCGATAGATGTGAAATAAGATGGCTGCCCTTATCTTGTGCCAGTATTCCTTTGCCCCCGTCCAATGACTATAGTTACAGGCACCCCTATCTCAAACAGTTTTAACTAATGACCTCATTTTATCTTACCAATACACTTTCCACTGTGAGAGGGTTTTCTTTTTCTTTTTTTTTTTCTCCTTTAAGCACACAGATATATTGTTCCCACCGTCTGTTCAGACTATATACAGCAATTAATTGTGCTTTACTAATAATAGTATGAAGGCACAATCAAACCAATACAAAATACCACACTTTTCAATATCATAAAATAACTCCATAATAAAATACCTAAGAGTCTTCGGAATAGATAAACCGAATAAGAATAAAACTTTTTGACTTTTACTAATTCAGATTCACGAATTTAGTTGAGTAATCCGTCAACAATCTAAAAAAAATCATAATAAAGAAAAACTACTTTATCACAATACATGGTTCACAGAAAGAAATGCTTTTATCGGTTATTGATTTTTACGTCCATAATTTCATATTGATGACAAGGACATACTGATTTATTAACTTTGAATTTTTCTATTTTAATTATTTAGAACAACGAAGCAGTTAATTATTGAAGAAGTGGATTACAAAATTGAAGAAATATTGTGTACTACAACATGAAACCGCTGGCGAAACCCAGAGAAACAACTGTTAAAATTCAAACGGCTTTTGAACCTAGAAATTAGTTTTACGAACGAATGAACACTGAGCTGAGGGAAGTAAATTGTCAATCGAAACCGTTCTTATATAAACATTTCAGCTAGTAATAAATGACTACTGACGTAATATTTTTGAGCGAGCAGCAGCAAACTGTGGAACTTCACAGCCGTTGAAACACAGGATATGTACTCTCTAAAAGCAAGCTTGTACCACGTTAGAGTGGGCACAATTTAATGTCCACATAGACCGTTCGAAGTCAACATTTGCCAAAGCAAACACGGAGATGTGGACAGAGCTATATTTTAGATAGTGTTCATTAGCGGGAAATGTACACATTTACACCGAGTGAGTGAGTTTGTTTAATGCAGGCTCTTGTATGTCTCTGTTGTACTCCTAAAACAAAGGGAAAAATGTTTATTTGTTGTGTTGTTTTTAAATATATAATTGTTTAAACATTTTATTTCTCAAAGAAAAAAAAAACGAAATGTTTATGAGACAATAGGTATTATTATGAGAATTACTTACTATTGTTATTTCATAAGAGTGCATGAAATAAAATAAGCCGGTGCACCCTATATCGACTTTTTATAACCATATTTAAGGAAGGAATACATGTACTAACATAACGCAACATATCTTAAAAAATAATAACATACTATCATAGTTTTAAATGCAAAATTAGTACTATGCATACTAAAACTCTTTAAGAGCAAAAAATACGTCTTTATACATATAGGGATACTCTGTACATTGTATTACTCTGGCGAAATACAAAAATTTTTAGGTAACTGTAAGGTAATTTTAGATGTACTGATTGTATTCTACTCATAACTTTGCGTACGTTCCTGCGTCTACTTATGCACGTCTGTGCGAATGATATTACCACTTTTTTTAATATCCGAAATCCACTTATTAATTTATTTTAACCGACACTCATTTTAAGGCATGATGTTTTTGTTGCAAACAAAATATTATAATTTTAAGAGAAAAATTGATTTATGTAGATTCTCAATAGACTGGTCTGAATATAAAGTGTAGGGAAAAAAATAGTCTTACAAGCCAATGCTATAACACAATATCGTGATGACATACAGGTAGCTACAAATTTCCTAAATTATAGTTGTAATAAATAATGAATGAAATGCAACCAAATCAGTGGTTTCACTTAATGATATTTCAATTTATGTCTATATAGTAAAAGAAACTATTTACTCTCACTTCATTTACACTCTATTTGGGACGATATTGCTTTTTGGATTAGAAAGAACATAACAAGAATATGATCAATGTATGATCAAGGTGTAAAATATAGAAGAGAGATACTCAAGAGCATTTTTTCAAAACTGCTTAAAAAACCAGCACGAATATCGCCACTACAATTAATGTAATAAATTATTGCAAACTTTCTTCCATTTTCTGATGCGTACGCTACTTGTGACTAACCATCTACAAGATTAGCCAGAGAATTGATTTCCTGAAAGTTTCAATAAATAAATATAATTTATCCACGTCCATTTCATCTTTTAAGTTTTCGCGGCCCACAAATAATCCCTGATATAATCCTTATTGTATTCCTATATCGTCATAATTAAACAATTTCTCTCCACAATTATAAATATAAACGTGCTATTTGAAAATAACAGAAGAAGAAAATTATTTCGTTATAACTGCAGATAAGCTCTCTACAGACCAGGTTTTATTTAAACTACGATATCGTAACTGCAATAGAGCTATTCATCATCATAATATTCTCAACTGGATAGATTGGGGTTTCACACATCGAATTGTAATGCTAATTCGAAAGTCTCTCTGCTCCAGGACTTTCGTTAATTGTGCCAATTATTTTCCACCACATCAGGCACATTCAGGTTACTGCTCCTCATGTCCCTAGCATTTCAGAAGTACGTTGTCTTCCGGCTCCGCCTTTTCTGATCCATCCGTCTTCTTCTCCGAAGAAGAGATAATTTTTAGCAACCCTTCGGTTGTCTTATTCAGGCTGGTCATCGCCACTGCTGGTTTTGGGTCGTAGTGCAGAGAGTAAAATTGAGGAGTTGCCGAAATTAGCTTTGCAGAAAGCCGGCGTACGTCGCAAGGACTAACTTTTTAGTGAGACGAAAAATTATATTCTCTGTATGAGAGAGAAGGTGGGGAAGTCAGCTCAGTTTACGCAGTACCTGCGTGACGGACTTTTAATAAAACTCAAGTGCGATGCATTTTGATAAAAACTGTCAAAATGTTAGGCATTGGGAACTTTAAATCGTTCATTCATATTCTTACGTGTATGTGAGCTGATAAATACGTCTATTCCTCTGAGGGAAGAAATAGGAGAGATGAAGAGGCTATCAAAGAATCTATAGATTTATCGAAGACAGAAGCTGGGAGTGAGATGGGAAGCTGGGGAGGGGTGGTGAGGGGCACTGCATGGAAGGTGGGGGTAAGTTTTGATTGAACAGAACCCCTTCCCCCACCCCACTCACCGATAAGGGCATAAATCACCAAGACAAGGCTGGACACGCCGCAGGCAAATGATGAATGGGAAATCAATACGCGTCTCGATGGTGGGGGGTACGCACCTCTCCCTACCGTCTCTCTCTCTCTCACTCTCTCTCTCTCTCTCTCTCTCTCTCTCTCTCTCTCTCTCTCTCTCTCTCTCTCTCTCTCTCTCTCTCTCTCTCTCTCTCTCTCTCTCTCTCTCTCTCTCTCTCTCTCTCTCTCTCTCTCTCTCTCTCTCTCTCTCTCTCTCTCTGTCTAGCTCTCTCTCTCTCTCTCTCTCTCTCTCTCTCTCTCTCTCTCTCTCTCTCTCTCTCTCTCTCTCTCTCTCTCTCTCTCTCTCTCTCTCTCTCTCTCCCTCTCTCTCTCCCCTCTCCACCGTCTCTGTACTACCCATTAACATTCAATTACCAAAGTGGGCCCTCACATGAGCGCCTGTGTTTGTGTTGTGTGTGCTCGGTAGTGTTCACATAAATCGCTGTACTTCCACTCAACAAAGGTAATCACCTGAAAATAGGCAAACTTTACTGCTTTCCTAGGGGAATTGTTGAGTTACTCATTGGAGGGGACCACTTCAGCCATGTATTTAATCTAGTTATTGGTTAATTTTTTTTTTTTTTTTTTTTTTTTTTTTCCGAGAGGCTCATTTAGATCCTCAAGTAATATTAACACATGAAACTACCGTGGGCACTCACTCCAGAATATTTTTGATGCTAAAAAAAGTATTTGATCATCTATATTAAATGTAACTTCAATAAACTTTGAAATATCCCTAAGCACATAGCACCTAAAATATATTTCATTGATGATTCAAATGTACTAAATAAAGTACAAGATTTTAATATTATTTTTTATATTGTGAGATTAATTTTTTGCAAATTATGTCTGCAAAGAAAACGTTGTTTTGGGGGGGGGGGCAATTAGCATGTTCTCTGACAGTCAGATCTCAGGATCAAAAATTGCCATCCTTTTTTCTGCATCACTTACATTTCTTTTCATGAGAGGACTTAAAATTTAAACTGCAAAGAAAAAACTCTTCGTTCATAAAATGTTTATCACAATATATTTACTTTTTAAAAATAATTTTAATTTATCTTTCATTCTCCTTATATAATGTCTCCCACCGAAATATATCTGATTATAATATATTAATTTTATTGAAAGATATTTACTATATCTAGTACTGTAATTTATAATGAATCAGAATAATTTTTATAGCAATCACTCAAATTTTAGCAGTCCAACAACTTAATACAGGGGTGGTTGGATCAATAGAACATATTTGCACGAATCTCGTATAATAAAGGTTTCTTGAAAACATTATTTGGTATTTAAGCTTCAAATAAAATGGTTTGTTATATAACAAAGTATTGTTTATGTGACATTAGTAGAAGTGGGGGTTTGCTGAAGGCAGAAAACTGAAAAATGCATATATCTCGGTTAATATCCAAGATAGAGAATAAATGTATATACCAATATTTACAGTACATTTAATTTTCAATAAGATTAATTCTATAAAAAGTTTCGATCTGACGCATAATAACGGAGATATTTTTCAAATTCTCCCACTCTTAAACCCTACTCTCACCAGTTCCGATTTTAGCCGTAAATGAGCTCGATCTTAATTTTTACATAAAACGCTTAAATATCGAGATTGGTATCGAGCAGAAAAAAATTTTGAACGCGCATAATGTTCTTTATCTTCTAGGTAGGATCGATGGACATTTGAAGAAAACCCCATCATGAGTACAACCTCAATAGCTGATTTTCCCCAAGGGAAATCTACTAAAAGAGTATTACTGTTTTTCTCAGTGTGAGATATGGACCTTTACTGTTCCTTACAGAACACTTGATTGATTGCTTATTGCAGAAACTTATAAATTGCAGAGTGGTTCAATGTGAGTCTAATATTATCCGAGAGTAAGACATTGGGGCCGCCTGCTCAATGAACAAAACAGTGTGACTAACTGTACTCATTAAGCACAATTAGCTAGGCCCAGGCTCCATACCGGCTTTATGCTCAATTATTACATACCTTCTCACACCAACCATCGTCTCTATTAGCAGGAGTCTTGGAGATATTTTACTAAAAACATGTCCACTCAACAAAACTCTAGTGCAATGGAACATACTGCACTCTAACAATACAACTTTCATAACGGAAACTCCCGCAAAAATATTAAGACACCGTAATATATGTTGAAACTCTACTAAGTAATCATGCCTTTGTTCGGCAGTTACTTCTGTCTACGATGGGACTGAATACTCCGGCATTTATGTCGACAATTCCATCTAAAACATATTACTAATGGTAGACACAAAACCAGGGGATCCAGGGAAACCGGCCACAGGAAATAATATGTGCACCCCGTTTCAGCAGATTTCAGCTATGGGTTTGTACTCATGACGCAATTTTTGAAAATATTTTTCGAATGTCCATAGATCCTACCTAGTAGATGACGAAAATGAGTTCCATTCAAACATATATATATATCTATATCTATATATATATATATATATAAAATTGTAACCTCTGTCTGTACATTGATTTTTTTTGCGAAATTTCACAACTTTTCGTTTCACATGTCATAGACACCATATCTGCATTTTGTTTCTTTCGTGTATGTTTGTTTGTTACCTTTTCACGCATAAACGGCTGAACCGAATTTTATGAAACTCGGTATGTATATTACTACTAACCCAACTTAGACTTTAGGCTATATTAATTTTCTCTGAGGCGAACAGGAGTGGGGGTTATAAGGGAAGCCTGAAATTAAAAATAGCGATATTTCGTTTTCTATTAGGTTTTCGGCAAATATGCACATAACAAAAGTTGTTTATTTTGTTATTTAGAGTAACTTTTGTTATGTACACTTTTGTCGTATACCGAAGTTTAAATGCGTTATACGCTAAAAATTAAAGCGGGAGTCAACAATATTATTTGCCAAAAAAGACTCAACCGAACTAATTAAAATTCAGTATGTGTATTAGCAGTGAGGTCTTTATTATAATAAGCCATACCAACATTTCTATGGACGGGCAGGAGTGGGGGTTATAAGGGAAGTCTGAAATTAAAAATAGAGATATTTCGCTTCCTATTAGTTTTTCCGCAAATATAAACATAACAAAAGTTGTTTATTTTGTTATTTGGAGTAACTTTTGTTATATACACTTTTGTCGTATACCTAAGTATAAATGAGTTATACGTTTAAACTTTAGCGGGAGCCAACAATTTTATTGGGCGCTAACGGCTGAACCGAACTTAACAAAGCTCGGTATGTCAATTAGCATTAATTCTTCCATGATTATAAGTTATATTAAAATTTTTAGGTTCTAACGGGAGGGGGGTTATAAGGGAGGCCTGAAATAAAAATTCACCATATTTACATGTATAAGAGACGGGAAATATAAAAATATCGAAGACAGTGAAGCCTTATCGAACAAATAATTCTATTATTAGCAAATCCACGGCAACGACGGGTATCAATCCTAAACACTGGGAGGGGTAAATGTCAAAATATTGTGCAATGTAAAGCCTTCTAAAAAATACCATCACCATTCAGCCACAAATGAATTCCCGGGCGAAGCCGGGTATCTGAGCTAGTATATATATATATATATATATATATATATATATATATATATATACTATATATTTGCCTGTAACTCATCTAGCGTTTGTCTAATCGTTACCAAACTCGATATACAATCGTTTTATGTAAAATAAAAAGATCAGGTTTGTAAACGTCTAAAGTCGGGGGCGTAATAACCTAGTAGTTGATCGCCCATAAACCCGTAACCTAACCTAACGTCTAAAATCGGACCAGTGAGACGGGGTGGGTTATAGGGGGAGAATTTCGAAAATTCGAATTATATCCATTATTATATGTCGTATCGAAAAAGTTTATATAACTAATCTTATTGCAAATTTAATGTCCTATATATGTTGTTTTGTACATATTTACTGTATCATGAATATTAACCGAGATATTCGGAATCTTTAGTTTTCGGCTTTCAGTAAACCCACACTCCTACTCATGTCATATTAACAATAAGCTGTTATAGCATGAAGCACTTTATTTGAATCCTAAATACCAAATATTGTTCTCATTCAATTTTTACTTTTTGATATTAATGCAAATAAGTGATGCACCAGGGAAATCTTCTGCGTCCTTAGTCCAGAAGTAGAAACATACGCTAAAAATCAGTTTAAGCAAAAATTATAATGATAAATTACGGTAGGTGTACATTAAATTAACTTTGTGTCTGCGGAAGAGAACAGGAAGAGGACGGAAAATGCTAATAGATAAATTATGAAAAGCAGGATTGAGAACATAACTCACTTTTGTGTGGAGTGTACTACTTTACAGAATTTCATGTTGGATTCTTACAAAAAAAAAGAGAGAGAGCATAAATGATTGACAGCTATTTAAATATTGGTAGATGAAAGAATGGCTACGCACTACGGCTGCTCTTGGAGCTTAACCGAAGTCTAGCTCCAAGAGCCGTCAGGTCAACATCCAAGTCTATCGGGCACTGACGATGATGCACTGCTTCGAAAGCGCTCTGTCGTTTTAATAAATTGTTACAGTGGAAGCGTAGACAATTCTTTTATCTACCTACATTAGAAGTCACTTCCACCTGCCAGAATACAAACACAGATTATTTAAATGTCGTTTTGGCCCATAACCACGGACACCAGTTAGACATAAAAAATGATTAAACGAATTTAAAATTCATGGGGATGGCGTAGCATATTAATATCAAGCCGGGACACGTGAAACATAAATTGAAATCTTTCAGCAAGACTGAATTATTGTCAACAGTGCCACTAGATTTCTTCACGGATTTTTGACAAGAAATGAAGGAACAGCTAGAACGCAGAATAAACGGCGTCTAGTTAAGCATGCCAAAAATGACGGCCACACAGCGTCTCACCGAAAATCGGATGTCACACCGTAAATATTTTTGAGGTATAGGAACCAAATGTTTCAATGGGCCACTTCTGAAAAAGATCTGATCAATTGCATAATTACGTTTTGGCAAAACTTAACTTGGGAAAATTCAATTACAAGTTTTTAAGATTAAAATAATGAAGGCATAACTCCTAAGCATAGAGTAAAATTGAATTTCCAGTTAATATTAAAACAGAATTATAATAAAAAAGCAATGAAATAATGCAATAGAGGACGAAGCCGTAGCGATCTAAAAGGAACATAATATTAATTTTAATATTCTTATCGTACGTTAATAGATTTTCGTTTTATCTTCACAATAAAAGAAATATTTTGCTGGCAGAAAAAAATAATCCACACTTACAAAAAGAAAATGTTTAAAATTCGACTTTTACAATAGACTGCAAAATACCAGTATAAAAGTTGAAAAATACAATATCCCACGTAATGTGGCATTCTTCCGAGTAACAAAGAGGAAAAAGGTTTAGCAGAACGGACAGGAGTAAATTAAATTTTATACAGTTTTTTTGTTTCATTTTAACTCTTTTCTTTTTTCATTTTGCTATGAGCAACAAAGCTGAAAATACCGCCATGGCAACAAAGAAAGTTTCTAATTGTTATTTATTTCAATTTGTACAGAGAAATCTTTGATCAACAAAGGTCTGATTTATCCCTTTGGAATATATTCATTTTTTGCCAACATCTCGTGAATTATAATGAACAATATTACAAAAGAGGGGACTGTGGCAGTTATATTTAACATCACGGAAATTTGGGGTGGGGGCGGGGTAAAAACCATTCTTTGTGCGTATTTCTGTGCTTGTCTATTAACACGATAACTTCATACGGATTGAAATTTGTGGATCAAGCAAGATTGTTTGACTTAGTTGAGTTGGGGGGGGGGGTGGAGGGGATTTAACGAAGAGTGAACATACAAAATAACATATTTCTCTTTCCCTGTTAGACATAAAGAAAATTAGTATAGACCTCTTTTGTTTATCCAAAAATAATCTACAAATTATGAAACAATGTTACCAACGCATAGGTCCTACTTCCCACTTTTCTTCTATTACCTTTCTCTCCCACTTAAACCCCGTTTGTTTTAGTTAAATATGTTTACCCTACTGCGCTATATTATACTGTTCCTCTATAAAGTTATATGCACTTCCATGGACGAATTTCTTTCAAAAGATTGAACAATCAGGTACACGAAGGAAAGCAATGAATGTGTAAAGACCATCCACTATGTCGTTATCCATATTTTTATTTTACGGAGAAGATTCCTAACTACGGTGATATTTACACAAAGAGATTGCTTTTTCAATTATACTAGTATTAGGGAAAAGAAAACAGGTTGATATCAGAAAGAAAAAATAATATTTTTATAGAACTATAATGTCTGATTATAGGAAACAAGTTCGTTTTTGGGTCGATAGGTTTGTACTATGGGTTGATGGAGTACTTCTATATTTTTAGTGTTTTAACTACTGTGTGAGTCGACAGTGTTCAATATGAAGTTTGAGGTTGGCTCAATACAAAATCAGATTTATTTTTGTGTTATTTTCATTCCCGTAGCACGCCTATACAGAGACGATGGGTGCTCATACTTACAGATATATTATCAAGAACGAGGACTAGGCATCAAGTTGGGAACTATGGCAACTTCAGGGAAAGAACTCGAAAAACATTATAGAACTTCTTCCATGTTTCTATATTTGGAGAGTTAACAATCGTTTTAGCAGATTTCCCTTGAGGGAAATCAGCTATTGAGGTTGTACTCATGACGGAATTTTCGAAATTTTTCTTCAAATGTCCATCGATCCTACCTAGTAGATGACGAAAATGAGGTCCGTTCAAAACTGTATATATATATATATATATATATTTGTCTGTTACCGCTCTAGCGGTCGCAATTTTTGTTTGATCGTTACCAAACTCGATATTTAGTCATTTTATGTAATATTGTTATATACGTTTATTCTCTATCTTGAATATTAACCGAAATATTTGCATTTTTCAGTTTCCAGCAAACCGCCACTTCTACTCATGTTACGTAAACAATACTCTGCTACATAATACATCACATTATTGGAAGTTTAAATACCAAAAATTGTATTCAAGAGACCTTTATTATACGAGATACATGCAAATATTTCCTGGTGACTCCCCCCCCCCATCTTAAAATTTTGGACTACTAAAATTTAACAAGATTAGATAACAATTATTCTGACTAATTATTAATTACTGTACTAGATATAGTAAATAGTTCTCAATAAAATTAATGTGTTATATTCTGATATATTTCATGATTATTTTTCTTTCCGGTGTGAGGTGGGCCGACCCGTTTGTTTACATTTCTAACCTAACGCTTCCTGTCGGCAGGTTATTGAAATTGGATGAAACATTTCTTATTTCCGTTTGTATTTATTCACGGTGTTGTTGTGTTACCAGTATGTATATTTATCTATTACTGAACTTCACGAGGGAAATCTGCTTAAGTTTACGCAGCCCCTGCGTGACGGAATTTTCTTTACAAGACAATCCAGGTACATTTTCCTCGCGAAGTTTTATGAGAGAAAATCCTACATTTTGCTAACACAACACCACCGTGAATATTAAGTGAACAAATTCAAACGGTAATAAGAAATTATTCCCCTCCCTTTGCGGTGGGAAGTAGAGTCTGAAATGTAAAAAATAGGTCAGCAAACGGCTCGCCGGAAAGAAAAACAATAACTGAAATATATCGGAACGTAACATATTAATTTTATTGAAAACTATGTACTATACCCTAGTACTGTAATTTATAATGAATCAGAATAATTTTTAACGCTATCAATCAAATTTTAGAAGTCCAAGGATTTAAGACGTGGGGACACAGGTACATATTTGCATGTATCTCGTATAATAAAGGTCTCTGGAAAATAATATTTGGTATTTAAGCTTGAAATAATGTGGTTTATTATACAACAGAGTATGGCTTATGTAACACGAGTAGAAGTGGGGATTTAATGCTGAAAACTGAAAAATGTAAATATTCAAGATAGGGAATAACTTCTATACAATTTTTCGACCCGACGTATAGTGACAGAGATATTTCGATTTTTCGAAATTCTTCCTCCCCCCTAAACCCCCCTTCCCCTTGGTCCAATTTCAGCATTTAACGAACTTGATCTTTCTTTTTACATAAAACGACTATATATATTTATTTATATACAGTTTTGAACGGACCTTATTTTCATCATCTCCTAGGTAGGATCGATTTACATTTGAAGAAAAATTTCGAAAATTGCGTCATGAGTACGACCTCAATAGCAGATTTTCCTTAAGGGAGATCTGCTAACACCATGAGTCGAGAGAAGAAACTCTGGCCCCAGAGAGTGTAACAAAGCGATAAGCTCTGAAATAGTACCAGTTCCTTGTCTTATTTCCGAAAGGGCCATACATTTTTAAGTTCTTAAAATTTAAGAATGATATATTTTTTCATTGGCCGCCTGGAAGCTCTTAGGGATTTAAAATTTGATTAGAATTGTTTAAAGAGAGAGAGAGTAGGAGGGTTGGTAGGACAATGGAGAAGAGGGGTGACGGAAGGGGAGGAACAAAGAAAACTATCTCACTGGGCAGGCAATAATTCTCAGGCAGCCTGAGGCCCATGCCCTCCAATTACACTCTCTTCCCCCATTCGCTTAAGTTTCTTTTTTTCTTTTTTTTTTTTAGAATGTGTAATTTTGACTTCCATCATGTATGAATCTATTTGATAATAAGTATAATAGTCCGTTTAAAAACGAATAAAAATAAGATAAGTAGGTTAGAACATCGGGTAGTTCGCAGTACATCTTAAGACTAACTGTGCCCAAATTGAGATCAATAAATCACACTTCCACGTTTGTGGGATGCCAAGTCATTGAGTAGCATTTTTACCAGAATGTCCTAATGTACTATAAATATTGTTACATATATTTAATCTCTATCTTGAATATTAACCGAGATATTTGCATTTTTCAGCATTCAGCAAACCCCCACTTCTACTCATGTTATGTAATAAACCACATTATTCGAAACTTAAATACCATAAATTGTATTAGAGACCTTTATTATACGAGATAAATGCAAATATGTTATGGTGACCTACTGATACTAAAATTTTATTGATTGAGATAAAAATAATTCTGATTTATTACAAATTACAGTACTAGATATAGTAAATAGTTTTCAATAAAATTAATATGTTATATTCTGATATATTTCAGTAAATGTTTTTCTTTCCTGTGAGAAGTTGGCACACCTGTTTGTTTACGTTTCAGGTGCTTCCCCTCTGGTGGTTTCTTATTATCGTTTGTATTTATTCACTTAATATTCGAGGTGGTGTTGTGTTACCTGTACGTAGATTTATCTATTGTTAAACAACACGAGGTAAATCTGCTTAGTTTACCCAGCCCCTGCGTGGCGGACTTTTATAATTTTGAAAAGAGCAAACCTTACAGAGGTAGAAGTTAATGAATATTTCTCATATTCGAAGCCAATTTGTCATGTTTTCTACCCAAGACAGACACGGGAATGAGTGAGGAAAGGCTGACCCAGTTGCGCTATTTGATGGAATTATGAGTGAAAAAACTATAACTGAAAATGAGGAAACGATGGAATGGTTATTAGTTCTAAAAGGAACGGGGCCGCTGTTGTGAGGGGTGGGTTTCGCCCTAATGAGGCACTGCATCCATTTCTTTCATTCTCCGCCCATTCTACGGCCTATACAAAGCCCCCAAGACTGTTTCACCGGCTAAAACTAGGTTAGCACTCTAAAACTTCACTCTTAGAACAAATTATTTTAAAACTTTATTAATCAGTTTCATATCTTGTTTCATATTAAACAAGTTTAATACATTGTTCTAGATTTGATTTTATATTAAAGCAGCACTGATGCCCTTAGATTAACAGCCCTGAAATGATTGCTTCATTATGAAATTCAGTTCAAATTTATAAAAAAAAGGTAATGAAACAGAATATAATTCAAATTGAACAATTAATATACTCACCACATTGACCGGTATTACTGGCAATGTTGAACAATCAACGCGGGATTATCCCCACAAGGTGCTGGACGGTAGAGGAACCAATTGACCTGTCTCACTAAAAAGCCTTGTCCTCTACAAGAGTACTTTAATATTCACAGTGCACTTTGAGAGACCAAGCTCCATCATCAGTGACTGCTGAATAGAGAAGTACGCCGGGAGGGAATACTCATTTTTAAAATTTCGAATAATTTTTAAGAGCAATCTTCCGAAAAGTTGAAGGTCATATAATTAACTGGTTATAACATTTCCGTTCTCATTTCTCCTCTTCATTCATTCAAACGATGCATAAATAAAACAATTGCATTTATATTCATTAAGACAGCTACAACGCAAGTTACGTCGAGACTAATATAATATTCGCACAGGATTAACATTCAGTTTACTTAATATTAGTTTTTAAATATTGTTATAACTTAGTAGTTAACTCTATTAAGCAAAATTCAGTTCATCTAACTTAAACGTAATTAATCGTTATTTCTCGTTAAGTAATAAATGGAACACACCAGGTGAACACGAGGTTAAAATAAGTGTTATATTTATCAAGCAAACAATATTATGGCTCCTCACAATAAATATAATTATAAACGCTCAGCGGTTTTCCTCCTATCGTCAAATCGTCAGAGCACAGGATCTGCCTAGAGACTTGCTTCTGGTGAGAAGTGTACATAGCAGAGCTGTGCTTAATTGTTGTAAGCGCATATAAGAACATTATGAGAAGCAACAAAATTGTGTACTAGATAAACCTACTTTATATCCCTACCCATGTGTAAAATAAGTATTTCTAGATTTATTATATTTGTTTGCATATATATATATATATATATATGTGTGTGTGTGTGTGTGTGTGTGTGTGTGTGTGCGTGTGTGTTTGTGAGTAGAATGCGACTGCTTCAATGGTGATTAATTATACCTAGAGCTTAAAGTAGTAAAACTGCAAAGACTTATTTCTTATTACATTATACAAGTAAAAGCATGAGCTTTATTACGAGGAACAGTCCCTAAATACTTTTATATATCATATATAAATGGGCTACTATTGCCTAATAGTTCATTTAGATTTGTTGGTAGTGAAAATGGTAATATTTGAAAACAGTCACAGTATACACTATATTCATTGCATCATTCCATGTTTTATACTTTGGCTCATTTAATTTATTCATAAGAAAGTCTAGTGTGTTTAATTCTTAGCCGTGCGGGTGCAATTCCTTCTCATCTAGTTTATTTACTACTAGGTGGTCAACTAAATATTGTTTTCTATATTTCCCCATGTTTATTTTCCATTCAGTTCGCCACTCATTAAGTATTAGTTTTTTTTTAATATTATTAAATGCGTTTTAAAATGTAACATCAGTCATGACTTAAAAGCCCATTTCTGCAAATAGATTTGCTTGTCTGTTTATTAAGACTGGTCTATTTATGACGACAAGTTTTCCAGAAACCCTTATTGAAGAAACAATTTGTGTTAGCTGATATCTCGGGCAATTAAAGGGAAAGAGTGAGTGTATACGAGAGAGAAGTAATAACGCCGTTAAGTTGAAAAGGGAAATTATCAGCTGCTGTAGAGGGGTATTGAATCGGGAGCTAGAGCCGGCCAGTAAATAGGGGGGTCGTAAATGGTGGTGGGGGTAGTATGAATCAGCTAGCAAGAACAAGGGATGGGGTTGATTCACCGCTGTAGCTTCCCATACAGCCAGCGAATAACATTGAATCTGTCATCGGCAATCGTCAGCCGCGGTTTTTTTTTTTTTTTAATTTTTTGTTCGTTTTTTACCTTTTAGCTTCCCCCTGGGATTGCGGTCGCGAGTGATTCGGCTAACTGTTGTTTAATTGTTTCCCTCCATCACAACACACCCTATAGCAATGGCTCCAAGGGAAAAAAAACTTTCTCTTCTTTTTTTCTTTTTTTTTATTTTCTTCTGGTTTTGTTTGTTCCTCGTATACAAACACAATTTCAAGCAGTTGATAGCTCAGACTCATTTCTTTTACGGTCACATATCAGGGAATGACCGTTAATATCGGCTGTCAAAACAAGGCCTAAGAGCTATATTATTTCTCCACTCGCTTTATACTGAGTCATTCAACGTATTATTCAGAGTACTTTATTTATTTTCGTACTAAACAAACATTGACCACTTCCTTGTTATATTTCTATAGAGAAGGGTCGCTTTAACCCATTTGTAAGTTATATTCCTTGTCACCTATTTGAACTAGAAAACCAGTTAATTTCTCTCCAAATGCTGGATGGTAGAGGAACCAATTGATCAGGATCTATAAAAAAGTCCGTCACGCAGGGGCTGCGTAAACTAAGCAGATTTCCCATGTGAAGTTCTACAATAGAGAAATCTGCATACTGGTAACACAATACCACAGTGATTAAATACAAACGGTAATGAAAAATCTTTCAGTTAATTAAAATAAATTCCCAACTGAAACGGCCTATGAATTGTAAGAATAATTTATATTTTAATAACTCAAATTTTAGTAGTCCAAGAACTAAAGAAGGGGGGGGGCGGATGAGCAGAACGTATTTGCATAAATCTCACAAAGTAACGAAGGTAAGGTAAGGTTAGAAACGACAGGTAAGGTTAGAAGAAGCTTCCACCTGAGCCAAGCAATGACGGAAATGGCCGACCTAATCCGAACTATACCCGACCACAGACTTCATAAAAATGCAAATATCTCGGTTAATATTCAAGATAGAGAATAAATGTATAGAACAATATTTATAGTAAATTTAATTTGCAATAAGATTGATTCTATACAATTTTTCGATCCGATGCATAATAACGGAGATATTTTGAATTTGAAAAAAAAACCCTCTAAACCCCCCCCTCCCTCTAGTCCGATTTCAGCCATTAATGAACTTGATCTGTGTTTTTACATAAAACGGTTGAATATCGAGTTTCGTAACGATCAAAACAAAAATTGCGACCTCTAGAGCGTTAACAAATAGACAAAATTATATATATATATATATATATATATATATATATATATATATATATATATATATATATATATATAATTTTGAATTGACTTCATTTTCGTCATCTCCTGGGTAGGATAGATGTACATTTGATTGAAAATCGCGTCATGAGTAAGACCTCTACAGCTGATTTCCCTAAAAGGAAATCTGCTAAAAGGGCCTGTTCTCTACTAGTACTTTTATTTATGCAATCGTGTGATTAGAGGAATGCACCCCGGACCAAAATGCCCATATGTCGCCCAGCTCCTTTGGTCCGGGATTCTCTTCTCTAATCAGCCACTGATGATGGAGCGCTCACTCTGAAAGTGCACATTACATAAATTATAGCAGTAGTAGAGGATAAGACTCTTTTATTGATCCTCATAAGAAATGATTCCTATAAAATGATATTGTTACAGCTGACCTTCCTCTTAAATTATATAAATTTTTATTCTGAACTACTGAAAATGAATTTATATACATATAATAAATGATTCATTTGTCTTACAGAGTGCAATATTTTTATGCAAAATAATAAGAATAATACATAATAATACAATATATTTATATATACATGAATTTTATTTTTTTTAGTATAAGTTTTAGTGAAGAGCTGATATGGGAAATTACATCCTTCTTATCGTGTTTCTTCCTGCGCGCTCCCAGTATTCTCAGATACCCTTAGTGTTATTGCTTCGTGAATGTACTTGCATATATTATTTAGTTTGTCCAGAGATGTGATCTGCAGGACGTCACCAATCCTTCCTAGTGATGAGATGTTGAACTCTTTCCTGACAGCTTGGTATCGTGGACATAAGCACATTGGAGTGTTCTAGGGTTTCATAGTCCTCATGGCATACTTTGCATACAGCTGTGGTATCGATGACGTTTAATTTTTTTTTACATTTTAATCTTATCATATTGTCCGTTCCTAATCTTAGTTGGCAGATCATTCTTATTTTCTCAATATTAGTTCTTTATTGTATGTATTTATTATAACCATAAATATGTTGATATATGTGACTAAAAGTGGAAGACTTTACTCTATAGAGTCCCTTCTTTCTAAGGCTTCCTTGATATTGTGAATTTATGTACATGAGCATTTTATATAAATATTCATATTAATACCGAAAACATTTACTCATAATTGTTGGAGAAGTATACGCATCATATCACTTTTTATTTTCGTTTTTTTTTTCTGAGATTAAGAACCTTTCGTAGACATGGCTATAAAAATTAAGGTAAACATGAGATGTAGTAATGGATATAGTAGCTTAATGAGAATATCCCATGAGCATAACTTACGGATTACCGTGAAATCTAAAGAACAAAAATTATAGCATATAACTTTTAACATTTACGTTCGTTAACCAGCAAAAAAAAATTATTTAAGTGGAAGGTATTGGACTGACGGGGAGGTGGAGGGGATTGCCAAATTTATCCATTGTTATACAAAAAGTGATAAATACAATTTTTTTTAATTGTCGTTTCAATAAAATTTCTACAATGAATGATTGCATCTATATGTTGAGAAAGCTGTATTTTACAGCTTCAAAATCCTTAAATGGCGCTTTTCATAAGATTGAATGTATTGGTATTACATTGGTACGTACGATTATGGAATTATTTATAATTATAAATAAATTGGCTGAACACCTCATGTTGTGGCTGGATATTATATTTTTATACTTGTGCAAATAGTCAACTCTCCTGTTATGGTTCATATAAGTTTGAACAAATGTAGAAGAATGAAATGAAATTATTATTGTTCTCGTGGCAGTGTAAATTAGCTGGAGCTTCAAGTTATTTTTTTAGTTCCCCTTGGAAATTACGCATGCAGTAGTAACTTAAAATTTTTATAAGTTCGAACATGAGCCCTACTAATGAATTCACATACGGAGTAAGGGAGGCATATGTGTAATGTAAGAAAACAAGATATCTCATTAAGACGGAAATAAGTTTACTTCAAGAGCAAGCATTGCATGCCACCGTAAGTCTGAGGAATATGAGGAAAGAAAAATACATTCAACTTTTCAAATAATTTGAAATTCTAAAATGGTGTAGGGAGGATGAAAAGGGGGCGGTGTGGGATGGGAAAGCTTGCTTGGAACACCGTCTGCTGGGTTTGTTTTCTAATCCAGCTTCCAAAGGAAAAGCTTCCATTCTCTAAACAAGAACTTCAATGAAAAGATTCTTGGTGCCTTCTGGGAACTGTAATTCATCGAGATATAACCTGTAGAAAATGGAGACAAATAAAATAGCTTGCTTTTAAAAGAGATGGTTTCTGACCCCTTTCAGAACACTTCAACCTGAAAGACACCTGTGATCTAAACGGGGATTCGGATGGCAGTCTTTAAAATCCAAATCCTAATTTTAACTCAAAGCACACTTCTAAGTACACGAAAGCTTTTCTGTATTGATTTCAATATTTTAAAAGTTGAAAATGTCTGGAGATCGTTTCATGTGGAAAAAAGATATTCATCAGTTGCTTTGAAGACAACCGCACACCTGCACCTCTTGGGGTCTTGTCCCATTCAGTACGGCCTTCAATTATGTGACAAAAAAAAGATGCAATATGAAAGAAAATAACTCTTAAAAGTATTATTGGCAACTGTTTTTTTTAAGTGTCACCCAACTCGGTGTTAGCCAGCTGCCTGCCAAAACCGTAGTTTATAAAACAATTCAAAACTGAGAGCTACTCCTGAGCAATTAACATGAGGATGTTAAAAACCCGACCACAAATTCACAGTAATTTTTAAATCGCTGCAACTTTTTTTTAAATATTAGTAACTATTGTTATTCTGGCTTAATTGTTTCACTGTGACTCTGTGCTAGGGGAAAACATAAAAGTAAATTTTGGGAAAAGACAGGGTAAAGGTAATAAATTATATTTAAGGACTGCAGGAAACAATGAAGTATTGTAAAAGCTATAATGGAGCAATTCTTGAAACAAGATTGCGGCGACAAAGAATTAAAATAAACAAAACAAACGCTCCATCACGCTAGACTGCACTGAAGTAAACTGTTCTTCAAAAGAATATTTAATTTGCTAAACATTATCAATAGACGGGGGGGGGGGAGTCAAGTAGAACTCATGAAATGTTTGGTTCAAGGGATGTAGTTAATAAACAAAAAAAAAAGGCATGAAGAAATTACTTAAACTTTCTTTCTTCGAATGACTGCAGTTGATCTACCTTGTATTTTATTTCAGCATAACTTGTATTCCCTATTTCTCAATTAATGATGGTCTATTTAAACAAGACTTCAAATTAAAGCAGGACACGATTTATTTTATGATATAATAGATAAATATGAAAGTAACAACGAATTAGATCGGAACTGGTTTGTGGTGTATTAATACATTGTATTTAACATATGATAAAAAGACACAGGTGGATAACAAAAAAATGAATTATTGTATTGTATGATTATGTAAAAGAATGAATTATTGTGTTGTGCTATTATGAAAATAAGCTGGTGTATGTGAATATATTACTTGGTTTTTGTACCCTAGTAGATAAAATCGAAGGGCATTTATAGACATTCTTGAAACATTACTCCGTAAGTATAAACTCATCAGTTTTATTTATAAAGTGAACATTCACATTTAAGTCAGTGTTATTTAAAAACGACATTTAACAGCAAGGGTAAAAGTTTTTCAGAACTTTAGTTCATTTAAGTGGGAAGCTCTGTGAACACTTGCAGACCTATTAAAAACACTGTCCAATTATATGTTTATCATTTTTTAAATGTTTATCTAGTGGAAAGAATAAATGCAATAATTTTTATGGTATTGAAAATAATTAAAGGTGTATAAAGGAGAGTGGGTAATGAGGGTGAGATAGAGAGATGGATGTAGGTTTAAATAAGTGAAATGATGAGAGTAAGGTTATAATGAAGGAGAGAGGGGAGGAGTGAATAGGGGAAGTGGTGGGGGTGGGGGGTGCCTACACTAGATTCTAAGAGGCAGGGCTGGAGGTGAGAGTCGATACAAAGGCATACAGAGGGAAAACAAGGCAGCTCACCGACTAATGGTAGCGAACAAAGTCCCATCATTAGCTCTCACCTCCGCCGGTAGGGGCGCCACTGAATCATTTAAATTGAATCTTGAGGTTTGGAGTTTTGCTCCCTCTCCCCCACCGTCGGCCCACCCCTTGAGCAACTGGCCTAATGAGGCTCCTACAGCAACTCCTCAAGCCACCCCCAGCCAAATCTCCTTACAGCGTCCCTTCTACTACCCTAAAAAGGGGGATTAATCATTGAAATGCTAAACCTCTTCCAAGCGAGAATGAGCGGCTTGCCCCCGCCCCTTCTTATCAATATTAACTGATCAATTACATCATTAAAATAAATTCGGTTTTAAGCAGGAATAAGTCCTCTTTTATTTCCGACTTAATTCAGAAACATCTCCCTCTATACATTTCTGGGGCGGTTTATCTCATTTCATCCAAGACAAGCGCTTGGAATTTAGCAGCAACCTACGATCTACTTACACTAGCATTCTTGCCCCCCACCACAAGTAAGAGTTTGTAATCCTAGAAAACATCCAACTTCCAAAATTTGAAGACAACACATGCCTTTGAACATGGAATGGGAAATATTTATTTGAAATGAAAATAGCTGACAAATGAGTACTATCCCCCTTAGAAAATATGCCTGATTCAACTGTCTTAAGCGATTAAAAAAAAAAAAATCTCATTTCGAAGAGTAACAAGTATCAATTAACAAAATTGAAAAAAAAAAAACCTGAACAAGAAAAAGTAGGGCATGAACAAGGAGTAATAATAATGCGTGAATAAAAGAACTAAAAAATAATTTCTTCATCATCCAGTAGTATACTTATATTTAATAGATTCTGTCAAACTTCCATAGAAAATACCAACGCAAAGACAAACAGTAGTGCGAACAATCGTTCTTAACCCTAGAACGACACACCGGGGTGTCACATACCCCAGTACTTTTTAAATATTGATTAATTCCTACATGTGTAGGTCTTTCGCCAAATCCCGCTATGTAAATAACATTCATTCATTACATAATCGATTCAAATTATCAGCTGCCATATGTCAGTCTTGATTTGCTATTTTTAGTAATCTGAACTAGTCTTGGGGTATCTCACACCCCAGAGTGTCGTTAGTGTAAGTGTTCAGGGTATCTCACACCCCAGAGTGTCGTCCATTTAGAATTTATCTCTCTTCAAAACCGGATAAGTACGGGATTAAAATTGTCATGTTGAACGATTCCCGAACTCTTTATATGGTGAAGGGTCCATATACCATATGTTGGGAAGGTTGAATGCCCAGAAGGAACTCTGGGCTCTCTTCATGTTATGTAGAGGAGCTAACCAGAAGTATTCATGGAACCTGTAGGAATGAGACACTTGACAATTGGTTCTCCTCAGTGCCATTATGATGATGCAATCCATTATTATTATTATGAAGAAACTGGTAAACCACAAGTCATACATGACTATAATTTAAACAAAGGAGGGACAGATACTTTCGACCAAATGTGTAAGGGATACTCGACAACCAGAAAAACAAGGAGGTGGCCTCTCCAGTTTTTTTTTGGAATGTTGGATCATGCCGGAGTGAACAGTATGATACTGTTTATTCTGGTAAAATGGGACGATAAAATTAAACGCAAAGACTTCCTCTTAGGTCTGGGATATTCACTTTTGGAGCCCTGCCTAAAGAGGAGGCTACAGGCAGAGAGGGCCAATGCGCCTAGAAGAAACAAGGTGTTCGTTTTGTGAAAGGGGATAAGACAGGATGACCAAATTGACATGTCTGCAATGTAAGAAAGCTGTTTGCAATGAATATAGGGCAGCAATATGGCTGCAGTGTAGTGAGTGACACAGGGGTCTTCAGGGCCACCACTATGTATTTTATTAATGTTTAATTCAAAAAATGACTTTTCCACCACGTTTTATGATTATTTTACTTCATATTTTTCTGTGTTTAAGAGCCTTACAATTTATATTTTTGTTTAGGAAGAACATTGAATTTTTTTTTATTTTTTAGCAACTTGGCTCGTAATGTTTTACTATATCTGGATTTTTGGAAATACATATGTACATAATCCATTTTGAAATGATTTATTTTTGTTTCCTAGACCACTTAGATATTTTCAAATGCTTTATAAGCATCGTAGATTATATCACTTATATTTTACACTAATTTATAAGTTGGGGTGTAACACACCCCAGAGTGTCAGATTAAGTAGACTTATAGAAGTGTGTCATTCTAGGGTTAATAAACGAGTTTTAGTTCTGGAGAAGTAATGAATAACCCAAATAACTAAATACCACATAAGTTCAGATGTTTTATCTAAAATATCTACATAGTTTACTTTAAATGATTATAAAATGACAAATGTTAGGTTTCAAATACATAACTACATTTGAAATAAAATTAAAATATTTATTAACGTCCACTTTTTTGCAACTAAGGCTAATTGGGACAGGTTATCTACAGGTTACCACCCTTTTTTAGCCAGGGTGGGCTAAGGATTTCATTTAATGAATTCCTTCACTAGATAAATTCCTCTGCCCAGGCGGAAATTGAACTTGCCACTCTAGGCGCACCATGTGAGATTATGGTCAACGCTTTAACTCACATGGCTAACCTGAGCCCCTACATTTGAAATGGAATTTGTATTTCAAATTAATATATTCACAAAAACATCATTTGAAATATTTCTCCCGATAAATATTTTATTTCAAATTCATTTTTAAAATACTCTCTTCTTTCAGTCACCCAACCACCAATAGTTGTATTGTATAAACGTATACAAATGTTTTAATAAATACATTACAACGCGTCCGTTATTATATTGCTAAATAAAATATAACATGCTCATAAAAGGAATCAAACTCAGTTAAAATAGTGCTTGGGTCGGTAAAAATCGTAATTTCCTTCCATATAGAGGTCATTCATAATGACAAAAGTCATTCACCGTGGTGCCTATTTAGCATGTTTATTTTCAGTGAATGCTTTAGGATAAACAAATATACTACCAAAGACTTGTTGGTGATAACTATTGCCCCCGCATTCTCGAAAACTCACACCATAAAAGAAAGGCTGAATGCCGAAGGGAGGAAAGAACAAGATATAGAAAAAGCGCACAAGGTTAAGTTAGGCCTGGACTTTGGCAAGATGTTTGCAAACTTTTCTTCTCACAGCTATTCAGAACCGACTCGGTGGAATCAGGGATAGACTTTTACAAACTCTGGGCTTACTGACCCCTACTCAGCCCAGGCAAAGAAAAAGACTATTCATTCTTTTTGATCCTTCCAACGTGCACGTCCTGTTTCAACAATGACCAAACTATGATCAGAAATCGAAAGGTGTCAACACGGCGGTTAGAAGGCATATTTATGGACACTGAGAACATTTGGCTTTTTAAAACGAGGATAATTTTAGTTTTAGGATTTCAAAAGGTCAAACACCTCCACAGCAATCTATATATATATAAAATTGTAACCTCTGTCTGTACATTGATTTTTTTCGCGAAATTTCACGATAACTTTTCGTTTCACATGTCATAGACACCATAACTGCATTTTGTTTCTTTGGTGTCTGTTTGTTTGTTTGTTTGTTTGTTTGTTTGTTTGTTTATTTGTTTGTTTGTTTGTTACCTTTTCACGCATAAACGGCTGAACCGAATTTTATGAAACTTGGTATGTATATTACTACTCACCCAACTTAGACTTTAGGCTATATTAAAATTCTCTGAGACGAACAGGAGTGGGGGTTATAAGGGAAGCCAGAAATTAAAAATAGCGATATTTCGTTTCCTATTAGTTTTTCGGCAAATATGAACATAACAAAAGTTGTTTATTTTATTATTTAGAGTAACTTTTGTTATATACACTTTTTTCGTATACCGAATTATAAACGAGATATTCGCTGAAACCTATAGCGGAACTGAACAATTTTATTTGGGACAAAAGATCCAACCGAAATAAATAAAACATAAAACGGCATATGTAATAGCACTAACGCTTTCATTATAACAAGCCATGCCAACATTTCTAGGGACGGGCAAGAGTGGGGGTTATGAGGGATGCCAGAAATTAAAAATAGCGATATTTCGTTTCGTATTGGTTTCTTGGCAAATATGAACATAACAAAAGTTGTTTATTTTGTAATTTAGAGTAACTTTTGTTATATACACTTTTCTTTTATAACAAAGTATAAACGAGATATACGCTAAAATCTAAAGCGGGGGCAACTATTTTATTGGGCACTAGCGGTAGAACCGAACTTAACAACACTCGGTATGTAAATTAGCATTAATTCTTCCATGATTATAAGCTATACTAAAAGTTTTAGGTTCCAAGGGGAATGGGGGTTATGCGGGGGGCCTGAAATAAAAATTCGCAATATTTCATCGTATATTTGGTTTTTGGCAATCGTGCACATAACATAAGTTGTTTACTTTTTTAATTAGTGTAAATTTTGTTTTATAATTTTTTTTTTTTTGTAAAATAAGGTATGAAGCAAGTAATTTGCTTAGAAATATTGATATGCTCAACAATACATTCCAATATGAACTACCCAGGTATCTCACCTGGATAAGTTAATTCAAATCCATGTTAGAAATTTATCCTTAATAATTCAATACTATGTTATTTTTTAACGCCAGGAACAGTTTGCACCAAATAAGGTATACTGCCCCCACCCTTCTCTAAGTGTATTTAATACATTATTTAATTAAAACGTGAAAAATATTTGAAACAGTTTTAGAATTGTGAAGATAATGTAATATGATTTTTTAATATATTTGAATGTATTAGAGGATAGCTATCCAAAATGCATCGCAGGTTGGCAGCACTGAGGCTATGTAAGTATCTTGCTACTTCCTTTGTCCTATCAGTTCTGCCGCTTCCCTTCCGACCTCATATTGGTCTATGTTTACATGTTAATTGATGCTTATAGCAATGTATTATTATTCTCAGGAATGTGAATTTCTTTAATTATCATAAATAAATAATTTACTAGAATAAACGCTAGGGAGGTGCACTCAGGTATTTCTGGTATTTATTAACTCTGCTCCGTTAATGTATTATGATATACTTTACTGAAAACCAATATGAATACACAGTTTACAATCGAGACTTATGAAAGAGTGTTTTAATAGAGGCTATGACGTACCTAAAACAGCTGTCACCGTTGGACATTGTACCGCATGAAGGGAAATAAACTTATTCATACTTGGTTTGGAAGATAGAATAAATTCTAGGATTATGAATTATATGGCCCATCACTTTATAAAAAAAAAAAAAAAACTACATACACAGAGGACGGGAAATATAAAAATATTGAGGACAGTGAAGTCTTAAATAACAAATAATTTTATTATTAACAAATCCACAGCAACGACGGGTATAAATTCTAAACACTGGGACAGGGAAATCTGAAAGTGTGATGCTAAATGAGGCAGCTACATTCGTTAATAGCCAAATTCGAACATGATCATTGAAGGCGTACAGAAAGGGGAATGGAAAACCGCAAATATGACTCTTAGTGACAACCAAAAATGTACAATAACAAATCTTATTGAAAGAGACACTTATGTTTTTTGCATTATTATTATTATTATTGTAACGGATTAATTTGTATTTTATCTTTGTTAATCCTCTCTTCTACTCAATGTGCACAACATGTTAATATATCATGACTAGTGCTCATTTATAATTATTGTCAATAGTGTGAATTGGCATCTAGAGGCCCAGTACTAAGGAAGAAATTTAAGACGATTTTCAGCTTTGGAAGTCTATTGTGAAACTGTAGATGCGAAATCTACTTAGTGCAGGCATCCGTTGCGTTTAAAAACATTTGGCGTCATCACTATGATCATTAGCCACGGATTGGTTAACCAAAAAAAATGTTTAGCCAATGTTTTGGCATGGTTGGTGGTGAAGGAGCCAGCTTGGCTGTCTCCTGCTATATTGTGGAGGCATTACAGACGAAAGGTAGCTGTATTACTGAAATTGCTACTGAATTTCCTCACGATGGTGAGTAGAGTCCGGTAGAATGGATAGTAGTCCAACCTCAACGCTCGGCTTCTTACCACACGGCTAAATAAATATATTAAAATTAGCACATTTTCCTTCCTAGTGAAATCAGCTATTGAGGTAATACTCATGACGCCATTCTCGAGAAATTTCTGCAAATGTCCACCAATCTTACCCAGGAGATGACGAAAATGAGGTCCGTTCAAAATATTATATATATATATATATATATATATATATATATATATATATATATATATATATATATATATATTTGCCTGTTAACGCTCTAGCGGTCAAAATTTTTGTTTGATCGTTATCAAACTCAATATTTAATTGTTTTGTGTGGAAAGAAAGATCAAGATCGTTAATGGCTTAAATCGGACCAGTGGGACGGGGGTTTAGAGGGGACGATTTTCTAAAATTCTAAATATTTCCGTTACTATACGTCGGATCGAAAAATTGTATAGAACCAATCTTATTGCAAATTAAATTAATTATAAATATTGGTATTATACATGTATTCTTTATCTTGAATATTAACCGAGATATTTGCATTTTTATTAAGTGTCTGTGGATAACAGAGATGAGATCGGCTGAAGTCGGTTCTATTCGGAACTTTCCTCCGAAAGCTAGTTCGGCCGTTTAGTGTTGTGCTCTCGTGAAATTGGTTTAGAGACTCGTTACTACTACTGTTACTAGTATGCAGATTTCTCTATTGTAAAATTTCACGTGTGAAATCTGCTTAGTTTAGGATGGACTTTTTTTTATATGCCATGGACGACATGCGCCCCTCATAAATTGATACAATAGATTATTATTATCCTGTATCAGCAATTACATCCATGCGAAAAAAATTAAAGTAAGAATTCCATTAAAGAATATGAATAGCATTCCTTTTGTGTCTAGCAGTTTCAGCGATAATATAAAGCCATTTTGACAAATTGGAGACTTAGTTGAGGGTGGCATATGATTGATTTCCAGAGTCATGGATACCCTGTAAGAAATAAATAAAAAGAAGACGGCATGCCAGGTTAAGTTGGTTGAGGAAAGTGGAAGGCTGAGGGGGGGGGGAGTGCTGGAACTTTTCCCCTCATAGCTATTCAAAAGTGCGCCAGTTGACTTTAGCTTCGTCTCGCTTTGACTACTTCAAACTCTTGGAGACTCCACTTCTGATGCTTGCTCAACCAACTACAACATTTACTCATTCGCCTTATCATCAGTGCAGAACCCAACTTGAAATGCATTTGAAATCCACGTCCAAATTTGAAATTATTTCAACTTCGCTCTTTCTTGATCTCGACATGCTGTTAATGAAATTGACTGAATTTATTGAAGCCGAAGAGATATTAGACAACACAGAAATAACTAATATAACTCTGGTGGTCTGAAGTTATCATTATCATAAAAACTTATGGGTTAGCAATTTACGGATTATTATTGCTAGCCACAATTAACGCTGAAATTAAGAATGGTCGATGTCCAAAATCAAAATTTTCATAGAAATTTTAAATTAACGTAATATAAAAATTTAAAATCATCAATATAAGCTGAATGATAATGAAGAATGTGAAATATTGATAATGATATAATAATTCTTATATAATTAGCATCTGGCACTTACTACTTGATAACAAGGAGGTGGGCAGCCATAATTCTAACTTATAACAAACATGGGTAATTTTATATTTAATGATCGTATCATCTCATCTTGAGCTAGGGGTTGTAGACAATTTTACAATAATTATGTAATTTAGAAGTGGAGTGTTCACTCCTTTATAGGAATAAATCGTTGCACAATTTTTAAAGACTTAAACCGCGCATGAAGTTGGTTAAATAGTAAAAGATTTAATTTGGCCTGACATGAGAATGGGCGATGATAACTGCTGAAATTTCACTAACGGTATAGCCAAAGGAGGGGGCCTGGAATTAGGGATGAATCGTGTTTTTAAGGGATGTACAAGTTAAATTAACTGAAAGGTGTCTTAAATATTACTAATAACCGTAAGCTCACACTGCTCTTAAAAAATCATTGTTCTAGCCATTAATATTCCAAATTGTCTAAGAGAAATGTCCCCAGACCCCATAATCATCCCCTCTCCCAACCTTGCCACCAAAAATAAATTCTTTGTTTTCCATAGCCTGCGTGTGCACTCCCTGGCTTCGTGAATTCCATCATTTCACAATAAAGCTATTGAACTCTGTTTTCAGGGGCATTATTTATAGTATTTTTTAAATACATAAAATATAAACGTTGATGGGAAATTGGGGGAAGGTCAATAGATGAAAACTACGTGAAATATCTTACACGGATTTTTTTCCACTACTATATTGTGCGTCTTTTATGACTCCTCATTATTTTTTTATTTTATTTTATTTAGAATATTACAGCCTGCATTTAAATGCATTTGGTAATGTGATATGTACAATACAATCGTTCTCAATCACTCTCGACAGAAGCTACTCCCGTTAACCACCATAAGAGGAGCAGCCTCTCCCTGCCTGGCAAGGAAGTCAAGAGCTGAGGAGGAATGGCTCTTGGTAAGAAAATAGTCGCTGCTATCATACGCCTCTTTAAGAGTAATACACTTATTATAGGTAAGTTCGATTTAGATAATGACACATACTTAAGTAAGCGGAAGATAAAAGACATTATTAAAAAAAATAATGGCATATTTATCAAATATTAAAATAAACAGCAAGTCGACTACATATAATAGTAGCTATGCCTCTACTGGAATCGAATTTTCAAAACTTGGACCCTTTTTACTATGTTAATACTTACGCTATAAACCAAGATATAGTTTTAGTTGTTAGAAAGCAAAGCGAGGTAGGAAGGAATTAACACGTTCAGTACGGACTTCAAAAATATGGTCTATCCACAAGTACGGCACGGGGTCAATTGACCCCGTACTTATGTCCCCTTTTAATGCGCTACTACAACTCGAAAAATAAACTAAACTGCTATATTCAAACATTTTTTTACTCTTTGGACATCAAAAAATATATGGCAGTCGCAGGCCGTGTTTTCATCAATTTTTGTTACGTGACTTAGAAATGAATATTTACCTTACATTTTTCACCTTATCGGGAACTTTTTTTCTCCTTTGTGTGATAATTTTGGTGATCAACAAAGGATTTTAATTTTTGTTATACATTAAAATGGGTGAATATGAATTAACTTTAAATTACGACACATTACAATAAAAATTTATTAGTTTATAAAGATAAAATTACAAAACGAGAAAAACAAACTATTAACTAGGAGTTTAGTTTAAACAAATAATTGGAAAATAAAAATAATAAAGAAAAAATATGAATAAACAAATAATTATTTTGTAATTAACAATTCTTCATTATCACAATGGTTAGGACATAGATTTATGGCAGTTGTTGAAGCATTGTAGACAAAGTGACATCATGTTGCACTCTTCACAATACGTTCTAACTTTTTTGTCTGCTTCTTTAGAGGACAATGTTTTTCTTAATTTTTCGAAACACCCGGAACACTTTTTTAATAAAGCTAAATCCACTAATTGTCGGCCACGTGATTTGCACATTAGACAGATTAATGTTCCAAAACGACAGCAAAAAGTAAACTGAAATGGGAGGGACGCGTTCTGTTATTTACATAAGCCTTGTAGATAATAGAACAAGTGGTTCACAGGAAAAGCACGGGAAATAACAAGGGGCTATATGAGCCCGTGCCGGACTAGAGCCCAAATACCACTCTCCAGGCCGGCAAGGGGTCATAAAGCCCCGTGCATTTTTCAATGATATACGACGTATTTTTTGGATTTGAAATGCATAAACGTACTATTTTTAATTATATTTATTAGTACAAAGCAAAAACCGTCAAAGTATTTTTTGAACATTTATCTTCAAAACCGACCCGTCCTGGGAGACAGTTACGTACGGGTTCAATTCACCCCGTGCCGTCCTTAACGTGTTAACGCTGCTTTTCTTTAGCTGTACGTGGAGAGACAATAATTGATGCACTGAGAAAGATATTATGCGTCGCACAGCATAAGGTTGGTGAATGTTAAAATACATTTTTATGAAGGACAATGAGAGCCCTGGAATCCTCATTACATCATTCTTCGTCATTTGAAAGATAATTGGCAGGAGTATATGACGAATTAATATCCTGAAGTTTCCGTTATTACTCGGAGCATAACAAATTAATTAATTAAGTTTATTTCTGATAAAAACTAAATACCCAATTAACCACACATCCCAGCTAATCATCAAAAAGAAAAGTATGTTAATGGATTACCAAACTAATAAGGATGTAAACATATATTTCACAAACTCAGGAAATTAGTTAAGGAAATGATCAATTTGCACACACAGCTTCCATTTAACTGCTTTCGAGTTTTCTTTCTTTCTTCGAATTTCTTGTTTTTTACAATTATCTTGATTTAGAACCAATTCAGCAGACCTACTGGGAATCTAAATGATTGGACAGTTCCAAGGAAAACTCGGAATAAGATCAAGAGTCAATTCGACGTAACTCGTTTACGGTGCTGTAACAATGTTGATGTAAACGTTGATTTAACATTATTTATTAACGTCCACGTTTTAGCAACTAAGGCTAATTGGGACGGGTTATCCACAGGTTACCACCATTTTCTAGCCAGGGTGGGACTTAGGATGTTATTTAATGAATTCCGTCAGTAAATAATTTCCTTTGCACAGGCGAGAATCGAACTCGCAACTCTAGGTTTACCATGTGAGATTAAGGTCAACGCTTTAACTCACCTGGCTAACCTGGGCCCCATATTTAACGTATTACACTTCTTCTAATTACTCTATGTCACGTACGAATCGAAAAATCAAACACATTGTTCACGATCATCAATTATGTACATGACCTATGAAAAATAATTATATATTTTTACTTTCCTCCAGTGGGCTATATAAATAAACCGGGATTGAGGAACATCAGGCAGAAGTAAATATGCTGTACTTCCAAAGAGTAAAATGAAACGTGTAGCCAAACAAAGGCTTTTTAATGGTTTATAGGAAATGAACATTTGTATATTACTATTTTTACTATTTTGAATATTACTAATTACAGAGCTCAGGGTACTCAGAAACCAGAAAAAGTAATTTAATCGCAGCTTCATACAAACTGTGTATAATCGTACATGATTGGGAAGAAAGGCATTTGGGTATGAGCTGAAAATTAGGAGGACATTTAGGGATACTGGTCAGAGTTGAATTTAATTTCAGGTCTGTGGAATTCTCAAAACAAATTAAGGACATTATAGCTTAGTTACAAACCAGCCCTTCAATCCTTTAAGGACCTTGTGATCCATAGCAGAGCCTTATAAATAAGGCTGTAATTTATAATATGGATAAATTTATTTATTGTTTTTCATAGTTACTATTGCATCCCAATATTATATATGTTAATTAAAGATATTTAGCATTTTTCCATTAAATGTATACAGCGATTGAGATTGTACACATGACGCGTTTTCGAAAAGGAGTCTTTTAAAAGCCCATCGATCCTACTTCAGAGATAATGAATGTGAAGTCCGCACAAAGTTATGTAATCTTCATTGTTTAATGACAAGGATCCCTGGCAAGAGGGTGACCCCTGTGTGTGTGTGTGTGTGTGTGTCTAAATATATATACTAGTTCAAATACCCGGCTTCGCCCGGGAATTGATTTGAGGCTGAATGGTGATGGTATTTTTTTGGCAAGGCTTGACTTTGCACAATATTTTGACATTTACCCGTCCCAGTGTTTAGGGTTAATACACGTTGTTGGCATTTGTTAATAATAAAACTAATTTTGTATGTAAGTAAACAACTTTTGTTATGTGCAGGTTTGTCGAAAAACAAATAGACAATGAAATATCGCGAATTTTTATTTCAGGCCTTCCTTATAACCCCCACTCCCGTTCTAACCTAAAAATTTTAATATAGCTTATAATCATGGAAGAATTAATGCTAATTGACATACCGAGTTTTTTAAAGTTCGGTTTAATCGTTAGCGCCCAATGAAATAGTTGACTCCCGCTTTAGTTTATAGTGTATAATTCGATTATACTTTGCTAAAAGACAAAAATGAATATGACAAAAGTTACTCCCAATAACAAAATAAACAACTTTTGTTATGTTCATATTTGCCGAAAAACGAATAGAAAACGAAATATCTCTATTTTTAATTTCTGGCATCCTTTATAGCCCCCACTCCTGCCCGTCCCTAGAAATATTGGTATGGCTTGTTATAATGAAAGCGTTAGTCCTAATACATATACCGAGTTTTATTTATTTCGGTTGGGTCTTTTGTCCCAAATAAAATTGTTCACTTCCGCTATAGGTTTTAGCGTATATATCGTTTATAATTCGGTATACGAAAAAAGTGTAACAAAAGTTACTCTAATTAACAAAATAAACTACTTTTGTTATGTGCATATTTGCCAAAAAACCAATAGGAAACGAAATATCGCTATTTTTAATTTCAGGCCTCCCTTATAACTCCCACTCCTGTTCGTCTCAGAGAAAATTAGTATAGCCTAAAGTCTAAGTTGGGTTAGTAGTAATATACATACCAAGTATCATAAAATTCGGTTCAGCCATTTATGCGTGAAAAGGTAACAAACAAACAAACACACACCAAAGAAACAAAATGCAGTTATGGTGTCTATGACATGTGAAACGAAAAGTTATCGCGAAATTTCGCGAAAAAAATCAATGTACAGACAGAGGTTACAATTATATATATATATATATATATATATATATATATATATATATATATTATGTATTAATATACTTTTATTTACCACTCTAACGGTCACAATTTGTGTTTAATTGTTACCAAACTCAATACATAAGCGTTTATGTTAAACTAATGATCATTATAATGTTCGTATGATGAAAAAATGTAGGCTACGCTTCCACTATAATAATTTAATAACACGGCAAAGCGCTTTCGATGCTGTGAACCAACGTCAGTGCCTGAAGGTTTTCGATGTTGACCTGTCGGCTCTTGGAGCTAGACTAGTCTCTGAGAGCCGACAGGTCAACATCGAAAACCTTCAGGCACTGACGTTGATGCACAGCATCGAAAGCGCTTTGCCGTGTTATTAAATTATTATAGTGGAAGCGTAGCCTACATTTTTTCATCCTACCTACATTAGAAGTCACTTCCACCTGCCAGAATACCAACTCAGAATTATAATGTTCGTTGGGGTCTGGGGAGGAGGGGTGTACGGGAGGAATTTTGAAAATTCGAAATAAGTCCGTTATTATAAGTCTGATCAAAAAATTGTATAGCTACAGTCTTATTGCAGTTATTTGTCTATAAATGTTGATATATACTATTTCTGTATATCTCGAATATTAACCGAGATATGAATATTCTCATCTTTCATTAAACCCGTACTTCTGGTCTAGTAGAATTTACTTAGAAAACAACACAGACTATATGTTGCAATGACATTACTTGTCTTATATACAAGCAGATAGGAAATCTATATTACACTCCCTTTGTATAATCGTAAGTTTTACTTACAGGAAACTATCAACTAGTTACCAGATGAGCAACACAACTTGTACAGGAATATTGTGCTATTTCAGCGTTGTTGTTTGATATAAAAATCCTTTTTCTACTTCCTCATGTCCGACATAGAGCTTTTTCGTAATTGCGGACGATTAAAATTTTTATTGGCTCCAAAACGAAGTTTTACGACGTTGGCGAGAGTGTTGGGTAAGGTGGCAGAACCTTTTTCAATCGTAAAGTGCCACTGGTTTAAAGGGAGTGTAAATAACTCTGGTTCCTTATGTACACCCTACGTCACGGAGAGGGAGGGCTCCGGATGAAGCAATTCCTTGCCCTAAACCGTTAAACAGGACGCTTTACTCCTTCCCAAATCATGTTGTACAGGCTTCAAACTACATATTTAATGGCATACTCACTCCTAAACTGTCTTTAATTTAAAAAATAGATATATCTTGAAGCATGAGCAGTAGTTCGCTGAGAAATGAGAATCAAAATCGTTTTCGTTTGAAGGGGTTTTATTTTGGACTCTTTCAATAAAATATGTGTAGAGATATTTTTAATTTCCTGTTTCCGTCTCAATATATAACTTGCTTACCTGTCAAGAGACCTTGCTGGTTAACAAACTTATGATATATATATATATATATATATATATATATATATATATATATATATATATATATATATTCACAGATGTACATTCCCCTCCTTATCTAAATTCTCACTAACAACATGTCAGTGGGACAAGACAGGAGAGTAGATTAAAGTTGTAGTCTGCATACTGCCTGATGCCTATCATTAGTCAGCTTATGCAGGCTAGAAGGTACCGAGGGATGGCCCTCTAACAACTCTGGCCTTGAATTTCCACTCATGCCTTTACTGGTGAGAATGGAATTCTCGTGGAGATTGATGCACTGGTGCAGAAGACAATGGGAACAACTGCATGTCCTTGTTAACCTCTTATTCCCTTGTTCGGTCTTTGAAAATCACTTACCAGATGTAGGCTAAATAGTACATACACAATTCAATAGTTACATCATTATATACGTAAATTGTGTATATAGTGCTCTTGAAAACGAGGGGGATTAAAATATATACCTTTGGGTTTATTTGTGATCAATGAGGACATGCTATTCAATCAAGGGAATTTAAAACTTAATAACATGGTCAAAATCGTATAAATTGAAAGAATATATATTGGGTGACAGAGCATGAACTCCCGAGTCATGCTACAAGACATTTGGTGGGTATGCCATTATTTGATTACCTCGCGATGCTGAGTAGTCATCGGGATTAGGGATAGAAGAAATCTTAAGCCACAACAATTAAGCCTGATTCCGTGTCTATAGCTCAGCCTTCTGTAATGCTGTGTGCCATACTGGTATGCTACGAACAAGCAAAGCTCCCTAACACTCTAGGATAGTTTCATATAGGGAAGGTGCTGTGGCCTGCTGTCAACCGAATATATGTTACAAGATATGAAAAGTTAATTTTATTATTGGATTTTATCTATAGACGTCATCGTGCTAATATACGTTAAAGAATAGGGTGAAAAAAGAAGCAGAATGTAGAGGTAGGTGGAAAAATTTGTGTTCCGTGACAAATATCATGATGAATTAGTGGTAAAGATAATAGTCTGGAATTTCCGTTAAAATCGTCGACGGAGGGGGGAGGAGTTCAAATTCTAATTATCTATTGGAGAAAATCCCCACCCTAGATCTGAGAGAGAGTTAGCCGGGGGTACTTTGCAGTTATGATTTATAATGGCTACTAGGTGAGACGGGGTGGAAGTATGGGTGGGGGGTGGGAGATAGGAAGAGGTGGGGGGGGGGGGCTTACTTATTGGAATACAAATTGGGAATTGATTCTGCCATTGGGAGGTGTGCCAAGTGGCCCGGAGGGTCCCTTCTACTGTTTTGGCACCGTCCCGCGGGGCCTGCCCTCGCTGACCGTTTACCAGCATAAAACAAGGCGTGCTCCTCCGGCTATGTGTCTCTAATGAATCCTCTTTGTTTTTACAGCACCACCAAAAATTGCCTTTATTCCCAATTGGAAAAATACCACCGATGCAGAATACGCCCGCAAAGAGAAAAAAAAAGTCCGAGTGGCTGAAAGCATTTCAAGAAAACATCCCGTGTTAGTACAACATCATAATTCTGCTAGTATAAATTGAAAGCCTTTATTCCCAAAGTTGGAAACGGTAGAGATCTGAGAATAATGAACTCTCAAAGCTATGAGTGGGAGAAAATCTGAGAACAGCTAATTTGGGAGCTTGATGAAAAACAGTGAACAGCAAAAGCTCTTTATTCTGAGGGGATGGCACTGATTCCACTAAATCAAACGCTGAAAAAAATCCAAGAACATGTAAAATACTTAATTGTATAATTAATTCTGAAGTTGAGAATTTACGTAAATTAGAGTATTATTATAGGCCTTAGGCATTCCGAATAAACGGAAATAGCGACGTTTCAAGAATTCTTTATTTTGTTCCTTTCTGTTGAGAACAATAATTAAAAGGTCAGTAATTCTCTAATCGGGACGCAATTGAACAGAAGTGATGGAATCACATTTAATTAAAAAAAGTCTTGGCTTCTAGGAGTGGTTATCTGATCTCTTTTAAAAATATCTATCATGAAAAACTTTATTAATAATGAATATAATTCACGGATTATCCTTTGTAGAATGGGCTATTGTCGTAGGATGCAACGGTATGGACAAAGCCTTAGGACTTTTCATATCAATGACAACTTTTCATTTTGATGACTCTTGTTCAACGAAAAACGACATTACTTTAAATTTTTTTTACTTGTACAGTTGTGGGCGTTCTTGTTTAGAAGTGAGCGTTTACGTGCTAGCAATTAAACGCAAAGCCTTTGGTCGAAGTACCTTCCCAAATATACGAAATATATGTGTTAAACTACGAAGAGTAAGCGGAGAGAGAGGCCTTTGAGAAACGGAAGGAATAGTTTTGCATATACAAGTTTACATTAAAATTGGCGACACAGATGACTAATGAAGGACCTATTTGTTTATTATTTACCGAACTAAAAACTATTTTCTAATATAGTTTTCGGTCCGACCCATAACAATGGATAGTTGTTTATTACCTCTCCTTCAAATCTGATGAACTCCATATATATTACAACTTATTTAAAAACTTTAAGTACCTTTTTAAGCATTGACTCAAAGTAAAATGGCTTTGTAGGTTGCTATTAGCAAATTTTCTTCAAAACGGAAAATATTCTCATTACACAAATTGATCATTTATACCTGCTTATAAAAATAAAAGAATAATCGGATTCTATGTGTTATGCTGCGATTAATGAAATGAACATATTTTTTGTTTCATATGCTGAAAGATAAAATGGGTTCCTGAAGAGCTTAGCCGAACCTACGGCCAAATTTTCTAACGAATTGTTTCCCGCTATGAAAAATGTCTTCTCAATTAATAATTATGTGCAATTATAACAGATGTAAACATATTAGCATTAAATTTATACCACAAACCTTATTTGTAAGACGGCGGTACAAAAAATGATTCCCCCGGAATAGATTAGTTTATTACTTTTTAAGTATTTTGAATATCAAATACTCACAGAAGAGAATGGACCTTATACTTTGTACAGCACAAATACTCACCTGAAAAATAAAAATACATAAATTAGTGTGTTTAGTAATTAATATACAATTATTTAGTTATAAACTAGTTATTACTGAATATAATTAAATTTTATTTTATTAGGACACAGCAATCTTGTATAAACTGTCATTCATCATGAAATAATATAAAATCTTCATTTCACATTCACTTTATTAAATAAATTTCCCAAATTAAATAACCTCTTTGGAATATAGTAGCAAAAACTATCTCATATCATGTTGATCGTTTACTCCAAGTGAGAGGGTGAAGCAATAAGAGCAGCCAGAAGTTTCAGGCATAATATAATAGCCTTTAAGTACCACGTAAAGTTCAAATAAGACCCTTGAAATGAAGGAAAAAGGAGCCGCAAAACATTTATGACAAAAAAGATTTTTATGAAGAACTATTTATAATCGAAAATCATTATAAGACATTTTATTAAGCTACCTTTTAATCACGAGTAGATGAATATAGTATACTAGCTCAGATACCCGGCTTCGCCCGGGAATTGATTTGAGGCTGAATGGTGATGGTATTTTTTTGGCAAGGCTTTACTTTGCAAAATATTTTGACATTTACCCGTCCCACTGTTTAGGGTTAATACCCGTTGTTGGCATTTGTTAATAATAAAATTAATTTTTTATGTAAGTCTTTACTGTCCTCCAAATTGTTGACTCCCGCTATAATTTTTAGCGTATAACGCCTTTATACTTCAGTATACGACAATAGTGTATATAAAAAAAGTTTCTCTAAATAACAAAGTAAACAACTTTTGTTATGTGCATATTTGCCGAAAAAGCAATAGGAAACGAAATACCACTATTATTAATTTCTGGCCTTCCTTATAACCCCCACTCCTGCCCGTTCCTAGAAATGTTAGTATGGCTTATTATAAGGAAGGCGTTAGTGCTAATTCACATACCGAGTTTGGTTTAGTTCGGTTGAGTCTTTTGTGCCAAATAAAATTGTGGACTCCCGCTATAGTTTTTAGCGTATAACTCATTTATACTTCCGTATACGGCAAAAGTGTATATAACAAACGTTACTGTAAATAACAAAATAAACAACTTTTGTTATGGGCATATTTGCTGAATAAGCAATAGGAAACGAAATATCGCTATTTTTAATTTCAGGCCTCCCATATAACCCCCCACTCCTGCCCGTCCCTAGAAATGTTAGTATGGCTTATTATAAGGAAGGCGTTAGTACTAATTCACATACCGAGTTTGGTTTTGTTCGGTTGAATCTTTTGTGCCTAATAAATTGTTGACTCCCGCTATAGATTTTAGCGTATAACTCATTTATACTTCCGTATACGGCAAATGTGCATATAACAAAAGTTACTCTAAATTACAAAATAAACAACTTTTGTTATAGGCATATTTGCTGAAAAAGCAATATGAAACGAAATATCGCTATTTTTAATTTCAGGCCTCCCTTATAACCCCCACTCCTATTTGTCTTAGAGAATAATAATATAGCCTAAAGTCTAAGTTGGGCTAGTAGTAATATACATACCAAGTTTCATAAAATTCGGTTCAGCCGTTTATGCGTGAAAAGGTAACAAACAAACAAACAAATAAACAAACAAACAAACAAACAAACAAACAAACAGACACCAAAGAAACAAAATGCAGTTATGGTGTCTATGACATGTGAAACGAAAAGTTATCGTGAAATTTCGCGAAAAAAATCAATGTACAGACAGAGGTTACAATTTTATATATATATAGATAAGTTAGTTTGTCCTTAGTTTCCTGACATTATCCATTTGATAATAAATGAGATTTGGTAGTCATTCTACAATATAATAAGAAATGTACAGTGGGCCTTGCTTTGAGCTGTTTATGTTATGATGAAACATCAATATATTGTAAAACGATACTTTTTTCCCCAATACATTATTATTTGAAAATGTTTATGAAAAAAGAAACTAAAACATGATTTAACCTTAATTTCATTGGATCGATCCAATCCCATCTACAGACAGAATACTTAATGTCCTAAATTGTGACTGTCGCTTTAGTGAGGTGAACAATATTCCCTCTATTGAACTTATAGCAGTAAATATGCATTACTCTGTTGATTTTACTCTCATATTGCTCGTGCAGGAGCAAATAAATCGAGAAAAGTTTAAAATTCGACGAATAAATATTAATATACATGAATATGTCAATAACAGTTGAAAGCAATCAGAATTCCGTTCATTGCCCGAGGCTTTATTTCATTTCGCTTTATTATATTGCGCGCGAATGTAATAATGGCATTCAGGAATATTGCATTCGAATTAGTTGCTCACATTGGTTCTACATGGAAAACACAGCTTTACATTCGCCCTTTGTTTAGGTATATTGTTAACCCGCCGAATGCCTAATGACGTATAAAACATTCAAATATAAACAAAAAAAGTGCTATTTAGGACATTTGAAAAAAAAAAAAAACATACTATAAGAACAATAAAGCCAAATTATGAATAAATGAGACCGATAAAAAAAAAAAAATTAATTGTAAAATTAAAAGTAATATGATATATTTTATAAGAAACTGCATTAATAATTAAATGAAATAAGAATCCGATCTTCCGCCAAAAAAAATAACTCAACAATATCTTTACAGATACATAATACATGTTATTAATAGTTTTATCGCACTTGGCATTTTCGGCATCCGCAAAGATGTGAAGATATTTTTGTGTAACTAACTATACTATTTGAGTAATCTCAAAAGGTGCTCGTTTCTATAGAAAACACTAAAATCGAATATACCTCGTTAACTGTTAAGCGTTCGAACAAAATGCATAGAAACAATATTGCAGGGAAATTAAATATGAGTTTCATTTGATTTTCATGAAATTTGCGGCAGCTAGGGAGCGAACAGACAAACTATTTATGTTCAGTATTCGTCATGTTCGGCTACCGTCCACTGTTCAGTTCATTGTCTTATACCAGTGTGGCTAGTTGATCTTGCAATATTTCCGGCCCAAAGTAATCTCTGAGCTTTTACATCGTGTCAATTGGATTCTATCTTTTCTGATACAATTTCCACTCTAATACCCCGACTAAAGAGTATCAAGGTACTTACTGCCTATGCCATTTTGGGTCTATTATAGATCTCAAAACCTTAAGTTCAAATCTTTTTCAAGTCGAATCGGTGGAGAGAAGTTAAGCTCAGAGATAGCCATGGAAAGACCTGTCCTATTTATTTAAAACTAATATTTTTCGCCGATTCTCCAACCATCGTCATCGCTTACTTGTGCTAGGTTTTTGAGAAAATACTGGTTGGGAAAGCAGAGCATCCTTTGGCTTATGCCCTGCCTCACCTTATATATATTGTATATATACTAATTCTATGAATGTAAGGCTGTGACAAACAAGTCCGTCACGCAGGGGATGCGTTAACTAAGCAGATTTCCCACGCGAGCTACGTATTTGTATTTATCTCAAAATATAAAGGTCCAACAAGAACAATATTTGGTATTTAGGCTTCAAATAAAGTGCTTCATAACATAGTAGCAACTTTTTAATATGAGAGGAGTAGGAGTGGGGGTTTACTGAAGACCGAAAACTAAAAATGCAAATATCTCGGTTAATAATCAAGATAGTGAAAAGATGTACATAGCAACATTTACAGAACATTGAATTTGTAATAGGATGGGTTCTATAAATTTTTTTGATCCGATGCATAATAACGGAGATATGATTTATGCCGTAACAAACTCGATTTTTCTTTTTTATATAAAACGATTATATATCAAGTTTGGTATCGATTAAACAACATTGCGAACCTTAGAGCGGTAACAGACAAATATATATATATATATATATATATATATATATATATATATCTGGACCACATTTTCGTCATCTGATAGGTAGGATCGATGGTCGTTTGAAGAAAAATTTCGAAAATAGCGTCATGAGTACGACTTCAATAGTTGATTTCCCTTAAGGGAAGTCTGCTAAAAAGCAACACGTAACCTTAAGAAAGGTTAGAATCAGTTTGCTTTGTAACTAAAAGTGCAATCATAGATGTGTTTTACTATTTAAGTACTTTTAGTCTTGGTAAGTACAAATATGGTGTAACTACACGGTAACAGGGTATTTAACAATAGTAATGTGCAGTATATATAAAATACTCGTTTACAGCACTGAGAAAGAGAAAATAAAATTCTCGAAATATTAGCCTAGACTAAAACAAAAAACAACCACACCTTCTACAATGTACGGTATATAAAATTGTGACCTCTGTCTGTACATTGATTTTTTTCTCGTAAATTCACGATACTTTTTCGTTTCACATGTCATAGACGCCATTTCTTTGGTGTCTGTTTTTACCATTTCACGCATAAACGGATGAACCAAATTCTATGAAACTTGGTATGTATATTACTACTAATCCAACTTAGACTTTAGGCTATATTAATATTCTCTGAGACAAACAGGAGTTATAAAAGAGGACTGAAATTAAAAATAGCGATATCTCGTTTCCTATTGGGTTTTCGGCAAATATGCACATAACCAAAGTTTTTTATTTTGTTATTTAGAGTAACTTTCGTTATATACTCTTCTGTCGTATACCGAAGTATAAATGAGACATACGCTAAAAACTTTAGCGGGAGTCAACAGTTTTATTTGGCCCAAAAGACTCAACCGAACTAAACAAAACTGGGTTTGTGTATTAGTACTAACTTCTTCATGATAAGAAGCTGTACCAACATTCCTAGGGTTGGATAGGAGTGGGGGTTGCAAGGGAGGCCTGAAATTAAAAATAGGGATATTTCGTTTCCTATTGGTTTTTCTCCAAACATTAGCCTAGACTAAAATAACTACACCTTCTACAATAATAATATCCTGGTCGAAAACATCTATACAGAGTTTTATTTATATATAGCTGTCTAATAGTTTTGAGTTTAATGGCTGTGTAATTATAAGAGAGAGGCTGGTTAAGAAAAGAGGTAAGGCTTAGAGAGAGGCTGTCCTAGATAGTGCAGAGGGAAGGCGTTATCTGCTCCCGGAACACAGTCAGCACACCTACAAATTACAGCCACCTCATATGTCCTAATGAAAAACACTTCTCTTTCCCTCACTACTACATACAACCTAGTCATTCTCTCTTACCAACTAATAACTCTATATTCTCTCTGGTTAATGGAAATAAATAAAACCGAAATGCCTGCCTGGCATTAATCAACTCATAGTCTGACGGGAAAAATTACCTTCATAAACATATACATAAAAATTACCTACCTAATAGATGTACATGTGGACCTTAAGTCAAAAATAGAGACATGCTGCAAAACGTTTGGAAATCTTAGTAATAACATATTTTTCAACATAGTTCCAGTTATAAGTACCAAAACTTACTTTATGGTTAAAAAGTATTATGATCTTATTATAGATCGAAGGATCATGTTATTCTAATAATAGAGTTTGTTAATGTATTTCTAGTGACATACTGCTTTTAAGTGGCTGACTGTGTTAAAATATGTTAGTTATTTATCTGACTAGATACAATATGTATTGTTTTGGCAGTTTTCCCATAAGGGAAATCAGCTATTGAAGTCGTACTCATGACACGATGACAAAACGGATTGCAATAATTCCTTTCATTCCTACAAGGAAGAAATAAAAAAAGTACAATTCAGATGCTCTATTATGTAAAAACATTTTTCATGTGCAATTGTAAAAAATCTGTCATGCGGGGGTTGTTTGAACTAAGCAGATTTCCCAAGTGAAGTTTTACAATAAATAAATCTACATACTGCTAACACTTATCCCAAACGTGAATATTTAGTGAATAAATACGTACGCAATGAGAAATCTTTCACTTAATTCTAATAACGGATAGCGTCTGAATTGTAAACAAATAGGTCTGCTAACCGCTCAGAGCTGAATAGATAGAAAGTAGGGAAAGAGATAGGCCCAGGCAATTGTGGCTTAATGACCTGGAAGAGGACTTCCTATAAGGAGGTTGGGCATTCTCAATTGAAGGAAACAGGTTGGGAACCGTAAAGAATTTAAGAAAACGGTGTTGAAGGATTCCTTCAGTAGGTAAATAATTCTAAAGTAAAACTTTTTAGGCTCGATTACAAAATCTAAAACCGTGTGGACAATTGGAAACGAACGATACCAGACTCAAGCTATCTAAGTGCTCTAAGTAAACATGACTCTTAAGCTAGGCAGGCACACTTTTAGTGATATAATAGTTGAAAATGAAAATCAGAAGAGTAGATCTGAAGGTTTGCTGAAGACTGAAAACTATGGGAACCAAATTCTTCTATTAATATTTGACCTGCAAGAAAATGTATAGAACAACAATCATTGGACACAAGGTGATCCACGAGATAGTTCATATCACACTTGATCAACTAACCAAATAATGGTTATGTTGGAAATTTTTCATCTCACTCCATCACCATGCACAGACCTCGCCAATTGACGAACTTTACCTTTAGTTCTCTAATTCTCTAAATTATTAAATTCGCTGTTTGTTTACCATAAACTTTAAATTTCGACAGCTCAGGATTGACATCAAACCTTTGGTTGAATCCGTGGACAGCTTTGAAGCTAATATATTTAATGAAAGTCTGTAGGGCAAATAACAAGTTCCTCATCATCAAATTCTAATACTTTTCAGGAAGATATATGAACCTTATTCTCCACCATCGTAAAAGAAAAATCCATCAGCGAGGATAATATTTCAGGACTGTAAACCCCTTGAAGAGAATTAAAAAGAGAGAAAAAAAAATTGAGGCAATGTTATCATATTCTCTATTTAGATGAAAGAGTGACGTCAGCTATTACATTCCCATCAAAAAAGGGCAAATGAAAACTTGCTCCTACCCCTCCCACCCTTTCTCAGAGAATTTACTAAAGTGAAAGGGAAAAGATGAGGCGAGGGGAAAAGGCGCTACCTACGAACGGATGGAGGTTAAGTAACCGTGAAAAACGCGACGATTGTCCCGAGGAAAAGTCTTTTTCCGGACAGAGGTAGGAAGGGGTAGGAAAATTAATTTAGACTTATTACAGGTTTATTTTCCGCTTTACTACCGTTTGGCAGCCCTTTATTGGACGGGTCCGCATCTTAACAACCACCCATTTTCTACCATCTTTCTTCCGTCCCAACCTTGCACACAAAAACCCAAATTAACTCTTTAAATAGAAGCACTCACGGGGATTTCATTACCTCCGTCTGCATAGCACGTACGAACAAATGCTTTCAAACTGCATAGTAAAGACTTTTTTTTTAATCATGTTTCGCATTCCTACATACTGCAACAAGAAAATGGATATCTTCCATGAGGTTAGCCTCAAGACAATAAATTTAGAATCTTCATAAAGTGAAACTCTTATTACATAGATCCCATAATACACACACACGCTCAAACATCACTGGTATAATCTAGGTCAAGTAAAGTTTTATCCTCTGCCTACTCTCTCTATCAAGTTCGTGAAAGTACGAAATAATTTTTCTAATTTAATTTCAAACGCTCTATTAATGATGCATTAAGTTGTCAGATCGACAAAAAACAACAGCGGATCAAAATTTTCCCATATTACTAATATTTTGATTTCCAGGCAAATGTAAAAACCGGATCAAGTTTTCAACAACACTAAAAAAAATATAACCATCGTAAGACTCTATTCGTATTTAATCCTTTTTTAAATTTTAGATCTCTTGTTAGGTATGAACTTAGAATATTATAACATTTTGAGAAGTAAATGAAAATAAATTATTTCAAATACAATAGAGACAACCATGTTTTTGTGCCGGAGCAGAGTATTTTACGAATGCTGTAAGCCTCCATTCTAGCGAGTGCCAGAAAGCTGGGGGTGGAAGTGGATCTTACAAATCCTGACCCAACGGACTGCTTGCCAAGATTCCCAGAGAGCCCTTTTTTGTTCACCCATGCAAACAGACATTTTAACCAGTGAAAATAATTAATATCGCTCTACTCCTCATACCAGCAGTTTTATCAATGGAAAGATTTTAGGAGGATGCCTTTTCTTGGAAATAGTTCACAAGTAAAAAATGATTCGAGGGGGAATTGCAACAATCTTAGCAAGGATAAAAAAGCAAATTGAAATAATGTACATAAAAAATAAAATATATATAAAAAAATACTATTTTATTGTAATAAAAAAACAGTGTAGGGAATTACCAAACTAAACTGTTTTGAATGTGTAACGAATAAACTAACACAGTATTACTGATAAGAAGCTGTTATTTGAACACAACAGTAATTATAAAGGCCAACTTTTAAAAAAGACGGTGAAATGAATTACTGTAATTTCATTAGTAATTATTAATTTATTTGATGAGCTCAGCGATGTTGTTTGGCATCATTTATTGTCTCTCTTATAATTTTAATCTGGCACTCCAATGAGCTGGAAGTCAGACAAACCTGAAATACGATGACTTATTACTGACTGAACCGTCTGTGTCATGGCATAGATTAAAAGATTCTGTCAAAATGAGACACTGAAACGAAATTCGATCTTACCCCATATATAGGTATGGTAGTTCGTTTGACTTGTGCTAATATCTGTACACTTCACCAAAGGGAAATTTGACAAATAAAATGACGTCTCGTACTAAGAAAGCCTTTATGTTAGAGCACGTGGAAATCAAACGTTAGAAAAAGAAAGTTATTTACTTTTAGCTCATTTGTATTCTGATGAAGGCAAAGGAAAGAGAGACAAGTGTACTCAACCTAAAGGGAAAGTTTTATCTTGAAATACAGTATTTCCAATTCAACTCAGTTATAGCATCTTACTAAGACGGTTATCTACATAGAAACACTGAACGGCAGTTGAAAAAAATATTACATTCATATTAAGTTCATAGAAGTATCTATTGTATTCTTAAAAAGTAATAATAGCACAATTAAATAATAGTGAAGAATTATTAATATTTCAATTTTATTCCATGTGTAAAGGCGTTTGAATTAGTTCTCAGAACGTGTGTCTTATAATAAAACAAACTCACTATTAACAGTCCTATCTATTTTTACAAACTTGGGAGAGTCCAACTGTTCAGAATGAACTGAATTTGACTGAATGATTGTACTTTGAATTGCTATTGCAGTTTGCATTGGATTGTGTAGATTGTCGGCCATGATTGACTGTATATTTGGTTGTTAGTGAACCTGAACCTGAAGGACATTAGCCATATTAATAATTAAGGAATGTTAGAGATAAAGTCTAAGAAACAAGAAACGCTCAAACCTATCTCCGACTATTTGGCTACACTCGACTCAACTTCCTACTTCATATAATTTTTGATGACGTACCTTCTTTACTGGGGCCGTACAAAAATATATCCGTATTCAAAAATGGTAACAACAAATTCAATGAGAGGCTTATTTTTTTTATTAAGTCTTAAGATTTGTGAGTGAGATGGTTCAGAGTTTCCCAAAATATCTTGGAAATTAAATACTGACATTATGATAAATTATGTAACTCATTCAACAAACAATTTAAAAATGTAACAGCCCTCTTAAATTTGTTTCTGTAGAGCATGCAGCGTCTTAATGGAACTCCCTCACTCCTTATTAACGAGACTCATTGTTACAATGAGCAATGTTCTGTTGAATAAATATTTAATATTGAGTCACGCGTAAGGAGTTATTGTAGGAGGGCGGATTTAATGTAATTCAAATGGCCAAAATAGGTTAATTTTTGAAGAGAACCCACGGATCAGGATCATTATATTATCATCATTATAACTGAGTATCTCCCCTGGTAAATGATTCAGCATTATAGACAAACTAAAACTGCAAGAAACGTCTAGGAACGAGGTGGCCATTGTAACACATTTCCTGCTAAAAGGTGAGAGTAAATAAGAAGGGTTTTAAGTGATTTTCTATGGGACGCCACGATTTATGTAATTAGTAAAAAGAGCCAATTATTAAATAAGCTGAACATTAATTGTATATGTGTTGACATGAGAGAATATGTGGCCATTACCGAGAGGATTGGGGCGTATATGGTGATGAAACGGGATTCCGAATCCAAAACCGTAAAGGCTTCCCATAGTGGGGGGTCCCCCTGGGATCAAAGAGAGCCGGCACAGGTGTGTGTATGTGTGGAATTATACACACATTATACAACTGGGCAGGGGATTGGACGCTCCGCGTAATTAAGCCCTCTATGTGCTGCTACGGACAAACGAATAAACCGAGTGGCCGTCCCTTCCCACTCTCCTTTTCCCTTCGTCACACGCACCAACACATCCGCTCAAACACAGCACGAGATTACTGCACTGTGTTTAATTCGAATGCGCGCGGAGGCAAAAATAGAAATGAAATCCCGGCTTCCTCCCTTCCCTCTAAAGCAGACATAATAAAATGGAATGTTTAATTATTATCGGAGAGAGAGAGAGAGCTAAAGCACGGAGAAAGCGCAAGGGACAAACGGAATCGCTAATAGGAACGAAAACCCCAATTTACCTGAGGCAAATAGGTGTTTTTCTTTTTGTCCCGGGATTTGAAAAAACAAAAACAATGCTTTTAACAACACTCAAACACATTTGAGCACGGCATAACCAGGCTAATTTGAAAGAGCCACTTTGCTTGTGACCAGCACAAATAAGCCTGCATTTTACATCTATCTGGCAACTGAATGGGGTTGGCCCCTTATTCAAGAAATCCTTTATGAGAGATAAAAGCATTGGGATAGCGACACGCCTCGTTTAAAATAGCTGGACACCAAACAGACTATAAGCCAACATGAACAATCTGCTTATACCTGTCAATAAAATTATATATATTAGGCTTGATTGTTAATTGGTTTAATCGTGTATCTAATACTCCTATATTGGTATTTGTGTTCTGGAGAACATAGGGATTTGCGGACATATATTCATATGCCTATCTCACAACTACTTCAAGCCTTAAGTATTTGAGAACTGACAATCATACAAGTGTGTGCTAGCTTTTTAATATTATAGTTGTACAAAAAGAGGCAGAAGCAATCCTTTCTTTCTCATGGCTGGTTTATCTAATACACACTTTTGTCGCTCCTAACAATATACCTAAATATAAACACTTGGCGCTTTCAGCAATTTACAATTGCATGCAATTGAACGACCTGTCTACAGAGATAGTTTCGTTTATTTGCAACAACATATTTAAATATAACAAGCAAATGATATGAAAGATAACTGGAATGGCTTGATTATTGACGTGAGTTGGGAAGTTGTCCCTTGACTCCACAATGGAGGGTATAGTCAAGGGACAACTTCCACATTGGGTTGTATTATATGGATTTATACTGTGCACTACACAAGAAGATCTCTTGGCCACTTACCAGGTGTCACCTTGGGTTTACAGAGATATAGTCAGAAAAACTCTGCTCATGTGTACCGAGGTTTAGTATATGGCAGCGCTCTGCCAAGTAGCAGTATCTACCTGGCAGGTACTATGTACACCCTTACGATATCGTTGTAAATTGCTGAAAGCGCCAGTGGCATATAAATATACCGCGAGGAGCCAAAAAAGCGTGAAATATATATACATGATTTGACGTTCTCACAAACAGCAGAAATATCAGTGCGTTTTTATAGTAGTCCTTTTGGAGTTCGAAAATTAAAATCTTCAATATTTTAAACAAAAGCCTATTTCACTAGGGCATACTCCGTGATATAGTTTAGTACAGGAAACAATACTGAAAGCATGTCCACATTTAAGCTCTCGGAATGGGTAAATTTAGCAGGAGTGAACAACTACACAATGATCGACCATAAGAAAGGAACAATTAAGCTAAATTTCATGAATATACATTCACGCGTTTAAGAAAAAAATAAAATTAGGCTGACATTTAACCCTTAGTAGATACAAATTCTATATAACTCATTTTTAATAATCAGTAGCAACAGAAACATTCTCACTCATCCTGAATGGGCTTCCATAGGACCCAGAATATCCAAAGTCATTCCATTTAACCTTGTGTAACAGTGAATGTTGAGTAGCACGACGTAGTTTGAAAAAGCTCAAGCTAGGGTGATTAATCTTCCATTTGCCTTCAGCCTCACGTCCTTCGATTGTTGTGCATATTGTTCAAAACTTAATACTGACGGGACCCCAGTATATTTAGATGATGGTATAGAAACGAGCGTTAAACGCATGATGGAGTAATGAAAGATTAGAATAAATCAATCGTTGTACAGACAACTATTGGGCGTTTCTAGGATGCTATATACTTTTTTTATTTTATTTGGGTTGTGCCCCACATCATTGGTGATTGCAAAGATCTCTAATTGTTAAGTGGTAGTCAGAATAATATATTTATTCCTTCATGTACTTTATTTTTGTACTACGGAAAATATTTTTAAACATCTGATTGTTTCTCACATCCATGCTTTGTCAAATGAATATAATAAAAGTTATCCCTTTTAAATCTTTTTAAGTATGTTAGTATTTGTGGAATATATTGGCTGGTTTATGAAGGTTATTTCGTTGGATGCAGTCTGTCAGTATGTGTTTTATCGTAATGTGTTTGTTGCAGTATTTGCATATAGGGTTATCAGTCTTTGTCATTAAGTGTCTATGTGTCAGGTAAGTGTGACCGATCCTGAGTCTGGCAAGAACTACTTCCTCTCGTCTAGTACTCCTATGGCTCGATGGCCACTCCTTAATAGTACTTCTGATACTGCGGAGGTGGTTCTTTACTTCCATCCATTCTGATTGCCAGTTGTTTAGATTTCGGAGGAGTATATGTCTCTCTATGTCTTCGTGTAGTAAGTTTGTTTGTGTGTATTCAGTTTGTTGAGTAATTAGTTTAGCCTGGTAGTCTGCTTCAACTCCAATGTCCTCGTGTCCTGGCAGACAATATAGAGTAATTGTATTTTGGTATGTTTGTTGTTTATAAATTTCTTCTGTTATGTTTAGTGCTATTGGGTGAGTGATGTAAATGTCTCGGAGGGCTAATAATGGACTTAGTGAATCTGAACAAATTAATGTGTGTTTGGGTATATACAAATACCTTTAAATTTAATACATCAAAACTAAATGAGTTTGTGAAGCACCTGCGTGACGGGACATTTTTAACAACATTTTTCTTCAGAAAACGTAACATCTATTTAAGACCCGATGCGGCAACCAATTTAGGAAGTATTCTTTGGAAAGAGATATAGCGGTCTTATCTCTTCTCTAAATATCAGGATCTGACTCGGAAGATTGAGACCTGAACCTCTCAAATCCGGATTAGCTGTCACTCAATAAACTTTAGAGGAGGATCCGATTTGCAATCTCTCTCTCTCTCTTTCTCTCTCTCCCCCTCCCTCCCTCTCTCTCCCCCCTCCCTCCCACCCTCTCTCTCTCCCTCCCTCTCCCCACCCCTTCCCCCTCACTCCTACAGTCACGCGCTTCCCAATAAATCTTTTATAGTAATACAGAACAAAAAAAAAATTATCAATGGATAAATTGATAAAATCTATACAAGTGCACTCCTAAGACCAAAATATTGTTATGGGTACGTCTTCAGAAAATTTAAGTCGTCTTACTTATATTGTTTACAAACATTGAATAGCTCATAGTACAACCAGTGAACAATATTGAATTCAAATTTATCGGGTACCCAATAAATATTCAAACCTGTATTTTCATATTGATAGCCAAAATTGGTGAATTCTGTTATGCAAAATATTAAAGAGACTTGAAAAAAGAAGGTGTTGATAATAAGAAAAATAAAACTGTTTTGACACATCACTCCACCTTCGATTTCAAGGTTTGTCAGCTGACATAACCTACTTCAGGAACAAGTTATGGCAAGTTTCCACGATCATCAGGAGTTCGGGAGGTTCGTTTCAACTAACGTAAGTAAGCAGTATGTAGTTAAACTGACCAAATTTATTTATTATAGTTAACACTTATAAATGTTTTAATGTAGCATAGAATCATGTTTGGGGTATTATAAATTAATGGTTATTGTTCGTAGGAAAGGAATGGCCAGTGAAGAGGTGCCAAGTAGGCCACGAATGGGGAATATTAGTAAAGTTTGAGTGGGGGAAATAAAAGAAGCTTTTGATGGTGAACCTTGCCATTAAAGTGTGAAGAATATTTGAATAATAGGTCCAGCAAAAGAAAACTTCCCGCTCTATTTATTGTCATGGGGATAACTATGACTTTGAACCAACTTTAGATTATTATCAGTTTTTTTTATCAGAAATAAATTAAATAGACGAGGAAGCAATTTGCTGTAGGAGGAGACAAGCAGGTGGAATCCATAGATCAAGGCAGGGGGCTAGGTGGTATCCGTCGAGTCGAATCCTCGGATCTAGCCGAAGGATATTGGCCAGTATTTCACATCCTTAGTACCCGCTCTCCTATTGTCAGCTGCCATAAGTCCCCTGGGATTTATTTACTGTGTCCAATTTTCCTTGGGGGGGTCGGGAGGACCTAGTGCCCCAGGGGCAAGGCAGTATTTCTCCGTGGGCCCCCGCAATTACCGGGCTAACCCGAGTCCCCGAAGGGGCGTAAAGATCCGGGCTCCCACCTGTTTATGGAGGGACTCTCTCCCGTCTTCTATTATTTACAGCTACCCCCGGCCACCTTCTCAAGTAGGTCACACCCCTCAGTCACCGACCTCCGCGGTCAAATGGCCTCTTCTTAAAATTTGAGGCAGCTTCAAATCTGCAACGAAGTCAATTACCGGCTGGTTTTAATTGACAGGCGACAGTTGGGTGTTGGCTACTGAAGTATAACAAAGTTGTTTCAAATAGTAAGCACGAAAAATCATATTCAGTTTGATTGAGTACTTCTTTAGCTGATAGGCAATTCTTCGGGGGCTCAGGTTTAGCCATGTGAATTAAAGCGTTAGCCTTAATCTCACATGGTGAGTTAGCGCGTTGACCTTAATCTCATATGGTAAACCTCGAGTGGCGAGTTCGATTCACGCCTGGGCAGAGGAATTTATTTAGTGACGGAATTCATTAAATAAAATTCTTAGTCCCACCCTGGCTAGAAAAGGGTGGTAACCTGTAGATAACCCGTCCAAATTAGCCTCAGTTGCAAAAAAGTGGACGTTAATAAATAATAATAGTAATTCTTCTGCAGATAGTTTAAAATGTGCAGGAAATTAGTTAGTCCCTGGTTCTACACGAAATGGACGATACACAAGATCGTTGGGGATAGACTACACAAGTATACCAAAAGTGTCGGAAACTGTTAACTCACACATTCGCCTTCTTATTACATGAGTGCTTCCGTAGGTGATACCCAGCTATCCTCTACTTAATTTTAAGTACGCAGAAATTAGTTAATGAGGATACCTATATCGGCAACAGAACTATACCTTAGGTGACTGAACAAATATGCACGAAAATAAGGGGGTCACGCATAGTCTAAGTGGCATGGCACTCTGCAGATCTCATCTTAAGAACTTAATGAGCAAGAGTGGGCAGTCAATACAATTGTACAATTCACACAACATATTTGCACGTATCTTATCAAGTAAAGATCTATTGGAAACAATATTGGATATCTATGCTTGGAATAAATTGTTCCACGATATATTCGCTTATTGTTGAAGTGCCAAAGTGACTAAAAGTGGAGTTTTACTAAAGGCCGAAAGGCAAAAGTCTCGGTTAATATTCAAAATAGGGAACAAGTGTATAGGACAACAATTACCCAACACTAAATTTATAACAAGATTGATTATTTACGTTTTTTCGATCCGACTCATAGTAACGGAGATATGTTGAATTTTTTATATTCTTCCCCTCTCCCTCCAGCCAATTTCAGGCATAACGAACTCGATCACTTAGTTTCACGTGAGACTCTTGTATATCAAGTTTGGTAACGATCAAACAAAGATTACGAACACTAGAGCCTTAACAGACAAGTATAATGTTCTACATTGGAAGGGACTGTGACGGCTTAAAACACATACACCAAGACTCTAATAGATACGGCGAAATTTGCAATGTTTTTATTTTCGCTCCCACTAACCAACCTCTTCCCATACGTCATTTTGATTTACTGAGGACGCGCACAATTAGATGGAAACTACAGTCCTAAATATTAAATTTTTAACAGTCTAAAAATTATCCTTTTTGAGTTATGGTGGATACGTGTAGTCACCGAAACTATTCAAAAAAGGGTGAAATCGGACACTTCTGAATGAAATCCCTAAATTCTTAGCTATTGCAATGGTTCCTTAGTATTGTACGGCCTTTTTACTTCGTACGAGGAAGTAAAAAGGCTACTATTAACGTTATAAATCTCAATAGAATTACAAAAATAATTTCATGCATTTTCCGAGAGATGTAGACTACCGCTCATTAAACCATAAGCATGAACAACACCAGTTTGATCATTTAAGAAAGTACCTTTTTATGCTAAAAATGTATATGTAAATTTTAGCAGATGTCCCTTAAGGGAAATCAGCTATTGAGGTCGTACTCATGACGTGGTTTTCGAAATTATTTTCTAAAAATGTCCATTGATCCTACCCAGGAGATTACGAAAATGAGGTCCGTGAAAACATTCTAGTGGTAGTGGTTTGGAATATTTTAAGAATAATCTTATGTACAAATGAAATACATATTCTTTTTTTTTCCTTGCTTTCTTAAACCGAATAGATCATATTAGGGAGGGGGGGGGGAGGGGCGTTGCAGAAATATGAAATGATATATCTTATTCTGTCAATTAGGTCTTAGAAGTAAAATATGGAACAGAGGACGTGAAATTCAACTTCGTTTTTCCAAAGGGACTACATATACCTCATTAGGAGGACAATCATGAAGAAGGGAAGAGATGTCAGATGGAAATGAATACTTCCTTTTTGTTTACCATTATTCATGGACACTAGTACATAAGAAAAATATAGAAGAGTTATTGGGGGGAGGGGGGGATGTGTTTAGGGAAAACAAGTCAATAAAGTAATTTGTGCTTGCGTGTTTCCTCAACAGGTCGGTCACTCCCCCTCTCCCTCCCCCCACCTCCCGCCTCTTATCAATTTATAATCTGTCTCTGGAGCCAATGAAATATTGAGCCCATTTAACGGAGCCAAAATTTGGCTTCAGCTACCAGTCGATAGTGGTGCGTGTTTCACAGCATGCGTCATTCCACTGGTGGTGGCATTTATAATTACTATACTTTGTGTCCTATGTGATTCGTGACAATATTCATGACTATGAATCATTTCCTTTTCCCATTTTAATTTATTTCTTTATGCAGAAGATAATTAACGAATAATATGCATTACATTTTTTAAACAGATTCGAAACTTTCTTCATAGTGCCATTTCATCATATTATTTTATATCTTCGTTTATTTTGTTAGTCAGAATATAGAATAGAATATATATTTATTTTTTAAAGATTTACATCTTGTACAAATTAAATAAACAAATAACAATTATTTCTGGTAATTCAAATAAAGGGTTAGAACCGCCAATATAAATAATACTGCTGTCATACCTTTCGGTGGAGACTATCGTCACTGGCTGATCATCGAGTACACCTGGCAAGCGCTTTAGATGAAATGGCACCATCTTCAAGCCCGTTGTACTGCAACTTTTGATGGGCTTGAAGATGATGCCATCGCATCGAAAGCACAATGCCAGCTGTACTCGACCATCAGCCAGTGACGACGGTCTCCACCGAAAGGTATGACAACAACAATTCTGTATTTTAATATATAAATAATTAAATCCAAGTTCTTCAGATCAACAATAATATGACAATAAAGAAAAACCAAAAAAAAAAAAAAAGCAATATAGTGTAAATAGTAAAATATAGTACATAAAAGATAACTAAAAGCATTCATAAACCCTTTTCCGTCTCAATATAACATTTAACTGGAGTGTGGTCTATCAGCACTTACAGATTCCAGAGTAGTAGTAAATCTTGTGTAGTTTTTCGAGGCTATCGATACTTAGTATCTCTTCAATTTTATGTACATCACTGACTGCTGATTAAAGTGTTTGTAGATATTTATTTCTGTCTTCGATGGGCTTCTCACAGTAAAGAAGTATATGTGCCAGGCTATTAGGGATGAACAGAATACAAAAAGTCCGTCACGCAGGGGCTGCGTAAACTAAGCAGATTTCCCACGTGAAGTTTTTCAATAGAGAAATCTGCCTAATAACAACTGTAGTAGTAAGAAACCTCTAAACCTATTCACGAGGGACGAATAGTTACGGAAATGGCCGCCAGAGCTCTCGGCGGAAAGTCGGAACATAGCCGACTCTTGCCGACCACACGCAGAATACAAATGCAAATATCTCGGTTAATATTCAAGATAGAGAATAAATGTATATAACAATATTTATAGTAAATTTAATTTGCAATAAGATTGATTCTGTACAATTTTTCGATCCAACGTATACGTCCTCTAACCCCCCCCCCCCTCCAATTGTCCGATTTCAGCCGTTAACGAACTTCATCTTTCTTTTTCCATAAAGCGACCAAATATCGAGTTTGGTAACGATCAAACAAAAATTGCGACCGCTAGAGCGGCAACAGACAAATATATATATATATATATATATATATATATATATATATATATATATATATACAGTTTTGAACGGACCTCATTTTCGTCATCTACTAGGTAGGATCGATAGACATTTGAAGAAAAATTTCGAAAATTCCGTCATGAGTACAACCTCAATAGCTGATTTCCCTTAAGGGAATTCTGCTAAAAGTGAAAGGTTCTTGAGCTTTGAATGAAAAAGTTTTGTTTTGTGATTGAAGTTTGGTGAATTCTGAGCTTGATACTCTTAATTGGCTAACAGATCTTAGCTTAGTCAGAATATAATTATGTATATATCTTTTAAAGAAACACGAATATGTCAGTGCTATACGCCTCTATGAAGAAGGAATTCGAGGATATGAAATTAAAATGAGACAGTAACAAGTTTATAGCTGAAAGTAGCTTTGGATTAACTTATTTCCAAGACAAGAAGGAAGAGATAGGGGAAGGTTACAAGTTATTCTGGACGGAGACAGTAAATTAAATGAGAGTAAGCCCGTGGAGAAAGTTATGTAAGACCCAGGCAGAGGTTTTATTTCCCCCAATTTGCCCAGATACAACATATAAAGATAAGTACTTTTTGAACAGATTTATTCTGTAATGCCCCTTCTCAAAAATGGTACACAAGATACACAGAGATACGGGTATACATTTATTCACTTATATGGGCAGTTATATATATATATTTGAACATACATTTGTACAGAAAAGGAAAAATTAGTTTGCGAACAGTGGTCAACAAAACAGTTAACCACCTATTTATCAGATTATCGTAAGTAATAAGCGCCTTTACAATTCATCAGATGAATCATAGTTATGTGACTGGCCCGTCTGAGCAGATACCTCTAGCTACTCATGTAGCAAGAAGATACCTCCAAGAACTCAATATATATTAAACTACCAATCCCAACATGTATAAGAGAGTATACAAAACTGCTAACACCATTGGCTATGTCCCACCAACCCATCCCTAACTCTGCCACTGATACCTATTAGGAGATATCGAGGTTATTTAGTGTGCAATTCTTGCGAGGTTATTTAGCGTACAATTCTTGCGAGGTTATTTAGCGTACAATTCTTGCGAGGTTATTTAGCGTACTATTCTTGCGAGGTTATTTAGTGTACTATTCTTGCGAGGTTATTTAGTGTACAATTCTAGCGAGGTTATTTAGCGTACAATTCTTTCGAGGTTATTTAGTGTACAATTCTAGCGAGGTTATTTAGCGTACAATTCTTGCGAGGTTATTTAGTGTACAATTCTAGCGAGATTATTTAGTGTACGATTCTTATAAAAAAATGTATTCATGGCATCCGCCAATTTTATTTTACTTTCTTAAATTATATATTTATTTTTATTATTTTTTATTTGCATTACATTCGTTGTTATTTTTTTTCTATCTTTTATTAACATATTTATTTTATTTTGATTAATTTTGTTATTTTTAATTGAATTTCAATGCTAATTGATCGTATGTATTGAATGCATGCTATATTCTAAAGGAATGGGACATGTAAGGGAAAAAATACATAAATAGAAAAGGTAGAGCAACAGGACTGGCCATATATTCTCTCATTATTGAGATGAAAGCCAACTTTCCTAATAACTATTTATTGTGGAATTCAGTGAACTTACTCTTCCAAACCTGAGAATTAGTTCCATTCCACGACCGCTGCATCCACAACAAACCCAATTTATTATCCATTCTATCATCATCATTTCCATTGTCAAATTTTGTAATAGAATAAGAAAAAAAATGCTCAACTATGGTCAGTAATTCTCTTCAAACAATTGATAAGTTCACGGGTTAAGTAAATGGGGGACTAGAGGTCAGAATTAAAAAATTATAACTTGACTACAAAACAAATTTTAAAAATGCAAAATATATTTTAAATGCCATTCATTTGTTGCTCTTCTTTTAAAATGGAAACCAATAGTAAATCCCCACAGACTCGCTCACGTATCACATTTTATATAAATACCTAAAAGTATTCTAATTCTGTCGTACTTTTGTTACACGAGTAAAAACAATGCTTAGGTACAAAAGTCTGAAATTAGAGCATTCTACAAAATCTCTAACAATCATGAATTCTATTTGTAATGTTTTTTAATCTGAGACCTATAAAAAACTTTGGGGTATATCGCATAAGTTTGATCGGAACTTTACGTAAAACGATTCATCAAGGCTTCGGATAGATGTCTATGCTAGTTTCAGGCCGATTCGAATGGCTCTAGCAAAATATTCGAATTTTAATAAAATAAAAATATTAAAGCGTATGCCCTGAATTATGAATATCATCAATATTCATTTTCTTGAAGCCCAAGGAATAAAGGTGCATTTTCTCGTCTCAAGATATTTGAGGCTGCTGGAGCCCAGAGGGACAGAGTATCAGGAGAGATGGCATGCCTTAGGAGAGAGTTTTATTACCCTATAAAAACCCTTTGCCTATGAATCGAATCCAGGAGATTCCCTCGTCATATGGCTTGCTATATTTGAACTTCAAAACCTATATCCTCCTCACATATATATCTATATGGAGGACTCACTCCCACATTTTAACAATATAAATAATAGTATATTATACTCCATGAATTTCATTTGTATACACAATTATGAATTCAATTTTCATACATATTTATTCAAGGATTACTTACTTCAAGGAATAATCACTCTGTGTACTCTGCAGACACAATCTCAACAATGACTTACACAACACTACAATCCTTTGAGGGACCTGGGCCTCAACCACCATTCTTTGTTATTTCTTGCGGTTACCTGAACAATTTCCTGCCGTTTTTCTGACCAATCTCCGCATGTCCTCCTCCAGAACATTAGGCCCCCTTCAACTGGGTATACCTCTTTTTCTAAAAGGCAGTTCCTTCGTTTCCTATAGATTATGATTTGTTTGATCGTTACGCGAATTTCAATTAAATACAAACAAAATAATAACAAAGACAGAAGTGATAAAATTAAAAACAAAATAAGCTGATTGTATAAACTCCTAATAAATTGGGTATTTGATGTCAGAAATTCTTGATAAATTGCCTCAAACTAGCCATCAATTTATATTCCGGAGGCTTTACTAAGTTGTCTAATAAAATATTTTAATGGAGACGCCCATTTAAAGATTTGTTATCCCCGCTATACATGTCTATTTATAACACAGGATGTCGGATCAATAGGGGACTAGCTCTAGAGCACTGAAGATGGGAAGATTCGCCTCGAAAGTACTCTGCATTTAATAAATGAAGCATTAAGAGTGGAGGTGTTTTTGACCTTTTTATCCTTCCGTTGTTCAAGAAGGATTAGTTAAATTTTTTAAATAATTTCCCTATCCCACCTGATTTTCTTCTGCTTACTAAGAAGCCGTTAACTAGTGTAATACGTTGTTGAACTGACATATTCTATATACATAACTCAAAAAATACTCAAATAACGGAGAATCGAATATAAATCTCACGAAAATGCCTACTGTTGGAGAAACCTTAAGAAGGATTTGTGCCTTAGGAACATTGAGGCGATCCGAAGATTGGGAATCCATTCTTGGAGAGAAAGGGAAGGTGGAGCCCAGGGGAAGAAGTGTACCAACCGTAGTCCGGTGAATTATTTGGGAATGACGCTCGACCCCCCGAGGAAATCATTGATGAAGGGGAGAGGGGGGGGGGAATTTTATATGAGAGGCTTGCTGACGCCCCCCACCCCTCACCCCCGACTAAAAAATTCAGGTAGAGCCAGCCCCCTTCCTCACAGGCCAGGCCGAATGGGACAAACTCAACATCAATTGCGTTCCGCGCTGCGGCACTTAACTTTTATTAAAGTGTTCCCTTACAGGAAAATGGGGTATCGCCAAGGCCCTACCTTGATGCTTCATGTAAATTCCTCCCTGTCATCTTACTCTGAGTTGATTGAAAAAGCTACCCGTTACAAAAATTGGACCGAATAAAGGAGCAGAACAGGAAACGAACTACACTGTAACTTTCACTTGCACAGTCCATATTCTAATTTATTTTTTCTTCTCCCTAAAAGAAATGATGTAATATTATTGATTGAAAGGCCAACAATTATATTTTATTCAAGGCAATAAACTTCTTGTCTCCGCTGAGGCTTCTTAAACTTATTATTGCTTAATTTTATTTTTTAATAAAGTCGTTCAACTTAATGAATTTTCAATATTTGAATTAAAAATATTTAAAGCTACTGAATTTAAATGACTTTAATGTAACTGCATAATTCCTAATGCCTTCAGAGGAAATAAATGATTTGATACCATAATGCTTGATTGTATTTTATTCAAGTTTCGCTCCTCGATATCTAATATAAAAGAAAAATCGTAGCTCTTAATAATCGTACGAAAAAAATGAATTTTCACAGAAAATGTACGTCTTCCGTTTATAAATCAATAAAATTATATTTGATTCAACACAGCTAAGTTCAAGACTCTTGAAAATAAGAAATGAGAGATAACGGACTACGGTAAAAAGTGTTCGTTCTCCTGAAGCTACTGACGGGTAGGTATTTAGTTCAAATGATATAAATATTTTATATGTCCACGATTCATATAAAGATATACGATGAAGCTGAATTAACAGAAGGCAGGAATAATAACAGTTTTGTCCAAAGAGGTTTAATTTCGATAATAAAAATTACAAGAGGAAAACAACATGCACAAACAACAATAAATCCATACCCCTATCCACAGACTTTCTTTTAAGTGAAACGATGTTAAGTTCGAAGCCTATGCCGGTTTTGAGTATTTCATGAGAAGCTTCGGCAAATTAGGTGTTATATAAACGATGTATATCCACTTTCATTAAGAAGAAAATCCAAGGAAGTGAGGATACTGTAGGAATGTCCTGGATTCATTTTTAAAAGTCGATATGACCACATAAACTTTGATTAAACCTGGAGCACTTATCGTCCGCTAGCCTTATACTTCTTTGTAAATGTGGACACAGAACTAAACATCAGTTTGTGTTTTTATTCATGAAAGGAGTGTAGTTATAGAACCCTACACAAGGCGAAAGACACATTTTATTTTTTGGGAAGCTGATAGTACTTCCTTAGAATTCTGTAATAAAATAAATGGCACGGAGACAGTAGTAATTAGTGATCTAGTAATCCATCTTGTCTTGATACAGATCCTGAAAACAGAACGTGGAAGCTCCTTTTAGCAGATTTACCTTAAGGGAAATCAGCTATTGAGGTCGCACTCGTGACGCAATTTTCGACCATCGATCCTAACAAGGAGATGACGAAAATAAGGTACGTTCAAAATTATATATATACTAGCTCAGATACCCGGCTTCGCCCGGGAATCGATTTGAGGCTGAATGGTGATGATGGTATTTTTTTGGCAAGGCTTTACTTTGCACAATATTTTGACATTTACCCATCCCAGTGTTTAGGGTTAATTCCCGTTGTAGGCATTTGTTAATAATAAATTTAATTTTTTATGTAAGTCTTCACTGTCCTCCAAATTGTCATATTTCCCGTAGACAAATAGACAATGAAATATCGCGAATTTTCATTTCAGGCCTCCCTTATAACCCCCACTCCCGTTGGGACGTAAAAAATTAAATATAACTTATAATCATGGAAGAATTAATGCTAATTCACGTACCGAGTTTTGCTAATTTCGGTTCAATTGGTAGTGCCCAACAAAATTGTTGGCTCCCGCTTTATTATTTAGTGTATATCTCGTTTATATACTTTGTTATACGACAAAAATGAATATGACCAAAGTTACTCTAAATAACAAAATAAACAACTTTTGTTATGCTCATATTTGCCGAAAAACGAATAGAAAACGAAATACCGCTATTTTTAAATCCAGGCTTCCCTTACAACCCCCACTCCTGCCCGTTTCTAGAAATGTTGGTATGGCTTATTATAATGAAGGTGTTAGTGCTAATATACATACCGAGTTTTATTTAGTTCGGTTGATTCTTTTGTGCGAAATAAAATTGCTCACTTCCGCTATAGGTATTAGCGTATATCTCGTTTATAATACGTTATACGAAAAAAGTGTATATAACAAAAGTTACTCTAAATAACAAAGTAAACAACTTTTGTTATATTCATACTTGCCGAAAAACCAATAGGAAACGAAATATCGCTATTTTTAATTTCTGGTCTCCCCTACAACCCCCACTCCTGTTCATCTCAGAGAATTTTAATATAGCTTAAAGTCTAAGTTGGGCTAGTAGTAATATACATACCAAGTTTCATAAAATTCGGTTCAGCCGTTTATGCGTGAAAAGGTAACAAACAAACAAACAAACATACACGAAAGAAACAAAATGCAGTTATGGTGTCTATGACATGTGAAACAAAAAGTTATCGTGAAATTTCGCGAAAAAAATCAATGTACAGACAGAGGTTACAATTTTATATATATATATATATATATATATATATATATATATATATCTGTTAGTCTGTTAACGCTCTAGCGGTCGCAAGTTTTGCTTGATCATTACCAAACTATTTAAACGTTTTATGTAAACGTAAAGATCAAGTTCGTTAATGGCTGAAATCGGACAAGTGGGAGGAGGGGTTTAGAGGGGGGATATTCGAATATTCGAAATATCTCCGTTACTATACGTCGGATCGAAAAACTGTATAAAACCAATCTTATTGCAAATTAAATTTACTATACATGTAGTTATATACAGTTATTCTCTATCTTGAATATTAATCGAGATATTTGCATTTTTACTGTGTGTGCGCCTAGCAAACGAGATGAGATCGGCTAACTTCGGTTCTAGTCGTGAATTTCCGCCAAAAGCTAGTTCGGCCGTTTCCGTAACTGTTCGGCTCTCGTGAAATTTCTCTATTGTAAAACCACGTGGGAAATCTGCTTAGTTTACGCAGCCCCTGCGTGACGGACTTTTTTTCATTGGTGAGCATTACACTAATTCCCTTAGAAGAGTGGCTTTGAAGAAACCTGGTGAAATCCAAGCTAATTGCTTTGTATATTACGAAGGGCCTAGCAGAAGCCAGAAGTTGCAAACAATATCATTACTACATTTTTCTTACATTTATTATATTCATAGACCGAACATTCTTATTTGAATGATTACTCAAGCGTTAATTTACAATACAGACGACATATTTGTTTTGCTTGAGTGAAGATCAGAAAAAATAGTAGTGATTTGGAGAGATGGTGACTCGGCGAGCCGTTAGAGGCAAATGGATAGAGATGAATTAGTAGCGTGGGCAGGTCTCTCAGCTGTCCCGTCCAGTGCCTCGTGCTGCCGACATATGGACTGAACAGCTGTCCCGGAAATCAGCTGGTCTTATGACCATGACCGCCAAGGTGTCTCTCTACCTACTCCACTCCTCTTATCATATACACAAACAATCTCATCTCTTCCACAATTCCTATCAATTGAAATCTGATACGCCTTAGAGGAAATACTAAATTTATTTATATATATATATATATATATATATATATATATATATATATATATATATATACTAGCTAAGGTACCCGGTAAATCACTTGAGGAGGAAAGATTGTATTTTGTTTAAGGCGATGCTTCCACCCGTACAACTACATTCCCCGTCTGGGTGCATTATTTTCCCGTTGGGCGACTTACAGAAAAAACTTTTTAGATTTGAAGAATATATGAAAATAATCCCTAATCATTCCCTCTTCACTGTTGGACACACCGAGAATAATTCAAATCATAATCATGGATAGCATTTAATATAATTGAATATCATCTATAATGTACGTATTTCGTATATATAATCTAGCTACGGCTCGCGACGATGCCCAGGAAATCACTGTTGACTGACAGATGAAGGTATTTTTACAGCAAGAATTCAATGTGTACACACAAATTACACTAAATTACCCTTCCCCCCACGACGTATTGTTTTTCCAAAAGGGGCTGGTAACACTGGTTTTCCAAAAGGACTAATGAAATCGAAATTTTAGTTTTGAAGAATAATTGAAAATGTGTTCCTAATCAATCCCTCTCCACTTTCTGACACACTATTTTTGAATAATTCTAACCATAATCACGGATAGCATTTAATATAATTAAATACATACTATAATTTACATATTTCCTGCCATACCAACCAATATATATATATATATATATATATATATATATATATATATATATATATATATATATATATAAATATATATATCTATATATATATAAAATTGTAACCTCTGTCTGTACATTGATTTTTTTCACGAAATTTCACGATAACTTTTCGTTTCACATGTCATAGACACCATAACTGCATTTTGTTTCTTTGGTGTCTGTTTGTTTGTTTGTTTGTTTATTTGTTTGTTTGTTTGTTTGTTACCTTTTCACGCATAAACGGCTGAACCGAATTTTATGAAACTTGGTATGTATATTACTACTAGCCCAACTAAGACTTTAGGCTATATTAATATTCTCTAAGACGAACAGGAGTGGGGGTTATAAGGGAGGCCTGAAATTAAAAATAGCGATATTTCGTTTCCTATTGCTTTTTCAGCAAATATGCACTTAACAAAAGTTGTTTATTTTGTAATTTAGAGTAACTTTTGTTATAAGCACTTTTGCCGTATACGGAAGTATAAATGAGTTATACGCTAAAAACTATAGCGGGAGTCCAAAATTTTATTTGGCACAAAAGACTCAACCGAACTAAACCAAACTCGCTATGTGAATTAATACTAACGAATTCCTTATAATAAGCCATACCAACATTTCTAGGGACGGGCAGGAGTGGGGGTTGTAAGGAGGCCTGAATTTAAAAATATTGGTATTTTCTTTTCTATTCGTTTTTCGGCAAATATGAACATTACAAAAGTTGTTTATTTTTTTATTTAGAGTAACTTTTGTAATATTCATTTTTGTCTTTTAACAAAGTATAAACGAGATATACACTATAAACTATAGCGGGAGTCAACTATTTTATTGGGCAGTAACGATTGAACCGAACTTAACAAAACTCGGTATGTCATTTAGCATTAACTCTTCCATGTTTATAAGCTATATTAAAATTTTTAGGTTAGAACGGGAGTGGGGATTATAAGGGAGGCCTGAAATAAAAATTCGAGATATTTCATTGTCTATATGTTTTTCGACAAACATGCACATAACAAAAGTTGTTTACTTTGTTATTTAGATTAACTTTTGTTTTATACATTTCTCCAGGAACAATGTGTGGAGCAAGTAATTTGCGTAGAAATATTGATATGCTCAACAATTCATTCCAATTTGAACTATCAGGTTCCTCACCTGGAAAAATTAATTCAAATCTACGTTAATATTTTGTCCTTAATAACTGAAATCTATATGGAAATATGACAATTTGGAGGACAATGAAGACTTACATAAAAAATTAATTTTATTATTAACAAATGCCAACAACGGGTATTAACCCTAAACACTGGGACGGGTAAATGTCAAAATATTGTGCAAAGTAAAGCCTTGCCAAAAAAAATACCATCACCATTCAGCCTCAAATCAATTCCCGGGCGAAGCCGGGTATCTGAGCTAGTATATATATATATCTGTGAACGCTCTAGCGGTTAAAAAGTTTGTCTGATCGTTACGAAACTCGGCATTTGAACGTTTTATGTAAAAAGAAAGATCAAGTTCGTCAAACCATAGGGAGGGAAGGGGTTGAAAGGGGGAATTTCTTAAAATGGTGTGCGTCGGTTCCAAAAAATTGTATAGAGCCAATCTTGTTGCAAATGTAATGTTTTATAAATGTTGTTATGTAAATGTTTTCTCTATATTGAGCATTAACTGAAATATTTCCATATTTTAGTTTTTGGTCATCAGTGAATCCCCAGTTCTACCCATATTAACAATACACTATTATATCATGAACCACTTAATTCAAAGTTTAAATAAAAAATATGGTTTTTATTGAACTGTACCCTTCGCGCGTTGCTACGCCAAAAACTAAAATACTAAATTACGATAGAGGTGTATATAATAAAAATTAAACATCTTTTGTCATGTGCACGTTTGCCAAAAAAACAATAGGGAACGATAGATGACAATTTTTCAATTCATGCTCCCCTAACAACCCTCACTTCTGTTGGTTCCTATAATGTTAATATAGCTTATAGTCAGAAATACAGAGTTTCGTTGATTTTGATTTAGTCTATCGTGTCCTATAACATTGTTGACACCTCATATAGTTTTTCATGTATACCCCATTTTTAATTCGTTATACGGCAAAAGTGCATATAACCAATGTTACTTTAAATAACAAATCAAACAACATTTGTTATATCCACGATGCCGAAAAATAAATAGGTCACGAAATAATGCGATATTATATTTCAGACCTCCCTTATAAACCCCACTCCTTTTCGTAAGTCGAAATTTTAATATAGCTTATCAGAAGAGGTGTTAATACCAAATCATATACGAAGTTTCGTTAAGTTCGGTTGAGTCTTTTGTGCCATATAAAATTGTTGACTCGCACTATAGTTTTTAGCGCATAACTCATTTATACTTCGGTATACTACCGAAGTGTATATAACGAAAGTTACTTTAAATAACAAAATAAACAACTTTTGTCATGTGCATATTTGCCGAAAAACCAATAGGAAACGAAATATCGCCATTTTTCATTTCAGGCCGATCTTATAACCCCCACTCCTGGTCTTCTCAGAGAATATTAATATAGCCTAAAACCGAAATTGAGTTAGTAGTAATATACTTACAAAGTTTCATAAAATTTGGTCAAGCCGTTTACGATTCTATAAAGGATATACAGAAAAACATTCATTTTTATATACATACATAGATTACTTTGTGAGATTTTTCGTTCTTTACTCGTAAATTTTTGTTTGATCAATACCGCACTCGATATTTAGCAGATTCGGCCAACATTAAAGATCGTATTACTTATTGGCTGACATCTGATCTGGAATAGTCGTGGGGATTCCTCCACGTTTATAGAGAGGAGAGGTTCCAAAAATTCAAAATATCTCCGTTATTATGTGTCGGATTATAAAATGTTATAGAATCAATCTCGTTTAACTTTTGATTTTCTACAACTGTAACTCAATGCATTTTTTGCAAACTCACACATTAAGCGCGTTATTTGTACTTTCTTGCCTTTTCCATTCAGTAACCCCCCCCCCTTTTACATATCGTTTTTTTTTTACATATAAATAGAGAATACGTGGTGAGATGAGATCTGAAGTATGATATACCAGCACATGAGAAATATACTTAGTTTAAGCAGACCCTTCGGATGTTTTGTGCACTTCCGCTGGACCGACTAATGATAAGTTATTAAACACTAAATTATTATCTATGCCGTTATACGTTATTTTTGTCGGATACATTAGGCCCAATTGGGCAAAGTATGCACCAATGGCGAGGGGTCGGTGGCCTGAGATCTAGGCATAAATAAGAAATGAATTCTGGTAAACAAGGGAATACCGACCGCAACCATATAGTTTGATACAGTAGAAATATATCAATATGTTTATATGGGATAACCCCAACGGATAAAGAATATAAAACGAAGATGTGCTCATTTTTATTTCATTAAAAAAACTAATTTACAATAACTAAATTATATATAAGGTAGAGTTACTCACAGTATATTGTTGATAGTGCTCACCAGCTTGAGCACGACTGATTTGAGGAGAGCGAGTATCCGTTATGTATAGTAATATATATATATATATATATATATATATATATATATATATATATATGAATGTTTGTATGTATGTATGTATATTTGTCTGTTTACGTTCTAGCGGTCGCAATATTTGTCTGATTGTTACCAAAATCGATAATTAAACATTTTATAAAGAAATGAAGATCTAGTTCGTAAAATGGGACAAATGAGAGTAGGGTTTATAGGGGGAGAATTTGGAAAATTCGAAATGTCTACGTTGTTTTGCGTCGGAGCGAAAAAATGTATGGAATTAATCTTAGAACAAACTTAATGTTTTTTAGAAAAAAAATGTTTTTTTGTAAGTTTTTTCGCTATCTTGACTATTAATCGAGATAATTGCATTTTTTAGTGTTCGGCTATCAGTATATCCCCATTCCCATACTTGTCATATTAACAATAGGCTACTAATAAAATATAATAAATAATGCCCGTCAAGCAAGGGCAGCATAAACTTAGCAGTTTTCCCACGTGCGCCACGTAATTGCATTTATCTCCAAACGTAAAAGTTCAATGAAAACAATATTTGGTATTTAGGCTTCAAATAAACTGCTTCATAATATAAGTGCTTATTGTTAATAAGACAACTGTAGGAATGGGGTTTTACTGAAGGCCGAAAACTAAAAAACGCAAATATATCGATTAATAATCAAGATAGTGGAAAAAGCGTACAACATTTATATAACTTTACATTTTATAGATTGATTATATACAATTTATCGATCCCACGCATAATAAAGGAGATATTAAGAAATTTCGAAATTTAATGTCGGATTTCAGCTATTGATGAACTTGATCTTTATATTTACATAAAACGTTTAAGTATGAAGTTTGGTAATGATAAAACAAAAATAGCACACACACACACACACACACACACACATTTTCGTCATCCCCTGGGTAGGATCGATGGACATTGGATGACATTTTTCGAAAGGGGGAACGAATTTCCCCTTAGGCGAGTCTGCTAAAATTGCTAGACCGTTCAAACGTGCATGTGTACATACATATATACAAATTGTTAGATTCAAGCTGGAATCAATAGAAATTTAGAAAATATTAAAAATCGCATAACAGGTAGCAGCTGATTTTAGTTAAGTTTATTTACTAAATTGAAATCAAAAGGACCATTTTTCTACATTCATTTCTGAGCACTTGTGCAAGGTAGGTTGAAGCTCGAAATAAATGTTGCCCCCCGAGGAACACTTAATAATAAAGAGATCCAACATTGGTCGATTCATTCTAGATCCAGAAGGAATGGGGATGGTACTAATCAGTTAGGAGCCGTGTATGTTCGGCCGCCATAAGGCTCCACGTGCGAATTACGACCCTCCCAAATGAACAATTATGGCCGGGCATGGAGCACATTCAGAGTATAAACTGGTATCGGTATGAGCCTGCAAAACTTGTTTAGATGCTTTATAGTCTTTTCAATTTTCTGCCAGCTAGGCCAAACAGGCTGGGCAGTCATTTATGATCTACTGGAGGCAGCTATCGTGATTTAATGTGTCAAACAGAACAGACACAAGACAATCCACATTTAGTACGATTTTTACTACATAAATTAATGAAATGTAATCGTTCTGCAAAATATTCTTTTTTGACAGACATTTAAAAAGTCCGTCGTGCCGAGGCTGCGTTAACTCTGCAGATTTCTCACGTGTGTCCCGATTTTACACTTATCTCAAAAAGCAAATATTCTATGAGAACAATATATGGTATTTAGGTTTCAAAGAAACTACTTCATAATATAACAGCTATTAGTAATAACATTAATTAATATGACATTAGTATTTATTTATTTGGAGCTTCGCAACTGTGGCGATGTTGCTCAGAAAAAAAAAACTGTATACAATTAATTTAAACGAAAATAAAACAACATAACAGAAATTCAACACGAAAAACAGAGATGCAACACAAAACAGAGATGGACACCAAAGACAGAAATGGAAAACATAACAGAAATAGAAAACAATATTGGAACAGGGAACAGAACTGAAACGAAATACAGAAATTGAACACAAAAACATAAATAGAACACAAAAAAAGAAATGGAACACAAAAACAAAATGGAAAACCAAAAACAGACATGGAACACAAAAACAAAATGGAAAACCAAAAACAGACATGGAACACGAAAACAAAATGGAAAACCAAAAACAGACATGAACACAAAAACAAAATGGAAAACCAAAAACAGACATGGAACACAAAAAACAAAATGGAAAACCATAAACACACATGGAACACAAAAAACAAAATGGAAAACCAAAAACAGACATGGAACCCAAAAAACAAAATGGAAAACCATAAACACACATGGAACACAAAAAACAAAATGGAAAACCAAAAACAGACATGGAACCCAAAATCAATATGGAAAACCAAAAAAGTCCGTCACGCAGGGGCTGCGTAAACTAAGCAGATTTCCCACGTGAAGTTTTACAGAGAAATTTGACGAGAGCCGAGCCAGTCAAAGAAACGGCCGAACTAGCTTTTGGCGGGAAAGACCGTCCGTTAGCCGCCCAGATTTAATAAAATGCAAATATCTCGGTTAATATTCAAGATAGAGAATAAATGTATATAACAATATTTATAGAAAATTTAATTTGTAATAAGATTGATTCTGTACAATTTTACGATCCGACGAATAGTAACGGAGATATTTCGAATTTTCGAAAATCCTCCCATCTAAACCCCCCCTCCCCGTGGTCCGATTTCAGCCGTTAACGAACTTGATTTTTCTTTTTACATAAAACGACTAAATATCGAGTTTGGTAACGATCAAACAAAAATTGCGACCGAAAGAGCGGTAACAGACAAATATATATATATATATATATATATATATATATATATACACAGTTTTGAACGGACCTCATTTTCGTCATCTACTAGGTAGGATCGGTGGACATTCGAAGAAAAATTTCGTAAATTCCGTCATGAGTACAACCTCAATAGCTGATTTTCCTTAAGGGAAATCTGCTAAAAAGACATGACATTAGTAGGAGTGGCCGAAAACTGTGAAATGCGAATATCTTCGTTAATAATCGACATAGTGAAAGAGCCTTAAGAAACAGCCACATTAACAATAAGCCAATATATAATGAAACGTCTTATTCGAAGAATGCATACCAAATATTGTTTTCAACGGACCACTATTATGTGAAATGCATGCATACAGTTGGCGTGCCGTCACCAATTAACATTTTACTGACCACTCACTTCTACTCATTGGATTTTTTTTGTTAAATAGAAGAGGTATAGCGAGATGATATCAGTAGTTTGTGATTCCAACATCACAAATCCATGATTTGCTTAGTTTACGCAACCACAGCTCGGGCTTGTAATGAGATAACTGAAATGATTCCTACATTTTTATCACGGTCTCACAAGAAAAATGACTTGGAGCAATTGAAACAGTTCGAAGGGAGATTGGAGGAGAAAGGGGTGAAAGAAATCTGAAGACGGGCTTCCTTAAAGAGTGAGGGGAAGAGAAGTGAAGGAGCTGATAGGGGTAAGAAAGTTAAGGCTGATATAGAATTGATAAGAAGAGTAAAATGATGTATGATAGGCTATTAGAAGAGGAGGTGGTGCTAAGTGTATTACAGTTAGAGACTGGCAGATGCCTTGCCCACCTGCTTCCCAGTCATCAGCTCCTAGCTACCCCGCCATTTTTTATCACCCTCTCTTCTCGGGCAGCTCTTTTCTATCAATAACCCACCATATCCAATATGATACCCTTTCGCCCTTATGCCTTCTCATCACACACACCCCCAATTCCCCCACTTAGTCACGTATAACTCTAACACATGCATTTTCAAGTAGGCTTTTAGCCTTTTTACTATAAACATTACTGTTTCTTCATAAGAACGTTTTTATGGAAGACACAAATTTATTATTCCATACATATAGAGTCAACTTTTATCGAGAACCTTAAAAGCTACAACAGAGGTTATACATAAATTATAAAAGTCCGTCACGCAGGGGCTGTGTTAACTAAGCAGATTTCCCACGTATTTGCATTTATCTCATAACTTAAAATTTCATTGAGAACAATATTTGGTATATAAGCCTCAAATAAAGTTCTTCATAACATAATAGAATATTGTTAATATGAGATGAGTAGGAGTGGGGCTTGCTGAAGACGAAGAACTAAAAAACCCAAATATCTTAGTTAATAATCAAGATAGTGAAACAATGTTTATAACAACATTTATAGACAATCACATTTGTAATAAGATTGATTCTATACAATTTTTCGTTCCGACGGATAATAACGGAGATATTAAGAATTTTCGAAATTCTCCCCCTCTAAACTCCCCCTCCCCCTGGTCCGATTTCAGCCGTTAACGAACTTGATCTTTCTTTTTGTATAAAACGATTATGTATCAAGTTTCGTAACGATAGGTTAGAAATTTCGACCGCTAGAGCGGTAACAGACAAATATGTGAGTATGAATATATATATATATATACATATACATACATATTAAGTTTTGAATGGACCTCATTATCGTCATCTCCTGAGTCCTTTAAGGGAAATCTGCTATAAGTCCATCACGCAGGGCCTGCGTAAACTAGGCAGATTTCTCACATTGACACACTATTGATTCCATTGTGCCACAGAATATTATATTTATTACTTCATGTACTTACCTTTGTTGTGCTTTATTTTTATATTATGGAAAATATTTCTTAAATATCTGATTGTTTCTCATATTGTGCTTTGTCTAAATGAATATTATAAAAGTTAACCCTTTTAAACCTTTTTAAGTATGATGTAGACCTATTCTATTTTATACTATATGTTTTAGATATGTTAGCATTTGTGGAATATATTGGCTGCTGTCAGTTAATAGTTCTGTCATATCAATTTAAAGAAGACTGAAAACAAAAAAGGACGAATAATTCGCTTAATATTAGTGTTAAAAAAAACTTTCGCAGAACATTAATTAAAGACCATCAATAGTTGAACAAAATTGGTTCTATAACATTTTAAGGTCCGACTCATTATAACGGAGATATTTTGAATTTTCCTCTCTAGACCCACCCACTCTCCTTTCCGATGTGAGCCGTTAAAGAGCTTTGACCTTCAGTTTTACACGAAACGCTTCTGTGTCGAGTTTGATAAAGATTAAAAAATTGCGACCAAAGAAAATAGCGAACTCTAGAGCTATAACAAACATTATTATGTCATTCCTAGGTAGGATCGATGGTCATTTGGAGATATTTTTCTAAAATCGCATCATGAGCACAACCTCAATACTTTTGAGAGTTTTATAAAACCAAAACACTAAATATTGACGAATTTTTTTTTAGTGCTTGAACTTTTAAAACCTAATATTTCTAAAACCAATATTTTTAAAATTTTTATCTTATGCATTGATTAAAGGAGCTTTTCTTAGATTTATATATTGAATGACCAATTAGCTTTTTTCAAGGGACACAATCTACCGACTAGTTGCTTCAGATCTCCTTCCACTTCCAAGAAGAAAACGTTAGGAGAAAACTCAACCTTAGATACAATTACCTTTGTATGAAACTAAAGCCCCACGCGTATCTAAATACCTCAACTCAGACAGAAAAGCTCGGCATAAAAGTGTTAACAGCAACAAAAAAAAAGAAGAAAAAGTCCGTCACGCAGGGGCTGCGTAAACTAAGTAGATTTCCCACGTAAAGTTATACAATAGAGAAATCTCCATGCGAGTGCCGATCAGTTACGGAAACGGCCGAAATAGCTTTTGGCGGGAACCATAGCTCATCCGATACACTTAATAAAAATGCAAATATCTCGATTAAAATTCAAGATAGAGAATAAATGTATATAATAATATTTATAGTACATTTAATTTGCAATAAGATTGGTTCTATACAAATTTTCGATCCGATGCATAATAACGGAAATATTTTGATTTTCGAAAATCCCTCCTCTAAACCCCCCCTGCCTCTAGTCCGATTTCAGACATTAACGAACTTGATCTGTCTTTTTACATAAAACGGTTAAATATCAAGTTTCGTAACGATCAAACAAAAATTGCGACCGCTAGAGCGTTAACAGACAAATATATATATATATATATATATATATATATATATATATATATATATATATAATATACTAGCTCAGATACCCGGCTTCGCCCGGGAATTCATTTGAGGCTGAATGGTGATGGTATTTTTTTAGCAGGCTTTACATTGCACAATATTTTGACATTTACCCGTTCCAGTGTTTAGGATTGATGCACATCTTTGCCGTGGATTTGCTAATAAAATAATTATTTGTTCGATAACGCTTCACAGTCTTCGATATTTTTATATTTCCCGTCTCTTATACATGTAAATATGGTGAATTTTTATTTCAGGTCTCCCTTTTAACCCCCCTGCCGTTCGAACCTAAAAATTTTAATATAACTTATAATCATGGGGAATTAATGCTAATTGACATACCGAGTTTTGTTAAGTTCGGTTCAGCCGTTAGTGCCCGCTAAAGTTTTAACGTATAACTCATTTATACTTAGGTATACGACAAAAGTGTATATAACAAAAATTACTACAAATAACAAAATAAACAACTTTTGTTATGTTCATATTTGTGGAAAAAACAATAGGAAACGAAATAAGACTATTTTTAATTTCAGGCTTCCCTTATAACCCCCACTCCTGCCCGTCCATAGAAATGTTGGTATGGCTTATTATAATGAAGGTCTCACTGCTAATACACATACCGAGTTTTATTTAGTTCGGTTGGGTCTTTTTTGGCAAATAATATTGTTGACTCCCGCTATAAGTTTTTGCGTATAACGCATTTAAACTTCGGTATACGACAAAAGTGTATATAACAAAAGTTACTCTAAAGAACAAAATAAACAACTTTTGTTATGTGCATATTTACCGAAAAACCAATAGAAAACGAAATATCGCTATTTTTAATTTCAGGCTTCCCTTATAACCCCCACTCCTGTGCGTCTCAGAGAAAATTAATATAGCCTAAAGTCTAAGTTGTGTTAGTAGTAATATACATACCAAGTTTCATAAAATTCGGTTCAGCCGTTTATGCGTGAAAAGGTAACAAACAAACAAACAAACATACACGAAATAAACAAAATGCAGATATGGTGTCTATGACATGTGAAACGAAAAGTTATCGTGAAATTTCGCGAAAAAAATCAATGTACAGACAGAGGTTACAATTTTATATATATATATATATATATATATATATATATATATATATATATAATTTTGAAGGGACCTCATTTTCGTCATCTCCTGGGTAGGATCGATGGACATTTGAAGAAAATTTTCGAAAATCGCGTCATGAGTACGACCTCAATAGCTGATTTCCCTTAAGGGAAATCTGCTAAAAAATGTTAATTGTTGGATGGTATAAGTAAGGAAGTATATAACAACCCCCGTAGCACATGCCAATCCTGAACGACGGGAAATTGGGCAGATACCTCATTTATAATAAAAATGGTTCGTTTTGTGTTTATACGATAAGATTATAGACTAGATAATGAGTAATGCTTTCTTTTTTAGAAGTATAAGCGTGAATAATAAAACGTGCCTGGGTTCTGAAACCGAAAAGAACAAGACCCGTCATTTGCATGGGAAAGTCACTAATTTGATCCGCAGTTATCACAACACTAATGATTTATGACTCAAAACTATCTACATTACAATAGAGATCAATAAAATGAAATGGTTTACAGATTATCGATTTTAAATATATGCTATAGTGAACATAAAAAAAAATAAACTTAAACGTGAACACCATTATACTAAAAAATCACGTATTTGACTAAAATATTAGAAGCAGTTGCTTTCATACTAAAACCGGCGGAAAAAATAAACTGAAGCAATCGCAGTTTACCCCGAAGACTTTTTATTATGCGTTTTATAATTTACCTTAAATATTTTTGACACTCAGCTTACAAAGCCTTCCGTATCAACGAATTTTCTTTATAAAAATTTTCTTCCGCAAAAATCGTTATAAATACGAATTGGCTCAGCATTACTACTATTATCGACGAAAAAAAGTAGTACAACAGATATTTAATGACTCGAAGGAAAATGCTATGTGTCATATTAATGACAACACAAGTTACGATTTCTTTAAAAAACTAATTGGAGACGAAAATGACTGCCAACTTGACAATTATAAACAAAATGCAGAAACTAATGAAGATATTATTCTTAGTGACGAAGATATTGAAATTGCAGCTAAGGGTATATCATTAGATTCTGCCCCAGGGCCTGATGGTATTTTTGTTAGAACAATAAAAGACTCTGGATGCTATAAAACTATAACATACATAGCTAATTACATGCTGAAATGGAATGTAGTTCCTGAGCTGTTCCAAAATGGTAGAATAATCCTAATATACAAGGCGACAAAAATGTTGTTTCAAATTATCGCCCCATAACTATTTATAGTACCCTAAGAAGAATTATTGAACGAGCAATTGACAAGAAAACAAAGCAATATGTTGAACTGTCTTCTCATCAAAGAGGGTTTGTTGCACGTCCAGGAGCTTTTATAAACTCATCAATAATCAATGCCTGCATTCAACGAGCTAAAATGAAGAAAGAAGACTGCTGTATTGTTTATCTAGATGTTACGAAAGCTTTCGACAGTATTGGACACAAACATATAAAGAAAACCTTAGAAACGTTTCCAATTCCAATGAACATTAGGAAATTGATCGGCACTCTGCTTACGGAAAACAAAATCTATATATCAGGGCCAAAAGGAAACAAGAGTGATTTAATTCAAGTAATGAAAGGAGTGGCTCAAGGGGCGCCATTATCACCTTTGCTATTCAATCTGGGAATAGATTTTGTTTTACAAGAGTTGGCTGAAAACGAAATAGCAACCGAATATGGATACAATCTCGTAAATGATTTGCCTAATTTAACCTGCTGTGGATTTGCAGACGATATAGCTTTAATTGCAAAAGACCTTCAGTCTGCAAAACACCTTGTAGGACAAACCATAGATGCGCTGCTGAAAATTGGACTAACAGTCAATGAAAAAAAAAGCAAAGCAGTTGTTATAACAAAAGGCAAATTAACAAAAAAAGATATAGAGACTATTGACGGAATGAAAATTAATAGTTTGCTACCAGACGAGAAAATAAAATATCTTGGAGTGAATTTTCAGGAAGAGATCCGTCTCGATACTGAAGAAATTATTGACTCTCTCGTCGACAAGCTAAATAAACTATCTAGCAGTTATTTACTGAAGCCGGATCAAAAACTAAGCATATTAAATCAGTATATCTGGCCAATTCTCACGTACCCGTTGCAATGTGCTCCACTCAAGGATCTCAAGCCCACTTTCTTGCAAAAAATCGACAAAATTGTCCGAAGCTGTGTCAAAGAGATATTAGGTTTACCTTCAGATACTCCGGACAGTATGTTGTACTCTGCAAGAAATGTTAGAGGTTTAGGGCTATTCAAAGCACAATGGGAAGCATTCTTGCAACACATAAATATGTGCATCACGCTTCAGAATGACGGCAATAGGTATATTCAAGAAACAAGAGATTTTAACAAAGAAATAAGGACATGCCTCGAAAATTTGAATCTGACAACAGTGAAAGAAAATTATAATGTGCGACAGTTAAGGAAAAATTTGCGCATCAAGTCATTCGTCGAATGGTCGTCTCTCCCAGCAAAAGGAAAAGGAGTTGAAACATTCAGCGAATGGAAGCAAAGTAATTCCTGGATATTTAACAAAAAGGGCCTATCCTGTTCTGAGTGGACAACAGGTGTAAAGATGAACGTAAATTTAGTGCCAGTACGCTCAATCCCTGGTAGGAATCTAGGAACAACCCGCTGCAGACATTGCAGTGAGTATGAAACCCTCCCTCATGTCCTAGGTTCTTGCCAGTGGGGAGAGCTGTTGCGCAATTCACGTCATCACGAAGTCCGCTCTGAAATAGCAACACTCATAAAAAAATATCACCCAGATTGGGAAATATTTCAAGAAGTTAGTTGCTTGTCAGAAGATGGCTCTCAGAGACGTGCTGACATCATTATAATTAATAAGAAGGGCAAATCAGGACATATACTAGATCCTACAGTAAGGTTTGAAACAGGAACTTCTCAAGCAATTGAGGTTGATTTAGAGAAAAAAAAGATTTACGAACCTTGCTGTAGGTATCTAAAAGAAAAATACCAAGTTGAAAATTGGAGCGTCGACGGATTGCTGTTTGGGGCAAGAGGAGTAATCCCAAAAAAAACGGCCGACATACTCCAAGAATATGGACTGAAAACTGAAGAAATATGCCAAATGTCGACATCAGTTTTAAAGAAAAGTATCCGAATGATAAACCATCACTTGTACAAAATAAAATAAAGCTCTACATAAGCTGTCCTCTAAAACTAGTCACCCACCATCGCAAAATTTAATTAAATCAAATTAATTCCCTACAAAAAAAAAATTTCAGCATATATAAAGCATTTAAAAACAATTTTTATTTTACCTATATACCCTGGTGGGCTGATTAGGAGGCTGACCCAAACGGGTACCCTCAAAATGGGGGCAGCTTGTTATTTGATTTTGATTATGCATTGAATTTCCTGTGTTATGTTACGATGAACCATCTTTGTTAATTTTTTATTTTATCTTCATAAAGTTCTATCTAATATACAGGGAAGTAAAAGCTGAATATTGTTGGCATAGTTTTAATTGGATAGTGTTACCTTTATTGCCTTTGCACAATACTTGAATTCCGTCATTGGAGGTAACGTTTCAAATATTAAACAGACTAGTTAAGTTAAAATCGGACATTATTAATGATTTAAATGAAAAATAGATTGATCTACCTGATGCTGACTTAATTGATTGTTGATTTACAACTGCAAGACCCAGGGCAAGTAACATCCAACTTTTGTAAAGTAATAGTTTTATACAACTTCGCCTTATGTGTATAATATTCTTTTACATATAGAAAACATTTCTTATAAATGCATTTTTTTTTGTGCCAGAAAGAGTGAGATTGCAAGAGTTTTTTTTTCCACGATAAACTGGCATAACAAGTAAAACAATTAAATCGTGAATAACAGAAAGAAGAAGGATACGTATTACAAACCAGGGTGTATACAATATATTGAAGCAAATCCAGGGCCTCGAATAGTAAACCTATGCCTGAGCCGAACTGAATTGATATCTAGGGACGGGTTATGAAGAGGAATGATAAACAAATATCCATCTTTATACCATCCATCCGGCTGTCATAGCTGATTGGAATGATGGCGGAACACCCATTGGGTATACAAAGGAAAAATATTGGCGTAGAATGGGGAAAGTTTAGGAGCGATTTGTAGATTAAAAGATTGCGTGCCTGGAAAAGCTCGTCTCCTCCCTGTGTAATCTAGGCAAAGTGAATCGCCCCCCACCCCTACCATCACCCCCACCCCTCCTACCATCACCCCCACCCCCTCCAATTCTTCCTGCTCCCTTAAACCCGGCGAAAGAGAGCAACCACTTCACTCGACCCTTTATACTACCAGGCCAGGAATAAACCTAACGCTTTCAGACAATGTGTCTTTGTAGTAATTTAAGCCCACAACCGTATAAAAAATTGTGTTTTTAAAAGGGAGAGAGCAATAATGGAGAGAAGGTGCTAGCTTAACACTGAGAACTAGAGTGAAGTAACACGGTTTTAAAATAAACCATGCAAACAGTTTTATTTCTTTTTCCTTCTTCGCCTACACTCGAAGGAAAACTTTATTCTTAGAGATAACAATTAAATGATTAATATGATTGTTATTCAATCAATACGGTTGCCATTCATATTCACTGAAAACTGAAAATTATAACAGTAAAATTCACACATACGACAAAAGCTGGACATTTATATTTCATTTCTTTCACTATCATTTGATCCTATTAGTCACATTGTTACTAATATTGTTTCACGTCTTCTTGTTTAGCTCTTAGTTAGCTGACGTCTTCAAAAAGTGTTATTACACATTTCCCAATATCTGGGGGGGGGGCGATAGTGGCAAGAGAACGGGATATAACAAAAATTAAGCAAATCAATTTTAATATTTTAAGACTAATATGGAAGGCATTTGCTCGCTATGTTCTAACATTATCTTAGAGGAACAGTAATGGAATTACTTTAAATCTTATCCAGTACAATGAAACTCTAGTATCTATGTATTTTTAATAATCCTAGTCATGAGTGAAATTCTCTGTCCATTCGCTAGAGACTATAGGTACTTATTTAGAAGGCAACAGTAAGTCATTATATGCTCTTGTGGGCCAAATATTTTCTTTTTCAATAAAAAATGACACAACACGAACATGAGAACCATCGCGCAATGAACGAACAGAACTCCAATAGAACATTTTGTTATTACAGTATTATCTTACAATACGTTTCGTTTAACCAGAATACATGAAACAACAAAATAAATTAGTTGTAAAAAAAAAAAATATTGTCATTCCTCGCAGAATAAATAAATAACAACAGGCGCTAAAAGTAACAATGGTAAGGTAAGCAAATGTGCCAGAGAACTTTCGTCTTAATATTGAAGGTTTGACGTTTTCCTTAGGCTTGTCCAACGGAAACAAGAGTGGCACTTACGATACATGAAATTTTTATGAGAAACAAATTTTCTTCAATATAGTTTCACAACCAACCAGTAGAGATAATTTGGCCCTAAATAAATAAGTACAACAAATTAGAAAGAAGACTTTCTGGCACTTATATTAAGAAATTAACTGTATCTTTAATAACATTAAATGGTTCTTGAATAAATAACAGACTAAGTTTTACAAATTGCATCATTTCAAAGATCCGCTGTTCAAGGAAATATTTAACCCTTTTGTGTTTCCAATACAATCATTCTATCTTTTTCTTAAACTTCTTTTCCATTATTCTTTCTTCTTTCTTTTAGTATGAGTTCTGTCTTTAGGTACTGAAATATATATAGGACTCGCTTTCATGTGGGATTGGGAGATAATTTTTCGCTTGGCCGGCTGTGAAAGACCAAGGTCTGTGGGTCTGCTTAGCTGGAGAAAAGGGTATACTCTACAGCAATTGAGGTTTCATTACAGCCCAATTAGTGCTGTTTCTTTATTGAAGTAGCTACCCATAATGCTGGGTGGACAATGGGGGAACGGGTATGAGCGCCAAACCTCAAATACCGGTAGCCACGCCACTAAGTAAAATTTTGCCGTGCGTTGCACGCTAACCTGGTATATGGAAGACAGGAAAACGCTATCTGTGTATATGTTTTTCTGTAACTCCAATATTTCATTTTCCAGTAATACGCTATCCACGCATTCTTCCTGCATATGAACAATATTCCCTTTTCAAATCTATAAAATCCTGAAATACTGGCAGCTTATTCTTAATAGCAGAACCAGCTCACTAATTATTCTTATTCAGAGAACTGAAACTAAAAATAATTGGAGGTTATAGAGAAGCAATTTCTGTTCAATGAATGTATGATGGAGACTGAACCGAATTCCATGGCTGCTGAAACTTCAGCATCAGACACAATATTTCCCTGCATGAATGATCATTATTGAATAGCAAACCTTACATGTGGGTTAAGAAAAGAGCAATCCATGGTGCTGTATGTTGTTAGAATGACTCCTCATGAAGATTCACTGGCTGGAAGTACCAAATGAGAAAGGCCCTAGGAGGATGGGGATCCAAATCTTGAGAAGTGTGCCTAGGAACTGTGATCAAAAATTGTAGATAAACAAGATTCCTCAAGGGTTGTAGCTTTGGCTCTGTGCTAATCAGTTGGCAAGCTTGAATTCCTAGAGACAAAAACGAAAAAAGCCAGCCGGTGACTGACAGAACCGGGTTAGGGTGGGGAATAGTTTCCAGGTGATTCCCAGGTATTTAAAAAATAACGAAATGTCAATTGGTTAATGAGTTATTTATATTTAGGAGGAGAGAGAGCCAGAAAGGACTTATCCTAGCCTGAATGTAGAGGAGCACCACTGCTTCAGGAAAAAATTGATTGATTTTGGTGTCGTTGAGAGGGTTTGGTTGGCCGCCAGCCCTATTGTCCAAAATGTAAGCGGGGCCCAAGCCAACTGCCCCCTTAGAGCTAAATCGATCTCTCACAAAATGTCACCCCTTCCCCGTCTCTCATTAGCATAGGGAATTAAGCGTCCCACGCTCAGGCATATTTTTTGTGGGGGAGACTTGCTTGACACCCGCCGCCAGCGTGTTTCCACCGTGAAATTGCATAAAATTAAAAATATTGTTGCGTGGAATTCGAGTAAATTAGTTTCGTGACGGAAGGGGAACGGCCGCCAACAGCAAGGAGGACAATTATGAAATCCAGGAGCCTCTAGGAATAAAATGTTGATCACACTATTATTTTTAGATTTTGGTTGAGCTCTATACCACACACATTTGTACTATTGTAAATTGTATACAAGTAAAAATCAAATATCTAACAGTATTAAATTTTAAATATATGTTTTAAATATTTTATTAATGATTTCCCTATCTAATGCCAATAGTTTCGATTTTCAGTTTGTGCCTAGCTTTGAATTTTGTCTTTATGTGTTCTCTCGTTCATTCATTTTGTTCTTTTTTGTGTTCCATTTTTGGTTTTGATTTCCATTCTTGTTTTTTGTGTTCCATTTTGTTTTTTGATTCTATTTCTGTGTTGTTTGGTTTGGTTTTTAAGTTACGAAGCTTCTGTTTAGAGCAACATCGCCAAAGCTGCGAAGCTCCAATAAATAAATAAATATATTTTTACCAAGGTTATTGTAATAAGTAAGTTTAATAAATATTAACTGTTTGATGAAGAAGGATCCAGCACTTCAGGATAAGAAAGATGTAGTATTCTTGTATTAAACTTGTTTAAGACTTTATCTTCCTCATCGCGAGTAACTAACTTCATCATTCTTAAGCCATGGGAAGCCCTGTGACTCACTCACCTAACCAAGAGGACAGACTGGACATTTAATTGAGATAAGCAAATGCAGAATCATCAGAATGAATCGTGTCACTGAGCTATCATCGATATGCGTCGTCATCACAGCCTGATCGTCGAGTACACGTGGAAGCATTTTCGATGCGAGGACACCATTTTTAAACCAGTGAATAGATGTACTGTGTAGTTTATTGAATGCTCCTGTTCTTATGGCGTCGACTATTGGTTCGTAGGTGAGCTACCCCATGGTTTAGTCCGATTTAGTTTGGATTTTACATTTGGAATGCTTTGTAAGCAAGAAACGCTTCTTTTTTGTTTATTTATTATTATTATTCATTTCTTTTTTTCATATTTTTTTATATATAAATGCAATGAACCTAATCTATATCCTTCGTCGTTTAGTCCGTCAAGTAGTACAACTGTCCATCTGGTGGTACTATCGACACTACACAGTATGTGAACAACTACGCCATGTAATAAACAAATGTACGCCAGACCTAGAGACCAACAGCTGACCGCTAGACAACATAAAGATTAGAGTATTCAAGAAACTGCCGAGTAGAACATGAAACAGGCTTGACAATGACGCCTTCGCTTCGAAAGCGTTTCCCAAGCGTACTCGACTATCAATCAGTAATGACGTCATCTACAGTAAGGTTTGTCACTAGGCTAGTGGTGTGATTCATTCTGAAAGATTTCCATTACCATTATTTATACAGGTGGACCCAATCCACTACGTGATATGCCTTATTACTTAGTTCTCAGTATTCTGATAATATATGATATAAGGAGTCATACAAGTTATGTACGAGTACCTTAAACAACTTGAGTAGTATCCAAGTATAACACCTCATTGTCAAATGCTGAGCCGGGGGGGGGGGTATTGTCAGATTTAAGCAGTAATTACAGTTAATTCATCAGGCAAAGGAGCAATTATATAAGATAAGACAACTTTACTCCGACTTTCTGAAAATATTTAAGCCACAAAACCTGATATAGATACAGAGCATGTGGTTTCGACGGTGGCGTCAGTGTTGAAGTTGATAAATGAGAGAATATCTGATTAACGAAATGGGCAGATATGTCGGGCTAACAGATTCCTAGAAGGTGAATGCAGGTTTTTTCCCAGAAGTATCCATTTAGAGATAGGGTGAGTGCTGGAAGCAGCGAGATAATTTACTTTTTTATAATTTAATAGATGTTTCATATTTATTCGTGATTTTTTATATTCAATTTCATATTAACATTATTAGTATTTCATATTTCATGTATAAAAACTATTGAAGTGACGAGTTTAAAAACTTGAGCTATTGTTTGTTTACCCATTTGCCATTGTGTTCCGCCACTATAAGTTGGAATATTTAAAAAAGTAATTTAAATAAACAAATACTAATCGTTACATGTAAAGTTGATTTCAGAAGGAAATAAGCAAGTACTGTTAGTTAGTGTTTATTGACACGCCGGTGATGGAATTAGGTCATAAAGGTGAGTGATATTTTTCCCCTTTTAAATAACCCGAGTAATTTACCCAATGTGTATAAATCCTTGAAAAGAAAGAGAGAGTGTGAGTGAGAAAAACACAATTACATTTATTGCCAGAATAAAATATATAGCTAAACGCTCAAATGAAAATACTAAAAGCAAAAACCTTTTAGCCGAATATATATAAAATTATACCTAAAACCATTTCAACCGGGGAAAAGAGACAAACAATATCTAAACAGGAAGCTGAATATATTCCAGTCCATCAACTGAAATAATTGCTATCTAAAGCCCCGCTCGCACCGACCGACACCTACTCAGAATGATTTTTCCCCCGGGAAACCCATTTGTGAAATGGAAAGCAACAATGCAGCCTTTGACGTGGGATTGAGAGAGATTTTGAAATGAAAATGGAGCGTTACTAAAGGCCCGGCCGAATTCGCCAACGAATATGAAAGTATTTGGATGTTAAGAGGAGCGTGTTTGGAGTGGTAGCATGCCCCTCCAGGGGTAAGGTCTCGATACAACGGAATTGTGAAGGGAACATCTGCTCTGGCAGCTGCTCCTGCTATAACCCTCCTGGCTATCTCCCGTTACTATTCTGCAGGCTTGGGTCAACTCTCCCCCGCCTCTAATCACTCATCAATGGCAAGCATTTCAAAATCAGCTCAACCATTGTCTGCCTCCGATGTGCAAGTCTGTCCCAACTTTCTCCCATTTCACAAGTCCCTTAATATTTGTTGACAGAAATGTATACTTCATCAGAAAATAAAATAGAAAATTAGTTGTTTAAGTTAATTAAAATTAGTTCTGTGGCTAACTCTGTACTCAGTGCAAATAGACCCAATCCATGGGACCATTAAGGTACAAAAAAATACGTACGGTCACTCTTACACGTGTGTAAGTGTGCCTTAGCCCAAGTCAGTTATTTCTTACGTTCTTTATTTTTGAAGAAAACATAGATCTACGAAGAATACTTTTCAGCTGCATGGCGTATTTTTGATAAACTATATTTGTTTAGGGTCATGTGTCCAAAAAGGGCCCCTATATTGATGGGATGTATTGCACACTCTTTAGAGGAAGGTAAATGACCTACATAACCATTTTACAATCTATTTTCACCACCTTATGATAGATGATGTTTATTATCTGTACTCCTAAATTGACATTTTTTGCGAAAACTAGGATGCCTATAGTGACCAACAGGGTAAACAATTTCACAAATTTTAAGATATTGAGAACGATAACAGGGAAGGTTGAAAACAAGAGATGGTATGGAAGTCGTATTCGTTGACGCCTGAAACGTTGTGTTAAACAAAACATAAAGATTATGCTTAACAGATACATTCTGTAATGCAAAATGTATTTTTTTTTGTTTCCATCGCTGTTGTGGTATGACATATTTAATCTTTATATTGTGTTCCGATTTATTACAATGTACCTTAATTGTTACTAATGCTTTTTGCAAACAGTCTCACCAATTTGACTCCAGTATCAATAATAGTAAATTCTATTTAATACAAGATTCCTTATTAGTCCACACCATGTGATCTTAAATGAATATGATTATGGAGTCTAGTCCCGGATGTGCTGGCAACGATCTCATCCGTTGAATAACACTTAAAGTTAACACCTCAGGCTGTTAAAGAACTTCGAGAAAAACAAGAACTTGGTTCTAACACCTTAATATGTCTAGTTCCTGAGAAGGCGCGCCTAAGCTTGGCAATAAATCTCTGCAATTTTCCTTTCAGTGTTAATAACCCTTCTATATGGCCGGTGATATCCATTGACCGACGGAATAGTTAATTAATTGTTGGCAGCCGAATGAGTAGAGAGAAGGAGGTGTAAGAGGCAGAGTAAGGGGAGACAGGGTTGGAGTCGAGGAGGGTTAAGCTATTGTTGTGAGGGACAATACACCTCACCCTCCGGCTAGCCTTCCCTCTCCCTCTACTATACTATGTTCCCTCTCACTCTTTCGCCGTTTTATCTTTTAAAAAGTGAGGCTCACTTTTGCCGTGCCTTGCGGAAGAGCCGGTCAGCAGTGGACTCGGGCCGACTTGTTTGTTGGCAGACCTTTTCGCCCCTACCCATCGGCCTCCTACCCTCCGATGAAATACTCAAGGTAACCTTCTCTCAAAGCTACCTTTTATCTTTTCTCTCTGTCCCCCAGCTCTCACTATCTCATTCTTTCACTCCAGCCCCTCTCCCTCTCTTCGCTGTCTCTTTGAATTTTTTTTGTAAGATTATAAAGACGGCGGTGTATAATCCCATAAATAATGGCTTGGGTTTATGAAATTTCCCCCTTTCCCTTCCCCTCTTTCTCCCTCCCACTTTGGTGCCCTTTGAAGGTGTTCAGTTAAATTAAAAACTTAAAGCCCCTCTGACAGATGAGAAACCCAGAATTGTGTTACCGTCGACTAAACAAAAGGAAAGACGATGAACTTTAAAGATGGCCCAATTTGTGTTTTTCTTTCATATCGTCAAATGACAGTGAGTAATGAATTTAATAATTTATACAAAATTCCGCTGTAGTTACCTTTTTCTTCTTATAGGATAAGAGCAGAAATACATAATATAATTTCTGTATGTGAATGTTAGGCGTTTAGGGAATTATGCATTTGACGCATAAGACAAGATGGCTAGTTTGAATATTTCACACGTTTAACAGTATGATGCCGTTACTCTCATTATCATTGCTAAATAATTCAGGAGCACAATGAACTCAGGTAAATATAACTGCTTACAAAGCGACGATGCTACGACAAAACATTGTTGAACCACCATTGTGGGACCTTCTTGGCCTGTTCGTTTTTCTTTAAACCTAAATCTTTGGATCTCAGGTTAGCCAGTAATCATGGCAAAGCCAGAGCTATGGGCAATACTAATTTATTTTACAATCAGAGTCAAAGGGAACCCTTTGTTCTCAGTGAAAAGAGCACTGATGATGCAGCCTCTTCTCTGAAAGCGCTCTGTCGCATAGAATAAATCTGTGTGAAGGAACGAGGCCTTTGTTTTCTAATCTGTGATACTAGATTCCTTCACCATCCAGCACCTCAAAAATGAATATTAACTTATTTAGTGACGACCTCCTGGTCAGATAAATACAGATTTCCTCGTTCAAGATGACTTTAATAATATGTAATGGTTGTCGAAGGTTAAAGTAAAGGTTACAAAATATATTTCGACGTAGACATTTGTGTCACAACGCGTTTTGAGAATGTTTATATTGACTCTGTTTCGAGTGGTTACTAACATAATCTAAACCTGATCCTTTTTTAAATCCAATAATATAGCAATTTTTAAAATAAATAATTTCACGAAAAAAGTCTGCCTCTCCAGGGTTCAGTAAACAAAATAGATTTTCCACAAGAAAGAATATTAAATGATGGCGATCCGTGCAATTTGAAGTCCTTATTTTTCTCTTTCTAGATACTCTGCGGACATGATTCGGATGAGTTAAAAAATCAAATGACATTGATTGGGCATTAACTCAAGACCACGAAAATACAAACAACTCCACTAACATTCAAGTTGCAGAAAAATTAATAGAACAACAATTGCATTATTTTGCCAACAGATACATATATAGCACATTTGGGGAATATGGGAAGGTAGGAATGTCTGGGTAGAATGTTTGTTATAATAGGAGTACATTATAAAGTAAGCAGTGAGCATCCCCCCAACTAGGACATCTGCTTGCCCTTCCCACGTCCCACTTGTCGATAACCACCTGACATGACTATGCCACTTTAGCAGAGAACAGCCAGCCAGATTAGCACTATTTCCCAAATACTATTATAATTAACAGATGTTTTCCTTAGATTCTTAGAGAGTTGTAAATCATGCGATTTACGACGGATTTTTTCAAATGTCCATCAATCCTAACGTAAGAGATGACGAAAATGAGGTCCATTCGAAACTATATATATATATATATATATATATATATATATATATATATATATATATATATATACACATACATATATATACGTGCATACTCACACACACACACACTCACACACTTGCAATACTACGCTCTATCTGTTGACATTTTTGTTTGATCGTTAGGAAAGTTGATATTTAAACGTTCTCTTTAAAACTAAAGATCAAGTTCGTTAAATTGTGAAATGGGGCCAAAGGAACAGGTGTTTAAATTGAAAATCTAAATAAAACTGAGTCGGATCAAAAAAATGTGAAAAATCAATTTTGTTGGAAATTTAGTTCGCTATTATTGTTGTTCCATACAATGATTTTCGAACCTCGAATATTGAGCTAGATTTCTATTTCGATGATTTCGTCCTTCAGCAAACCCCCACTTAGTCATCGCTTGTTACCAGTAAGCCAATACATCATGAAACGTCTCACGCCAAGAGTAAATACCCAATATTGTTTTTAATGTGTGAGATACATGCACATGCGTTATATGTGTTTATGGATGGCGTCACCAATTAAAATTTTACCTACTTGACTAAAAATTGATTATTTGATCTATTCCAAGCTCGTTATTTAACTACTTCATTTAACGCTAAAGATCATATCCGTTAATAGCTAAATTCAGGCCTGAAAGAGGGGGGAGGATTCAAAAATAGGAAATATCTCAGTTATTCTGAGTTGCATCGAAATAAGTTATATAAACAACCTTGTTAATCATCCAATACCCAACAATTGTCCTACACATTTTTCCGTAACTCGAATGTATGCGAGTCGTAATTTCAACTTCTGGTCAGAAAATAATTAACGATCTATTTGGCGACTGGTTTTCATGAGAGAAAATTTCGATTTTCATAATTCCCAAAGAACTATTTAGAACTGAAGAAAATATTCATTTATTTACAAAATGCAAAATCTCGGTTAAATCTTGAGAAAAAAAAAATGTGTACAGAACCAAATTTATAGAAAACTAAATTTACAACAAGATTGGTTATATAACATTTTTTGATTTGACCCATAATAATGGAGGTATTTGGAATTTTTGATTTTTCTCCCTTCCTTGGTAGGGTCGCAGGAAATTTGACGGAATACTTTGAAAATGGAGTCATGAGTACAAACTTAATTGCTAAATATTTTCAGCATTCTTATTTTGTTGTAATTGGGCATGTGGAATAATTTTTACCAACTTACTTGAAATGAAAATAAAAAGACCAACTTCAAACCGAAATAAGAATTGAACAAAAGTCATAAATATAATTCACTAATGAATTAATAAAAACAAGAGTTATATAAAAAAAATATTAATTAAGTAATGCATTTCAAATACAAAAATAACTTTGCTCTACAAACATCAAACAATGTACTTCTCTTTTTGAATAAAAATTATAAACTTTAACAATAATAAATTTCCAGAATAGAAATTCCTTTCTCTTGGGTGTCGTGTAACGTAAATTGAAATGAGGGGGACGAGGCCAGTTCTTTGATAATGAAATTGCTTTCTTGTTTACTTTATATATTTATAGACGGTGAATGAATTTATTTTAGTACAAATCAGTTTCAAGAGGGACTCGTTATGGAATTGGTTTCAACTTTTCACATGAATTGTCAATATGGTGCTTGTCATAAGATGATTTTTATTACCTATAATACACTGCTATGTAAATGCCATCTCAAGGGAAGAATACTCCGTTTTTCTATATGAAATGATTTGAGTACAAATTGTTTATCTGCCGATTAAACCTATTAGATTCTACGTTTAAGGAAGACTTAGAAGACGACTTTGAATTCCATTACTCAGCTCAAATATTGAAGAGTAATTAAAAAAATGATGAGTGGAGTGAAATAAAAGCAATAACCATTAATATAATAAAGTTTTATGATGGAAAACAAAATCACTAAATTAATCAAGAATGTTACTGTAACTTCTGCGGGAATGATGGTTAACTAAAAGCTGAAAATAAAAATATTCAAATTACTACTTAAATATTGGAGTTATTAAAAAAATGTAAGATATAAAAGTGCAGTGAAAAGTTTCCTTAACTAGGTTATATAAATAACATTTTTTGATTTGATGAATCATTTGGATTTTACATAATACTTCTCTTACCTGTCAAACTAACGATCAGACCACTAATGACCTTAATGTAATACCATAAAACAATTAAATACGATATTTTGGTAACGGTCAAACAAACTTTGAGGTCGTTAGAAAGCTAAATGACAAACATATTGAAGAATATACAAATTTGAAGGTACATGCCCCATTTTGTGTTTTTTTAGCCAAACAGATGCTCCCGAATTGTTGAGAGAGATTTAATTATACAAAGCCATTTAATCGACTGGAAATTAACCGATACCAAGACCGCGAAATGCGTAGAAAAAAAGGTCCGTCGCGTAGGGGCTGCGTAAACTAAGCAGATTTCCCTCGTGGAGTTTAACAATAAATAAATCTACTTGCTGGTAGAATATTCCACACTGATTATTAATAAATAAAATGATAATAAGAAATCTCTCGACGGGAAGCGCCTGAAATGTAAAGAGGTCTGTCAACCTCATAACGGAAAGAAAAATAATTACTGAAATATATCAAAATATAACCTATTAATTTTATTGAAAAATATATACTATGAATTTACAGTGAATCAGAATAATTTTAATCTTAATCAATCAAATTTTAGTAGTCCAAGAACTTAAGAATAGATCAATTAAGATGGGGGGGGGGAGTAACCAGAACATATTTGCATGTATCTTCAAAACAATATTTGGTGTTTAACCTTCGTATTATGTAGTTTATAACATAACAGAGAACTGTTTATGTAACATGAGTAGTAGTGGGGATTGGTGAAGGCCGAAAACTGAAAAATGCAAATATCAATAAGTTAATAATCAACTTAGAGAATAAATGAATATAACAATAATTACAGTATATTTAATGAGCAATAAGATTGGTTCTATATAATGTTTCAATCCGACGTATAGTAACGGAGATATTTCGAATTTTCAAAATTCTCCCCCTCTAACCCCCCCCCTCCCCTGGCCTGATTTCAGCCGTTAACGAACTTAATCTATCTTTTTACATATAACTCGAAGAAATACCGAGTTTGGTAACAATCGACCAATAAATTGCGACCGCTAGAGCGGTAACAGACCAATATTTATATAGATAGATATTTATAGATACAATTTTGAACGGCCCTCATTTTTGTCATCTCCTAGGTAGGATCGATGAAAATTCGAAGAAAAATTTCGAAAATCGCATCATGAGTACGACCTCTATTGCTGATTTCCATTAAGGGAAATCTGCTAAAATAACATAACATTCCCTAGTAACGCTTAACTGACTAAAGCATTTATTTATATATGAAGAACAAGTGAGGTTTCTGTTGTCAAGAATCGATAATAATTCGTCCTCAGAGGAAAAGAGGACACAACCATAGATGGACCATTTGAAATAATACGTAGTCTGAAATTACAGAAATTAAAATAATTCCTATGCTTTTACTTCAAAATTGACCCATTGTCATTTGATACAACGTTGTTTCTAACATATAGGCTCATTTTTATAAAATAATTTTGAATACTTAATTCACCACAGTTGAGGAATAATATTCAGTAAGAGAGCCCAACAAAACGTTTAAATGTTAAATTAAATGAATGAAAAATTAAATAAATGATTATTTATTTATTTCAATATAACACATCTACTATTGTCATTAGCGGTAGATAGGTCTATAGTTTTTTCAACAAACGAATTTCTGTAAAAATGAAAAGAGCCTTTAGATGTCTTCTTCATCGTCTCTAAGGAGTTCTCTTAGGTTCAGTTTTAGGTCCAAAGCTGTTCTTGAAAGATTGTATTTTAAATAGCTGAAATTGAATAAAATAAATGTTTGATTTCCCTCGTAAGGAGATAATTGCAACTACAATTTCCAGTTTCGTTCGATGAAAATTATTAATTAATTAATTGAATTAATTCTATTTTCTGACACACAATCTCGTAATATTCTTTTCACAAACATGAATCGCTCAGACTATTGCATTCGGACATGTTAATTATAATCATTGCGGTAAGGGTAGATAGAAGAGCGTCATTGACATTTTATGAATTGGAAACTGATTAACTGTCAATGGCACCGCACAATATTAAGTTGTCTAATATAATGAAATTTCAAACTTCGCAAAGAGATCTATGTTGTAGGTAGGCTAGCAATGGAAGTGACGTGCCAGCTGTGAGCTCACAATCAATCTGCCGTGTTAAACTTGTCTGGCCTGAGGGCTCAATTACCTGTTTCTGACGTAATCATTAGTCATAATGGTGGATCGGTTTCCAGTAATGTACTTCATGTATCCAGCCTTATCACATACAACATGTAACATATAACTAGTTTATTACCCTTCATTCCCCGGAACAAACAGTTTTGTCTATGACTATGTCGACTCAAAGCGATTGTTTTTCATACTATTTATCTCTCCAGAACAATTGTATTATTGTTTAATTGATTAAAAATAATTTAACCCTTTATTGTTTACACCTACCAGCAATAAATTATCATCCAAATCATTCGTACTGAATATTTATACATATTATTTCAGAACAACATCCTTTAGTATGAAAAATAATTATCATGAAAAGCCACATCTTTATATACGTAATTCTACTGTACGTGTGTATGTCACTGAACTCCTCCTAAACGTCTGGACCGATTTGAATGATTTTTTTTGTATGAGTTTGGGTGACGCCCTGGCTGGTTTAGATTCACAAATCAGCCCGGCAGATGGTACAGGAGTAGGGGTTGTAATGGAGGCCTAAAATTAAAAATAGAGATATTTCGTTTCGTATTGGTTTTTCGTCTAATATGCACAGGATAAAAGTTATTTATTTTGTTATTTAGAGTAATTTTTGTTATATTCACTTTCGTCGTATAACAAAGTATAAACGAGATATACACTAAAAAATTAAAGTGGGAGCCAACAATTTTATTGGGCACTAGCGATTGAACCGAACTTAACAAAACTCTTTATGTAAATTAGCATTAATTCTTCCATGATTATAAGCTATATTAATTTTTTTAGGTTCTATATAGGCTATATTAATTAAATTTTATAAGGGAGGCCTGAATAAAAAATTCGCTGTATTTCATTTTCCATTTGTTTTTAGGCAAACGTGCACATAACAAAAGTTGTTTTTGTGTTATTAAAAGTAGCTTTTGTTTTAAACATAATATTATTAAAATTAATATCCTAATCCTTGAAATATCAATCAGGACAACGTCTGTCGGGTCCGATAATTTGTAATATAATATTAAACTTATTTTATCACTGTGTTATCTTGCATTATTAATTGATATCTAAAATTATGGACATAAAACAGTGCAAAAAAAAAGGAAGAAGACCCCAACCTCCAGGGTCTGTTAAATAATCCGAAGAAGGAAACGGGTCATATATAATTATGAATATTTTCTATAGAATTTTAACAAAGTAAAATGAAATCCTGTAGAACATGACAAATATAATAATAACTGAAAAGTACTTTGAAATGAAATTAATTTGGAAGATAATTAAGGACGAATGAATTATCTGCAATTTTGAATAATAATAACGTGAGCTTTTATCAGAGCTATCTATGTGTGGTTCATTAGGCACCTACTCAATGGCCTGAATAATCTTCTGAGAAGGGTTTGAATGAACTTATTTATGGGTAGCCTGGCATATACTTAATATTTCAACAATGGGAGGGTGCTTGTGATGTTTTCAGATCAAAGGGACAGCTCACCTCCCTCGTGTCCACTCGTAAAGCAGAGAGCGTAGGTGTAGAGTGAAAGAGAATTCCCAGATAGAACGTTTCATCCGGACACATGGAGGAAATACCATTCTTATATATTGATGCTCACCTTGTGTTATAACGCATTGAATGTAAAAATAAGTTTCAAAGCATATCTTCCAACTCTCAACTTGTATCTGGATACATAATAAGTAGTCAACTCATGATTATGCGATTTGACGCAAGAACTCATTCAGGATAAGGCAATTGGAAACAATCAGAATATGACAATTGCAGCGCTGACGCAAAATAAATATCTAGACTTTTAACATGTACCTTTAGCGCAACTCACCCAATTATTGAACCTGGCCAACTACTAGAATGTGGCATCTGGTATCGTGTTAATTACACAGTCACCAATCAGTTGTTGAACCTGAACATCTGACAGAATTCTCCGTTTGCTATATTGCTAATCACTCAATCGTTGAACCTGGACATATAACAGAATTTTCCAATTGCTATATTGCTAATCCCTAGTCAACATTCAGAAGTTGAACCTGGGATATATAATGGAATTTTCCAATTGCTATATTGCTAATCCCTAGTCAACATTCAGAAGTTGAACCTGGATATATAATGGGATTTTCCAATTACTATATTGCTAATCCCTAGTCAACATTCAGAAGTTGAACCTGGGATATATAATGGAATTTTCCATTTACTATATTGCTAATCCCTAGTCAACATTCAGAAGTTGAACCTGGGATATAATGTTTCAGAAGTTCCATATTAATTGCTATATTGCTAATATATGTCAACATTCAGAAGTTGAACCTGGGATATATAATGGAATTTTCCAATTACTATATTGCTAATCCCTAGTCAACATTCAGAAGTTGAACCTGGGATATATAATGGAATTTTCCAATTACTATATTGCTAATCCCTAGTCAACATTCAGAAGTTGAACCTGGGATATATAATGGAATTTTCCAATTACTATATTGCTAATCCCTAGTCAACATTCAGAAGTTGAACCTGGGATATATAATGGAATTTTCCAATTACTATATTGCTAATCCCTAGTCAACATTCAGAAGTTGAACCTGGGATATATAATGGAATTTTCCAATTACTATATTGCTAATCCCCACCATGAAATTGAATATAAAACATATATATATTTGTTTTTTGTAATGAAAAATACTCCTATATGGTTTAAATAAATGTTTTATCAATGAGATACATTGTTAAAATAGTTTAGCGTAATAAGTATAATAAATTGGACCAAGCACACTTTGCATGAAACAAATGGACAAAGCACGGTTTGAATGTTACCTCCTCATATAATGAAATTTTCCAATTACTATATTGCTAATCCCTAGTCAACATTCAGAAGTTGAACCTGGGATATATAATGGAATTTTCCAATTGCTATATTGCTAATCTCTAGTCAACATTCAGAAGTTGAACCTGGGATATAAATATAATGGAATTTTCCAATTGCTATATTGCTAATCTCTAGTCAACATTCAGAAGTTGAACCTGGGATATAAATATAATGGAATTTTCCAATTGCTATATTGCTAATCTCTAGTCAACATTCAGAAGTTGAACCTGGGATATAAATATAATGGAATTTTCCAATTGCTATATTGCTAATTCTAGTCAACATTCAGAAGTTGAACCTGGGATATAAATATAATGGAATTTTCCAATTACTATATTGCTAATCTCTAGTCAACATTCAGAAGTTGAACCTGGGATATATAACAGCATTCTTGTTGAACCTGGACAGATAATTGAATTTTCCAATTACTGTCTACATTGCTAATCACCAAGACATCATTCAGTCGTTGAACCTAGACATCTGATCGAATTTTCCAATTACTGTATTGGTAATCAAACAACTAGTCAACATTCAGTCGTTGAACCTGGTATATAATTGAACTTACCAATACAGTAATTGGAAAATTCTCCTCACCTAGTCAACATTCAGATGTTGAAGGACATATCATCCGAATTTTCCAATTACTGTGTTGGTAATCAATCACCTAGTCAACATTCAGATGTTGAAGGACATATAATCGAATTTTCCAATTACTGTGTAGGTAATCAATCGCCTAGTCAACATTCAGTTGTTGAACTTGGGCGTCTAATTGGAATTCCCAATTACTATATTGCTAATCACTTAGTAGCATTCAGACGTTGAACTTGTACATCTGATTGAATTTTGCAATTGCTGTATAACTAATCACCAAATCATCATTCAGTCGTTGAACCTGAACATCTAATCGAATTTTCCAATTGATATATTCATTATCAACCAGTCAACACTCAGTCGTAGAATCTTGGATCATTATGGAATTCCGATTTCTAAACTGTTTATCAGCCGTCAACATTAAATTGTTGAACCTGAATAAGACCACTAATAACCATAATCTTACATAACAAAATGGAGAATTCAGTTGCTTAAATCGGATTTCTACTACTTCTATGTGTAATACAGTCATTGAACATTACTTTTTCCAGGGAAATCTTTGTAACGTGCGAATGTGTAAATGTGTTTGTATTTTTAATTAGTGAAAAAGTGTGTGTCCCAGATTTCTAACACGGCTCGTAGTAAGCAACGTATAGGATGTGCTAATAATTGATGGAATGAAGGCTGTGTAAATAAATTCTACTTTGAGCAGCCAGCCATACCATCACACACCAACGATGTCTGACGAGGAACAAACAATAAATGTCTTTTTTTTATTATTGGAACGGCATCGGTATTCTCAGTTTAATCCTTTCAGCTATTTAGTGCACGAGCACTGCGAGACATTAAGGGACCAAATCTCTACCAGCCCAAGGGTACTTTTTTTAATATACCTTAAAATATAATTCCACACACACACACACACACGCACACACACATTGGGTCTTATTTAAGGGATACGTCGTTGGGGGGAGGATACGTCTGAGAAGGGCCCGAACATAATTTTTTTTAAAAAAAAAGTAGTTCAGTGGGATGAAATGGCGAGAGAGACCAACTCTGAAATGGAGACTGGGAACAATGTTCAACCAGCGAACAGAAGGCGAGTCGGGTTCTCTTGGCCGTCTAAAGCGGTGAGTAAAAGGCTGAAAGACTGAGCCGGAAGCGAGGCTTGGGACCAAGAGGTTGACCGAGGGGCGCAACGCGATTCAGGGCCTCACGCCGTAAAGAGACTGTGCGTCAGTCGAGAGAAACGGAGCCTGGAGTGAGGCCAGGGACCACAGGTCAACTGACGAGAACAACGGTACTCAAGTGACTTATGCTACACACACCAACTCGTGCCTACACTCGAGTGTAGAGAGAGGAGGAGGAGGGCTCAGGATCCGAGGAGTTCAGCACTACTTCGGGTCTCTTCTACATTATCTAGTGCCGGGAGAACTGAGCCTGATGGGGGGGGGGGTTGGGACCTAAGTCAACCAGCGATCACAACGCGAATCAGTTGTCCTGCAGCTACTCCACTGTCAGAAGTCTGACACTATTTACTATCTTAAACTAAAAAAGAGACAGTTTTTTTTTTAAAGAACTAGTAATAATGAGCTTGCGAACTGTATAGCTGCCTAACTAAGAGTGCCCCAAGGCTAAATCCGCTTTGCCTTATATACCGTTATCCAGCTGGTTTAATATTTTAATTTTAATTTAGCATTTGTTTAAAATAATAATAATTTTTTTGGGTCACTACAACATATATTGAAAATAGTTTTGATGTCAATTTACATCATACCCGATAATAAAAAACGAAGTTCCTTCATCTAGAGACAACCTAACTAGAAAAATACAATTAAGAAAGATTGGTACAAATTTGTATTTTCGCAAACCCTTTAGGGAAAAAAGAAAAAAGGGGTTTGTAAGGAGGCTAGTACTTAATACCTTCAAATAGTGACAAAGGGAGGGCTGGAAGGCAAGTTTCCTACCAAGTCCCTTTTTTTTTCTTTTTGTAGGCTGCTGTCGAGAGGAATTGGATCGTTTCCAGGTGTAGAGGAAGATGGAACAGGACTTGGTAGGCCACTGGGGAGAGAGGTCGTCAGCTTTCCTATACCCATGTCAATTTTACCAAGTGCCGATTTGTCGGCTATGGATTGCCCTCAAGAATGAAATCTTGGCAAAGGAACGAGATGAAGATTAATACTGTTTATGGGTTCTCACTATAAAGGGTCCCTGCCAGTTTTCTTTTCGATAAGCGCCATCATCTAGAGTGGGCTTGCCATATATCACCACTAGATTGTTTCTGTATGAATAGTATTTCACAAAGTTCTCCCATTTAAAAGTTGACTAAAGTTCTTCAAAATGGTTGCGCATGATATATATTCGTTTGTGCAAGAAGTATGTCTGTGTATGTATAAATGAATTTATAAATTAAAAAAGTGATGAAATTCAAGCTCAATAAAATACCTGAATATCTAAAACATACACAACATACTATAAATGGCACGGTTACCCCCATTTCCAATTGACAGCCTTATTAAAACCAGCCATTTTCATTAAGGCGTATCATACACACATCGCCGTTTTGATTCTCTAAGCCATTGATAAACGACCCAATTCGAATGTTATATTGAGAATGTGACTCAAGCGCGCAAACCTGTTACAAGACCAGTTAAAAATTTTCAATTTTTTTCAAGGAATGTATATCTAGATAAAGTGCACATTTCAAATCGGGCTTGTAGTTCCTACGTGAAGTGCATTACGGTTTCTCCTAGTACCTTTAAAAAGGTCAAATTCTTATATAGGAAAGTAGAGATATGCATAAAACAAACAGAAACAGATAATGAATTAAATAACTGAAAGTTAATATCTAAATTTTAAAATATTTGTCAACTTCTATACACCATTGGAAATCAGTTTATCTAAAATCCTTTAGGCTAGAGTCTCAATTATAATAAACACCCTGGATAACCAACAGAAATTAATGTACTATCAATGCTCAGGTCTTATTAAGTCTTTTTCTGAGTAAGTAGATTAATGTATTATAAATAAACCTTTATACTCCTGACGAGGCACCAATGAGGACATGAAACTAGCACAATTAGTAGTACAACAATTAATAGTAGTAGTAATAAAACAATTTTAAATTACTTGAATTGTTTGGTGATTGTTTTGACACACACACACACAACACCCATATATATATATATATATATTTCACGAGGATTTTAAAATAAATCCTTAACTCTCAAGCAAGGCACGTTTTGACGTAGGCAAGTGAGGCTAGCGTCCTCCACTTAGTTGTAAGCGCCGAACTAGGATGAAATTAGAGCTAGTGGCATTATTGTTACACAAAGCTATCTAGCCAGAAGCTAGGGGCCTACGAGAGTTCAAAGTGGCTAAGTAATTGGCTTTAAGTACGGCGATGAAACAAGATGAACTTACAAGATGAGCCACCTACTGGCATCAAATTATGCAATTAAGTCCTATCTAAGGTATCAAGGTGTTTTGCTCTACCCCAAGGCCACTTGGATTTTCAAGAAATGGAGATTTAAATTTGATGTTGTTCCCGTTAAATAAGTGTAAATACAACCCAAAATCATATCGGAACCCACATACTTACCCTTGGTTATTCGTAAGAAGAATAAAAAACTCGTATTTGAGATTATTTTCTAATAACATAAAAAAATAATTTACATTTTACTCAAATTTGTGAGTGTAGGTGTATATGTGTTGACACACAGACAATTCCAAAATTTAAGAGTTTTAAATATAAATAAACAAAATGATCTTTTCGAATATTGAGGTTAGATTAATGGAAATCAATATATATGTGTATATATATATATATATATATATATATATATATATATATATATATATATATATATAAAACAAGAAATAATTTATTTGTATTCTGGTATTTTTACTGTGAATTAAAAACTAGCATGAAATATTTTTAGTTAATTCCTTTTTGACATTCCAACATATATATTGCCAAGCAATTAAAGTTTTTAGTACCATATTCTCACTAATAATTTTGAATAAGATAATAGTTAAAAATAAGTTCCTGTATTACAAATTTTGATTACGTAACAGTCCGAGCGTGCGTGGGCTCTCTGTGTGTGTGAGTGTGTGTGTGTGAGAGAGTGAGAGAGAGAGAGAGAGAGAGAGAGAGAGAGAGAGAGAGAGAGAGAGAGAGAGAGAGAGAGAGAGAGAGAACGAATTCTCAAGTCTTTTTTTTTTTTTGACAAAGTTATCAAACACGTTATGTGGTGAATTCAAAGATAAACGTTGAAATTTCATCTAGGACACAAATGAGACTCTGGCCCTAAAGAAAAAAAAATATAATAATATTTATAATTATATACATAAATGAAAGGGTCTTCTTTAAAATGCATTAATCAGACAACTCTATGCTGAATCAGCACGGCTCGCACTATGCTCGATAAAACCTGCCTAGCTATCTGATCGACAATTACAATAACATACTATTAAAACTATTTAATTAGCTCTGGAATCTAGTATGAGGAAAAATATGAAGAAACTTGCACTTAATCCCCCTACTTGTTTACAAAAAACATATTTTTTTTTTAAATGACTATTAAATAATTATAGTAATAAGAAAATATATTAATCATCGTATTTGGATATGAAAGAAAAACAAATGTTAAAAGTTTATTAATAACAGGAAAATGATTCGAATCTCACCTCCAACCATAATTCAGTTCCATGAGTTGTACTGATTAAAATATCGTTTACAAAATTAAGATAAGGAAGAACTGGTAATTATTCTTTTATCATTAAAGTAAATCTATATATATATATATATAAAATTGTAACCTCTGTCTGTACATTGATTTTTTTCGCGAAATTTCACGATAACTTTTCGTTTCACATGCCATAGACACCATAACTGCATTTTGTTTCTTTCGTGTCTGTTTGTTTGTTTGTTACCTTTTCACGCATAAACGGCTGAACCGAATTTTATGAAACTTGGTATTTATATTACTACTAGCCCAACTTAGACTTTAGGCTATGTTAATATTCTCTGAGACCAACAGGAGTGGGGGTTATGAGGAAGGGCTGAAATTAAAAATGGCGATATTTCGTTTCCTATTGGCTTTTCAGCAATTATGCACATAACAAAAGTTGTTTATTTTGTTATTTAAAGTAACTTTTGTTATATAAACTTTTGTCGTATACCTAAGCATAAATGAGTTATACGTTAAAAACTACTGCGGAAGTCAACAATTTTATTTGGCCCAAAAAACTCAACCGAACTAAACCAAACTCGGTATGTGAGTTAGCACTAGCGCCTTCCTTATAATAAGCTATACTAACATTTCTAGGGACGGGCAGGAGTGGGGGTTATAAGGGAGGTCTGAAATTAAAAATAGTGATATTTCGTTTCCTATTAGGGTTTCGGCAAATATGTACATAACAAAAGTTGTTTATTTTGTTATTTAGAGAAACTTTTGTTATATACAATATCGTCGTATATGAAGTATAAAGGCGTTATACGCTAAAAATAATAGCGGGAGCCAACAATTTTATTTAGCACAAAAGACTCAACCGAACTAAATAAAACACTCGGTATGTGCATTAGCACTAACACCTTCTTTATAATAAGCCATACTAACATTTCTAGGAACGGGCAGGAGTGGCGGTTATAAGGGAGGCCTGAATTTACAGATTTTATTATTAACAAATCCACAAAAACGACGGGTATTAACTCTAAACACTGGGACGGGTAAATGTCAAAATAGTGTGCAAAGTAAAGCCTCGCCGAAAAAATACCATCGCCATTCAGCCTCAAATGAATTCCCGGGCGAAGCCGGGTATCTGAGCTAGTATATTTAAATATTTGTAAAAAAATGAAGAGTCAAGTCAAATCTTTCCCCTATGTTCATATAGAATGTTTTTCCTTCAGAACCCATATATCAGATACTTTCTATAACGGTAACGTTTCTAATGGTAATCGCGTTGAGCGACTGACTTGAGAAAATCAAAATACAGAATGAACCTGAATACATTTGCATACTTTAATTGATATATTCAATAATTAAAAACTTGAGACAGACCTTTAATCCTCGGGAATTAAGACAGAATATATTGAGTCAACAAGTTACTTTACGTATTGTATTTTATGGGATGGCTACATTATGCTCATTTAGCACGTACAAATGTTGAATTATAAACAAGTTGTATAATTTGTCATACAAATTGTCTAGTATGCTGATCTCAAAAGAATAGTTTTCAGATAAATTCAACGTGGTAGAAAAACGATGACACTAGTCTATAAACGTCCGTCGCGCAGGGGCTGCGTAAACTAAGCAGATTTCCCACGTAAAATGATATAATAGAGAAATCTCTATTCGCGACTTTAGCTCGTCCGTTACACTTAATAAAAATGCAAACATCTCGGTTAATATTCAAAATAGAGAGTAAATGTATATAGCAATATTTATAGTAAATTTAATTTTCAATAAGATTGGTTCTATACAATATTTCGATCCGACGTATGGTAACGGAGATATTTTGAATTTTCGAAATCCCCCCTCTAACCCCCCCCCCCTCCCACTGGTCCGATTTCAGCCGTTAACGAACTTGATCTTCCTTTTTAAATAAAACGATAAAATACCGAGTTTGGTGACGACTAAACAAAAATTGCGACCTCTAGAGTGTTAACAGACAAATATATATATATATAGTTTTGAACGGACCTCATTTTCGTCATCTCTTGGGTAGGATCGATGGACATTTTTCAAAATTCGCGCCATGAGTACGACTTCAATATTTCCTTTATGGAGAAATCTGCTAACACCAGGAATATTGAGTAATGTAGGGGGAGGGGGGGGGGTAGAAAGAAAGAGAGAGAGATAGGGGGGGGGGGAAGTGAGTGAGAGAGTAAAATGGGTCCAATTATATGTCCTTGGGGAACACCTGCTACCGTTGAATCAGCACTCCTTGAGTCCTATCAGCTAATGCCTCCATTTCAGATTACTCCTTACTTGGAATCTTAATATATTATACACATCCATCATACGTATAATTAACTTTGTGAATATAACACGACTAAGGCATATGTTTCTCCAGGTGAAATATCATTCCTAGTTGAATCTACACAATATACAATTGGAGTAATGGCTTGAGACATATTCAATGCTATAAAAAATGCCTTTGATAAAGAATCTAAAATATTTAGAGGGAGGATTAATCTCCAAGTGTCTGACACGTGAAATAATGTTTAGCAAATTTCCCCTAATGGAAATCAGCTATTGATGTCGCACTCATGACGCGTATGTATAGTATGATCAGAATAATATAAATACTATTATGATCAAAATAATAAAAATATAGTATTCCCTCTAAGGGAGTCAGCTATTGAAGTTAATAACCTCCCGACGGGAAGCGTCTGAAATGTAAACAAACAGGTCTGCCATCCGGAAAGATAAACAATTACTGAAATATATGAGAATATAACATATTAATTTTATTGAAAACCATTTACTATATCTAGTACTGTAATTAATATTGTATCAGAATAATTTTTATCTCAATCGATCAAATTTTAGTAGTCCAAGAACTTATGACGGGGGGAGGGGAGGCACCAGAACATATCTGCATGTATCTCATATAATAAAGTTATCTTGAAAACTGGTATTTAAGTATCCAACAATATAACAGAGTATTGTTTATGTAACATGAGTAGATGTGGGGGTTTGCTGAAGACTGAAAACCATAGAATGCAAATATCTCGGTTAATATTCATGATAGAGAATACATTTATATTTCAGTAATTATAGTTCACGTAATTTGCATTAAGATTGGTTCTATACAATTTTTTGATCCGACTTATAGTAACGGAGATATTTTCCATAATCTCCCCTCTAACCCACTGGTCCAATTACAGCCAAAAACGAACTTGATCCTTCTTTTTTCATAAAACGATTGAATATCTACTTTAACCATCAAACAAAAATTGCGAACATTAGAGCGTTAACAGATATATATATATATATATATATATATATATATATATATATATATATATATATATATATTCTATTTTTCAGGCTGCATCGCTGGAGAATATTATCATTGTGAGAACTTCGGCTGTCTGCTCCAGCGGTTGGAATTTTTGTTGTTCTGCAAATTTTCGATGGAAATGCGTCCATCTTCGTCAGACAATTAATTTAATTTAATTTGGATAGCTACTTCAATCACATGGTTAGGATTTTATTTTAATATGGTTTTCCACGTCTCAGAGAGAGAGAGTGACACCGTCCACGCCGTTTATCGTATTCGTTCACTTGTTAATTTCTATAGCCTCTAGCCAATCTTTTGCCGAGATGATCCTCTCTGTGTAAAACTGTGGTCTCATCGAATTTAATTTGGTGAGAACAAATACTGGCGTGTCTAGCTATGGCGGATGTCTTTGTTCTCTGGTGTTTCAGTTCAGCCATGCGTTGGCTGACTCTTGTCGCAGTCTTTTTTCCAGTCTGTCCCACATAAACTTTACTGCAATCACACGGTATATATATACACACCACTATCATTTAAAATTTGGCTGTCTTTTGGACTTTTTAAATATTCACTGACTATTTTGTGGGGTTTAAATACTGTACGTATATTATATTTACGGAGTATTCTTGCTAGTTTTTCTGATGTCCCCGCAATATAAGGAAGTGTTATATTTCTCAATGGTGTTACTTGAGTATTTTCAATATCTTCTTGAACCTTGGTGGTATCAAGTTTCCTCTTAATTTTTCTTAGTACTCTTGTAACTTCCGTTTTATATTTATATATATATATATATATATATATATATATATATATATATATATATATATTGATCGGACCTCATTTTCGTCATATTCTGGGTAGCATCAATGGACATTTGAAGACATTATTCGAAAATCGCGTCATGAGTACGACCCCAATAGCTGATTTCCCTAAAGGGAAAACTCCTAATAAGAACGAATATATTTCATAATTTCTCTTGCTCAAATAAATTGAATTATTCAAAAATAAAAATAAAATATTCTGTAAAAAAATCTAGTTTGTCCAAAATATAGAAACTAGGTCGAGAGAGATGTAATCTTGATAGCTTACTTCACTAGGATCCCAATCAAGGAGAAGTCGCTAGGAGTGGTGTGGACTTGGGGGCAAGGGTGGTGGTAGTAAAAGTCGCTAGATCTTGATGGGAAGGGGGGGGGGGTGGAGAGAAACCCCCTTTCCGGAAATTACCCCAGCCAACCCTCTGACAGATTACACCGGAGCAAAAACTGACTTTTTTCCGCCGACCAGCAACACAGCACAATAATTACACACTTTGAGCGGAAAAACGTTCGGAGAAGACATGCGAGCCTCCGCGAATTGTGTAAAAGATATTAACTCCAGACTAATTAAATTATTTTTTGGATAATACCGCCTTTTAATAAATGTAAATTTAAAGTAGCTTTATGATTTCGACAGGAAATTGATAACTGTTCAGGAGCAAGATTTAGAATTGTATAATTTGTTATTAGGAAACACCAAAGAAATCACAATTAAAAATTATACAAAAAAATTGTTCGTAGAAATGTGAAACACTCCACAGATAGAAACGCAAAAAGTCCGTCACGCAGGGGCTGCGATAACTAAGGAAATACCCCACGTGAATTTTAATAATAGATAAACTTACATACTGCTAACACAACACCACTGTGAATATTAGGTAATAAATACAAACGGTAATAAGAAATCTACCCCCTTCCAGCGGAAAGTGTCTAAAATTTATACAAATAGGTCTGCAAAGGCTTTCAGTTATTGTTTTTCTTATCCACACCGACAAGAAAAACAATAACAGACATATCAGAATACAACACATTAATTTTATTGAAAACTATGTACTATATCTATTACTGTATTTTATAATTATTCAAAATTCTCCTTTAAAGCCCCCCCCTCTCCCTCTAGCTGGTCTGATTTTAGCCATTAATGAACTTGATCTTTCTTTTTACATAAGACGACGAAATATCGAGTTTGGTAACTATCAAACAAAAATTGCGACCGCTAGAGCGGCAACAGACAAATATATATAAATATACATACGTACGTATGTATATATATATATATATATATATATATATATATATATATATATATATAATAAAAATGCAAATATCTCGGTTAATATTCAAGATAGAGAATAAATGTATATAACAATATTTATAGTAAATTTAATTTGCAATACGATTGATTGATTCTGTACACTTTTTCGATCCGACGTATAGAGATATTTCGAATTTTCGAAAATCCTCCCCTCTAACCCCCCCCCTCCCATTGGTCCGATTTCAGCCGTTAACGAACTTGATCTTCCTTTTTACATAAAACGACTAAATATCGTGTTTGGTAACAATCAAACAAAAATTGCGACCGCTAGAGCGGTAATAGACAATATATATATATATATATATATATATATATACAGTTTTGAACGGACCTCATTTTTGTCATCTACTAGGCAGGATCGATGGACATTTGAAGAAAAATTTCGAAAATTCCGCCATGAGTACAACCTCAATAGCTGATTTCCCTTAAGGGAAATCTGCTAAAACGTCGAAGATTGCGTCATGAGTACGGCCGCAATAGATGATTTTCTTTAAGGGAAATCTGCTAAAATCAATTTTACATGTGGCATACTACTCATATATCTGCATATTATGTATATGGATGTATTTCTGTAGAAACCTGTCTAAATGTTTCGCACTGAAGAAATGAAGCACGTTAGAATGAGCATATTATTAAAAGGCTTGGGGTTTCACATTCTATATTTGAATGGGGGGAAAAAAAATGTATAACCAGTCAATACAATAGGCTTTGTTAACCTGTTATTATAACATTTATTTATTGCAAGCCGGCATCTTTGTATCCTAAAAATGCTTTGAAATATTTTCTAGGAAATAAAACATAAAAGTCTTAAGATAGTATATTTTTATTCAAAAATACAGCATCTTAATATTTTTAACTTATATTAGATATTTAAATTAAACGCATTTTCAACTCAAGAGTTAAGTCTGTCATAATTTTTGTTGTCCAATAAATGTGCAATGACTAGTGCTTTGCAATAAGGACTTCACAAAAATAAGTAACGGATGCATGGATAGTTTAATCAACGATTAGTTAAGGCTTGGAAACGAAACGTCAGATTAGATTTTTCTTTTATTTTTGATGGATATTAAATTAGTTTGAATAATTTTGTGTACATCTTCGTATAAGTTTAGTGAATTTATATTGAATTCAATCGCTTTTCTGTTTTTTTATTTTTTTTTCTGTCCATGACATCTGAGAAATTATATTCGTACATGGCTCATAAATTGGGCAGAACACTTCTGATATACGGGTATGGGTGGTTTATAATTTGAGTTTGGAGAGGTGGAGTGAATTCTAAAACTCAATATCGGTGGTTCTTTGCATTCCAAAAAGGCAATACAGACCTGGAGAATGAATCCGACGGAAGACCAGAAAGGAAGAACGGATGACGGCGAATTAAAGGCTTTAGCAGTGGCCTTTCAAAAGCCAGCAATACTCCGATATACGGTCATATTCATGACATAGGGAATTAAAAAAAAATGATGTTTGAAGATTGAAAGAGATCATCATCTAATGAGTTTTGATGGAAAATGGGAGGGAATGTTATATTCACAGAGGGTGAAGCAGTTATTGTATTAAGAACCATGACGATCTGGGTTAGTAGTGAAATGCCCACTGTACTCAAAAGATATATATAAATTTATTTTTCTCTTGAGGGTTTGTTGAGACCCCCCATCGCGCGCCTCCCTGGGTGGTAGATAGTGAAAGGCTTCCCAGATATGCGTGGTACTGTAGAAATAATGTTCCTAGCGCCGACCAAAACTTACACAGGACCCTAAATCCTTTACTGTCTGTTCTGGCATCCACGGGCTACTGCTCAGCGTCTGTTCACCAAGTTGGTGCGCCTGCAAAAAATATACCTTGATCTCTACGCATGTGATCTCCAACAGACATCACAAAAACCGATTCACCTCTACTTTAAAAAAAAAAAATCATGATGGAAGAAAACGGAAAAATATTAACTACCCTAGTACATGTTCCGTACTTTCCTGGCCATCGGGCTCTGGGGTACCAGGAACAACATGAGGAGGAGACACACATTTCGGCACACTCGCTCAACGAAAATAAGCTGGTTAAAGTAAAGTTCACAGATGTACTTGTAAAATTTCACCTCAAACCCCACTCAATACAATGGACGTGATTCACAGACGAAGACCGCTTCAAAATAGAAAACTGCTGAATATACAATGGAAAACCTGCTTCCTGAAAGGAAATACCAAGGATGTTTGCAGTGCACAAATTGCTCTTAGACATCATCATAGAGTTTGCCTTTATTAAATAAGGGGTATATTATTTTGCATAGTAGAATAAGATGTTGTTCAATTAAAAAAATGTTTTTGTTTAGTCTGTTAATATGCCTTCAATTAAGTATTTAGCGGCAACTTATAAGAACCGTTGTGATTGCAATGATCAGATGATTCTTAAGTAAATTCGTATGGGATAAAAAAAAAAAAAAAAAAGTGTCTTCGAGAAAATTATTGTTATTGCAAATGGTCTATATACGGGTCTATGTACAACAACTTAACATAATATGCTTGACATAACATGCAATGTAATACACTAATTAAACTCACGAATAAATTGAGACTCTAAACGCTTTTTTTTTGTTAAGAGGTCGTTAACCACATTGATGTTATAAAAATTATTTCTTTTGTATTTCGGTGGATATAAAATGCCAAAGTCGTGCATATTGAGCTTCAGGAAATTAACCTGCTGCCAGCAATTTTTTAGAAAACAATAATGCTACAATTTAATGAATTACATACATAAATTTCCACTATACCGGGGTATTCCAAACACGAGTGCCGTTATTTGGAAAAGAGGCTCAGCTAAACAAGAATCTTTTATATTCAACAGATGACTTAAAAATAAGGTTTACTTAATTTAATTTCCTAATGAAGACGTACAAAATTAGAAAAATTATTGTCATATAATTTAAATAAAAACTTGATGATTTCAGATGATTTGCCCCAAAATGGACATACAAAAATTAGAATACATTTTTAAATCTATCATGAAATAAAATATATATAATAGTTAAATATGAATCTGAGAAATTAATAACTATAAAAATATATTACTAGAAGATAATAAAAAAAGATATTTTTTCAGGTGTAGATCAACGGAAAATAATTAGAAAGTACATTGGTAAAATAGAGATGAGGAATTTGAATAAACCAAGACCTCAAACTTCTGAGGGCTAAATCTGAATCAATTATTATTTTATTGTATTTACGAATAGAGTTTTATTTATGTTGTGAAATCTGTTCAATTGATAAATGAGTTTGAGCATACTGCATTTGCTAAAGAATATAACATTAATAAATTATTTAAAGTATATTTGAAAAGAGTACTTTCGCAATCTGATGAAGAAATGTTCACCTTATCACTTATGTATACTTAAGTGTATTCGAGAGGAAAATTAATTTTCTTAAGCAATTAACGTATTTCAACTCAGCATAGCATTTCCAAAACACAAATTTAATAATATTATGGAGACCCATAGAATATGCTTAACATTATATATTAGACTAACTAATTAGATACAGAATACGTTAGTAAAATGGGAAGCATTACCATTAATACAGTAATATACATATAAAATATAGATTTACATTAGAATTAGATATTTCCTAGTTAATTGAAGTAATAATATAATCTCTCTCTCTCTCTCTCTCTCTCTCTCTCTATATATATATATATATATATATATATATATATATATATATATATATATATATATAATTTTTATAAATGCTCACTGTAAAAACGTAAAGATAGTAGTTTTTAAAAATTTTAGTCTAGCTTTAAAAAATAAGTTAATACATATTCCTTATTTAATAAAAAAGTTCCTTTCCACGACGACAAAGGTGTAACTTTCAGAAGGCATTCAATTTTTTTGAAAGGGAAAAAAAAACAAGAACAAAACAATTATTTAAAATTTACTATCTCATAGAAACATAATTAGTATAGGAACAGTGCAAATTTGATTAACATATGTGTAAAAAAAAAAAATCAAACATTCACATTTATTCATTAATATCAATTAAATTAATGTGCCTTAATTGGAGAATTTCACTGTTTATAAGACGTATTATACAAAATAAAACAAGCAAACAAATAAAGCCAGAAGCGCTCTAATTTAATCTTTTAAAATGAGGTTTTGGTGACCATAACATATTAACACAATTCTGAATCCACTTTTATTAAGGTCTCATAAGAATTCAAAATATAAGAAACTCTTATTTCTACGAAAAATAAATAATTTACAAAAAATATGTCAAAGATTAAATTGAATCAAGGGTTCTTTATTAAGTAATATATACTACAACGTCTTGAAGATTTATAAATCAGTATATAGAAATAAGAACCTATACTTCGAATCATTAAATCAACACAAATGTAAATTTAAAAAAATAACTGAAGATATGAAATGTTAAATATTAAATAAAGTGAGCAAAATAATTTAATACATACATATTGCCGGGAAAACCACTAAGAAACAACACATATAGGAATAATTAAAGAAAGAAAATGAGACTATAACAAATATATAGTACGGAAAATGGATAATGGTAAGCCAAACAGAGGTTAAAAAGGAATGGGAAAAAAATTAAATTGAGAGCATTCTCAATTAAAATAAACGTTACGCGATGTTGACATTACTCATACGTTTCACAAACTCAATTTTATGGCACCATTTCAAAATTTCCATATGAAAAAAAAAATAATATATAATAACAACGACAATAGGTTCAGGAAGACTGCAAGCTGGATTATTCAAAATAATGTCATGCAAGAAATATGAGTATTGATCACTGTTATGATAGGAATAAAAAATGCATGCCTACTTTCGGAATAAGAATATCTAAAAGTTAGATAAATTGTTTGAAAAATCGACACGTTTGACAGAATGTAGCTCAAAATGTCTCGTGCTTAAAAGACAAATTTCAGTACGTTCCTTAATTCAAATTATCTGGGGAAATATTGTTATTTCAAGGCTTCTACTAAGTTTTGCAAATTGAATTAGTTTATTTAAAGTTTTTTAAAAAAAAGCCTGAATAATAAGGAAGTAATTAGTAATAAAAATAGAAATAGTAAATGGAACAATTGAGTTGGCTATTTCTTCATAAGGAAGTAAAACGGGATTGAGGCGGCGGAAATATTAATAAAATTTTATGACAGTTTGAAACAGGAAATAATCATTTTTCACATGCTCATTAATTAAGGTACTGAATTTAAACAACAATTCTCGGGTGTTTTCGGAAATATATTATTTAAAAGTGAATATTTAATAAAATTATTCGAAACTAAGGAAAATTGTGAATGTAAAACGCAAACGATTTTATTTCGGGCTTGAGTTAAGATAAGATAAAGCAATATTTGAGGTTATTGATGAAATCCAACGATGAAACTATAAAATTACGATTTCGTTATCAAAATAATGAAAAAATTACTAAATAAATGTTCATTGAAGAAAGTAGTTGTCAGATTAATTCATTCGTAATGTCATCTCGGGTTCAGTTGTGCAATGTAAACAAAACCACTTAGCGGGCACAATAGTCTGGAATTTTACGTGATTCGGAAATATTATTTTGTACCTTTAAACCAGAAGAGTTGTTTTATCTATATAGGACTTGTGTTCAAATTCCTCAGGACTTGTGTTATGGTGTTTTAAATGACGCGAAAATAATTGTGGATATTTTGCGTGTTGAAAGACGTGAAATGTTAGTTATATGGTGACGTTTTTGAGGATGTTTGGAGTAAAATTGTTAGTTTTTAGAAAGGAGGTTGTTAGTAAATAAAAGTGGGATGACAGAGTTTGGGAAGATGACAGCTGACAAGGGTTGAAAATATAAGTAGAGAAAGTGTGTTTATAGAAAGACTGACCTGATTTATTAGTGTTTGACTGTGCCTGAGGCGGTAGAGGCTGTGGAGTCGGTGTGACAGGCGTGTGGTTGATAAGGTACTTAGGCTCTATCTTGACTTGCGGCCCAGGTACGGGGACGGGCGTTGGAACGTTCAGTCCCGCGGGCATCATGAGAGTCGACATTGCCAACATCCTCCCGGCTTGTGTTCTTCTGATGATGATGATGATGAAGGATCTCTAGTCATACATGTCCCTATAGGAGGTAGAGCCGGGAACCTGCCTTGTCGGTGGAGTGGCGGAGACTGGGTCTGGGGGCGAGAGCTCTCTCTCGGCCGAAGGTAGCCGATGATTGCCGACTAGAGCCGAGCTACTCTCTGCACGTGGTTCACCCGATTGCCGAGTGAGATCGCGGCCGTCCCGCCTTGAGGCCCAGCTCTGCCGACAGAGCAGACCTCAGCTCCTCCTCCCACAACCCCTGTTCTACCAACGATAGTCAGTAACCATCGTCAGAATAACATTGACAGATGACACTAGTAGGCCCATTAATTTAGTTACATATGTTAGAAAAGAAAAAAAAAAAGTTATTTACTAACGCTCAATTTTAGCAGATTTCCCCTTGAGGGAAATCAGCTATTGAGGTCGTACTCATGACGCGATTTTCGAAAAATTTCATCAAATGTCCATCGATCCTACCCAGGAGATGACGAAAATGAGGTCCGTTCAAAATGATATATATATATATATATATATATATATATATACTAGCTAAGGTACCCGGCTTCGCCCGGGAATTCATTTGAGACTGAAAGATGATGGTATTTTTTTGGTAAGCCTTTAGTTTGCACAGTATTTTGACATTTCCCCGTCCCAGTGTTTAGGGTCTATACCCGTCGTTGCTGTGTGCATAGTATTTTTTTCGGCAAGGCTTCAATGTTTACTACACTTCCCGTCTGGGCGTATTGTTTTCCCGTGAGGGTCAGGCAGGCGACTTATAAATGAGAAATTTTACTGTTGAAGAATAAATAAAAATGTGTTCCTAATCTATCCCTTTCCACTTTTTAAGTCTCCTTTTTGAATACTTAAAATCATAGTCATGGATTGCATTTATTACAATTAAGTATATAATGAAACTTATTTCCTGCCAAAAACCAATCCGAGCACATATAGTTTAAGCATAGTTTTGTATATTAGATTATATTCGTAATAGCATAATAGCAGAGCTCAGTGGAAATCACTTCCAGGAATGGCAGCGTTTCACTGGTAATAAGATAACTCAATTAACTGTTTAGGCTCCTGTTATCTTCCGGTCCAGCATGAGGGCTAAACACCATGTTTTTCTTAAATTATTGATTCAGAGTATTATTTTAATAATTTATCTACCTGACGGAATTGAATAATAGTATTACCCTAAAAATAATTTCATTCATATTCAAAGAGATAGGTGAGGGAAAGAGATTGTAGCCCTCCCTGCAAAATAAGTAATACTTTAAGTCATATTAAGTTTAACCGGATATTGTCTTTTTTCATAATGGCATTACCATTAACGTCAAATTGTTATGATGGTACATATTTGTTTCAATAACATCAAAATATCGGAAATAAGATATATATTAGCAGAACCAAAGAGTTTGCTTCCCTACAACTTCCGCTATCGCTCCTTGTGCCAATTCAGCATGACTTTGTTTAAATAATACATAATACAAATTAAATAACGGAAATGCTCTTATGGTTTACATTTCTATTGGAAATAAATAACAATGTTATTTTCTAGGAAAAATTAATAAATTGAGAAGGATGCGGCGGAGTTATATAACGTCACTAATCCGAATCATATTTAGAGTTATCATATGTGACTAACACAAAATCATTTTTCATAATATGCATTCATTAAAAACGCTTAAATAAACACTAATAAAATGAATGACTCCGACTATAGTTTTAGCGTATATCCCGTGTTTTCACCATTTTACAAAAAAAGTGAATACAACAAATGTTACTCAAAATAAACAACTATTATTATGTGCATATTTATCGAAAAATCAATGCGAAACGAAATATCGCTATTTTTCATTTCAGGCCTCCCCTACAACACCCCCCCCCACTCCTGTTTGAACCTAAAAATTTTAATATAGCTTATAATCTTAGAAGAATTAATGATAATTCACATACCGAGTTTTTTTTTTAAGTTCGGTTCAATCGTTAGTGCCCAACAAAATTATAGGCTCCCGCTCTAGTTTTAAGAGTATATCTCGTTTATACTTCATTATACGACGATAGTGTATATAATAAATGTTTCTCTAAATAACAAAATAAACAACTTTTGTTAAGTGCATATTTGCCGAAACCCCAATAGGAAACGAAATATCACTATTTTTAATTTCAGACCACCCTTATACTTCACTTCCGCTATAGGTTTTAGCGTATATCTCGTTTATAATTCGGTATACGAAAAACGTGTATATAACAAAAGTTACTCCAAATAACAAAATAAACAACTTTTGTTATGTGCATAATTGCCGAAAATGCAATATGAAACGAAATATCACTATTTTTAATTTCAGGCCTCCCTTATAACCACCACTCCTGCCTTTCCCTAGAAATGTTGGCATAGCTTGTTATAGTGAAAGCGTTAGTGCTAATCCATATACCGAGTTTTATTTATTTCGGTTGGGTCTATTTTCCCAAATAAAATTGTTCACTTACGCTATAGGTTTTAGTTTATATCTCGTTTATAATTCGGTATACGAAAAAAGTGTATATAACAAAAGTTACTCTAAATAATAAAATAAATAACTTTTGTTATGTACATATTTGCCGAAAACCCAATAGGAAACGAAATATCGCTATTTTGAATTTCAGGCCTCCCTTATAACCCCCACTCCTGCCCGTCCCTAGAAATGTTGGTACGGCTTATTATAATGGAGGCATTAGTGCTAATACGCATACCGAGTTTTATTTAGTTTGGTTGAGTCTTTTGTGTGAAATTAAACTGTTCACTTCCGCTTTAGGTTTTAGCGTATATCTCGTTTATAAATCGGTATTCGAAAAAAATGTATATAACAGAAGTTACTCTAAATAACAACATAAACAACTTTTGTTATATTCATATTTCCCGAAAAACCAATAGGAAAGGAAATATCGCTATTTTTAATTTCAGGCCTCCCTTATAACCCCCACTCCTGTTTATCTCAGAGAATTTTAATATAGCCTAAAGTCTAAGTTGGGTTAGTAGTAATATACATACCAAGTTTCAAAAAATTCGGTTCAGCCGTTTATGCGTGAAAAGGTAACAAACAAACAAACAAACATACACGAAAGAAACAAAATGCAGTTATGGTGTTTATGACATGTGAAACGAAAAGTTATCGTGAAATTTCGCGAAAAAAATCAATGTACAGACAGAGGTTACAATTTTATATATATACTAGCTCAGATACCCGGCTTCGCCCGGGAATTGATTTGAGGCTGAATGGTGATGTTATTTTTTTGGCAAGGCTTTAATTTGCACAATATTTTGACATTTACCCGTCCTAGTGTTCAGGGTTAATTCCCGTTGTTGTCTTTTGTTAATAATACAATTATTTTTTTATTTAAGTCTTCTCTGTCCGCCAAATTGTCATATTTCCCTTTGACTTATAGTCAATGAAATATCGCGAATTTTTATTTCAGGCATAACTTATAACCTACACTCCCGTTCTAACCTAAACATTTTAATATAGCTTATAATCATGGAAGAATTAATGCTAATTGACATATCGAGTTTTTGTAAGTTCGGTTTACTCATTAGCTTTAGTTTATAGTGTATATCTCGTTTATACTTTGTTAAAAGACAAAAATGAATATGACAAAAGTTACTCTAAATAACAAAATAAACAACTTTTGTTATGTTCATATTTGACGAAAATGCAATAAGAAACTAAATACCGCTATATTTAATTTCATGCCTCCCATATAACCCCCACTCCTGCCCGTCCCTAGAAATGTTAGTATGGCTTATTATAAGGAAGGCGTTAGTACTAATTCATATACCGAGTTTGGTTTAGCTCAGTTGAGTCTTTTGTGCCAAATAAAATTGTGGACTCCCCCTAAAGTTTTTAGCGTATAACTCATTTATACTTCCGTATACGGCAAAAGTGTATATAACAAAAGTTACTGTAAATAACAAAATAAACAACTTTTGTTATGTTCATATTTGCCGAAAATGCAATAAGAAACGAAATACTGCTATTTTTAATTTCAGGCCTCCCATATAACCCCCACTCCTGCCCGTCCCTAGAAATGTTAGTATGGCTTATTATAAGGAAGGCGTTAGTACTAATTCACATACCGAGTTTGGTTTAGCTCAGTTGAGTCTTTTGTGCCTAATAAATTAGTTGACTCCCGCTAAAGTTTTTAGCGTATAACTCATTTATACTTCCATATACGGCAAAAGTGCATATAACAAAAGTTACTCTAAATTACAAAATAAACAACTTTTGTAATGGGCATATTTGCTGAAAAAGCAATAGGAACCGAAATATCGCTATTTTTAATTTCAGGCCTCCATTATAACCCCCACTCCTGTTTGTCTTAGAGAATATTAATGTAGCCTAAAGTCTAAGTTGGGCTAGTAGTAATACACATACCAAGTTTCATAAAATTCGGTTCAGCCGTTTATGCGTGAAAAGGTAACAAACAAACAAACAAACAAACAAACAAACAAACAAACAAACAAACAGACACCAAAGAAACAAAATGCAGTTATGGTGTCTATGACATGTGAAACGAAAAGTTATCGTGAAATTTCGCGAAAAAAATCAATGTACAGACAGAGGTTACAATTTTATATATATATAGATATATTTGTCTGTTAACACTCTAGTGGTCGCAATTTTTGTTTGATCGTTACCAAACTCGATATTTAAACGTTTTATGCAAAAAGACTGATCAAGTTCGTTAATGGCTGAAATCGGACAAGTGGGAGGGGGGGTTTAGTAGGGGGATTTTCGAAAATTTGAATATCTCCGTTACCATACGTCGGATCAAAAAATTGTATAGAACCAATCTTATTGTAACTGAAATGTACTATAAATATTGTTCTATACATTTATTCTCTATCTTGAATACTAACCGAGATATTTGCATTTTTATTAATTGTGGGCCGATAAATTGAATGATTGAAAGCGGCGACTCAAAGGGTAGCTTCTAGCTAACCTAGCAAAGCTTTAACACTGAGATGGAGATGCTATGTTCTCGATTTGAAGCTACTTTACATTTATTTAAAAAAAAAAAAAAATGTTTGGGTTAAAGCCTATGAAGTACTGAGGCATGCCAACACATTTTTGGTCAACACATGGTCAGCTTAATGCATTCTCTGGCGTATTCCGTATTGTGACACTACAGACCAGAGAACCCCACAAGTCACTTTAAGCAATGATCACTCAAAAAATTTCAAATTCTTGTAAACTTTAGTTAATAACTCTTACTCGTTGTTATGGTTGTTGTATGAGCGAGGAGTACATACTGAAACAATGGCGAGACAAAAAATATCCTTGGTCCTCCTCCTTTAGGTTCCAGAACAATCTAGGCCACACATAATAGTTGCTTAAAGCTGATTATATTTAACAAGGTAACCCCCCCCCCCCCCAAAACCAGGGACAGATCATATGATGAAATGAATGGAATTATTATCTCAGGTAAGAAAAGAAAAGGCCTCGTTCCTTCACAGTAGTTTACTTTATGCAACAGAGTGACTGTCACGAGGAATCCTGTGTTCCAGTAACATCTTTGTGAAGGGGGCACTGATGATGGAGCGAATGCTCTGAAAACGCTCTGTTGCATAAAATAAACTACTGTGACGGGACGAGGCCTATCTTTTTAGCAGATTTCCCTTAAGGGAAATCAGCTATTGAAGTTGTACTCATGACGGAATTTTCGAAATTATTCTTCAAATGTCCATCGATTCTACCTAGTAGATGACGAAAATGAGGTCCGTTAAAAACTGTATGTATATATATATATGTCTCTTACCGCTCTAGCGGTCGTAATTTTTGTTTAATCGTTACCAAACTCAATATTTAGTCGTTTTATGTAAAAAGAAAGATCAAGTTCGTTAACGGCTGAAATCGGACCAGTGGGAGGGGGGTTTAGAAGGGGGGATTTTCGAAAATTCGAAATATCTCCGTTACCATACGTCGGATCGAAAAATTGTACAGAACCAATCTTATTGCAAATTAAATTTACTATAAATATTGTCATATACGTGTTTTCTCTATCTTGAATATTAACCGAGATATTTGCATTTTTTATTAAATCGGGGCCCCTAACGGACGAGAGTTACTTTCCCGCCAAAAGCTAGTTCGGCCATTTCCTTCACTGGCTCGGCTCTCGTGAAATTTGTCTATTGTAAAACTTAACGTGGGAAATCTGCTTAGTTTACGCTGCCCCTGAAAAATTACCGTCTCTCACCTAAACAGATTACGCAAATGACGATTACAATTTGCGTCAGATAACTTAACTTATGGTTTTGTATTGTTTCTTAATAGGTGAAAGAAATAAACAAACTATAATGATAATTAAGTCATATATAATTGCAGATATTTTATAAGGCAATATATGACATCTTATATTTCTCTATTCATTTACCTTTTCTGAGACTTGCCTTGTTATAACATATAAAATGATTCTGAAACATTGAATTTATGTTTGTAAAAATATCTTGTATGACAAATACTCATGGAAATATGATATAAACTGTTTTAATAAAGAGTGCTAGCCTTTGAATGAATACAGAGTTTAAATAATATATATATTTTGGTACTTTTGTGGGATTAATTGAATTATTATTTTCAACACTTTGATTGTTCAATTAAATTCCACGAACTGGTTTTCAATTACATTAATGTACTGAATGCTACCCAATACATTTATTAAAACACACAAATGAATTGTTTTAAGAGGGCAGAAATTTAATTCCAGGAGAGAGTAAATCACCAATAAAAGTAATATGTTGGAGAGGCGTTGCCATGGTATATGGTGTTAACTAAATTGGATGCTAGGGAACCTGTTCACATCGGTATCATGACCTAAGCAAACAATTCACTGTGTTCCCGCATACAAAGCACCTACCTTTATACATAGCCGGCCTTATGGCTGCATTATACCTGGATGCCGTTACACAATGTGTGTACATTGGCTATACATATAACCCTTCCCCTGTGGGGGGGGGGGTGACCTCTCTGCGTTAAATTATTGTTAAAACCTCTCCCTTGTCAGGAGAGTTCATTGCTTTTCATTTTCCACTCACAATGCCCTCCTGTTACGACGATGAACGTTCAAATGGAGTGGCGAAAAATATTTAAAAAATGAAGTCACACATGACCGGTAAATGTATTTCAACCTGAGAGAGGACAATACTGCACCAAAGGTTTCATTTGGGTGGAATCATATACGAATAAAAAACAATATCTGAAAAAATTGATTTTTTTCTATATCCCCTAAAATTAAATAAAGTGCTAACGTTAAACGCTCATAATTATATCATGCATCGTATAAACGATCTGAGCGCTAATTGTTACTACAATCTGTTGCTAAGTTCATGGCCATAAGCCAAGCTATAAACGTCATAGATCAAATGCGACAAGAATCATTCGTAATCGCTACGGTACTAGCTCACTCCAAAGTTTTGCCAACCCGAAGTCCCGATGTTACCTCACAGATCAAGTAAAAGGTCAAATACAAAACTCAGAACAAAATATATCACTTGTATGGGTTCCCTCACATTTTGGTTTGGAGGGTAATGAAATGGCGGATTTGGAAGCTTGTAGTGCTCGAGAAGATGGAACTACAGTAACCTTCATCTACCCAGATGATCGGAAACGAGTTTCAAAAGCTCATAATTCAAAGGTGGAAGTCCGACTGGACAAAAAACACGACAATAAACTGCGACAAATCAAAGAAATTACCGACCGTTGGAAAACTGCAAGTAGAAAAATCTGAAAAGAGGAGGTTGTTCTTGCCCGTGTCCGAATTGGACTCACAAAATTAACACATAGTTATTTCTTTAAGGGTTTATTCCCACCAACCTGCGATTGTTGTAATGTCCATCTTACCGTCTTACATATTCTCTCAATCTCCTCAATTGTAAGAAATACGATCTTCCAAGAAGAGTTTTGAACCTTAAACCGAACCAGAAAGAACTCCTTAGAGACGCTGAAGACGACATAAAAAGGCTTTTTATATTTTTAACTGTAACTTGTTTGTTCCAAGAAATATAGAACCACCTACCGCTAATGGCAATTGTAGTAAATAAATAAATAAACACAATCCAAACTCTTATGGCGGAAGATCAAAAGATGAAGTCTATTACATGTTTATCTCTACACTTTTCAGGTCCCTTATTTCAGCTTCCCAAGAAATTGCACATACATAAAGAGATTCGACCCTGCCGCAGACAGTCTATGTGTGACTGCCTTAGTGGTAAGGTCAAACCTATATAAATAAAACTCTTGCGTTTCTCTGATACTCTATTTAAATTTAGTGAGGATCAACAGTTTTCAGACCATTCTAAGAACAGAGGAATCATAAGTAAAAGATTTTCCAGTCTGTCTGTCCACCCGTTTGCCGCTGAAAAAACTGGTCGGAATATTTCAATGAACTTTCATATTCTTGAGCCAACTATCCAAATTACAAAAGTGGCTATATGAGAATTCGAGTTCTCAACTAGAAGGAGGAGGGGGGGGGGTTACTTTGACATCAAAACAGATTCGTCAATATTTTCAATAATATTGGTTTTATCGCGAAAATTTAGTGAATAATTGTGTTAAATGACTATTATGTGTTAAAACTAAATTCACATTTATGATTTCAGAAGTTTGTTCTTCCTACTTCCAGGAGCCAAATAGCCTTTATTTTTATTACATGAAAATACCTCAATTGAATAGAGATATTTTATTTAAATGTACTAAAAGAATGAATATTGCTAATATGTCTAATTTTATACTTTACCAGCAGTCACAGGAGTGGGGGTGAAATCCTTTTTATCTAAGGAGAGATAAAATGTGTATTCGTTAATATTGGTTTTTCTGAAAAATGAAAAGAACGAAATGATTTTGAAATATATTTAGAGCCCTAAAATATTATTTAGATTTAGTAATTTGAAAGTGTCCGACTTCCGGGCACTAATTAGAATTTATTATTGTTTTATTTGAATGCCTCCATAGAATTTTAATTTTGTTGTAAATGAATCAAGGATGCGAATATTACTCTTTTATACTTCATTATAATAAGTTAACGTAGTTAACTTATGATTCCGACTTATTTTACAAATCATACTTGTTTGGTTTGCACAGAATCCCTATACAGAAATGTGAATTTTTCACGAATTATTTTCGTAGTCATAACTTTTCAAAGATGTAAAACGAGAGTGGCTGTACTATTTCTATGAATGGTAAAGGATATTAAAGTAATAAGGTAAAAATGAAGGAATTATTTAGTGATTAAAAGAATCCAATCATCATATTTCAAAGGAAATAATTTTTATTTCAAGCCGTCAATGACGGATAAATCAGCAAGACTGTTTACATTTGAGTCGATACGGTTTTAGTACCATAATACTTAATCAGATGTTAAACTTTTTAAGAGTGGCTCACTCATTTTCGCGTATTTATTTATTTTTTCATAATTTTTATACGCGAAATTAAATTAATATAAATTATCCTATACTATAATACAATAAGAAATATTTATCCCGGTCTTATTTAAATGGATCTCCTAATTCCCCGAAAGGATATTTCTTAAACTAACGGGAGAGACTTTTCGAGCTTCCAAAACACGTTAGTTTAGCCCATTTTTTTTTCGGTTGGCATTATTGATCTTCAAGATCCTAAAACACACCCGAGCGAGGCAGGGTTTCTTGTCCCTTATGCTGTTTAAATTGGCCTGGAGAAGGTATTACATGAACCTTCCAAGATACATGGGAGTGTACGTGAAGGAAAAACGCATAATATCCTCGTACTTGAAGATATTGTATGTCTCCGGAAGCGAGAACAATGATATGCTGTCTCCCCGCCGGTTTATTGATATCAGCAGGAAAAGAGGTAACCTTGGAAGTAAACCAAGAGTAGAGGAAGTACATAATAGTGAGTACATTTGCCATAAACAATACCTCGAAAGCTGCATGAGTATAAAGGACCAATCCATGCCGAAAGCTGAAAGCTTCAAATACCTCGGAGCTACAGTAATCCTTATCAACGACCAGTTTAGGGAAATCGACCACAGAATAACCATATGCCTGCCATACGCGTTTTCTTCTCCATTTCTCGAGTTTTAAAATCAAGGAAAATCTCACGAACCATGAAACTAAGGGTCCGTAACTTCATTATTAAACCTGTAGGTGTAAGTGTGAGACATGGGCGATGAAGGAAACTGAAAGCTTGGAGAGTAAGAATCTCAGATCCAAGTTGGATGGTGACTTAGGACTCGGGGGGAAGAAGATAACAGAAAAGATTATAACTGGAACGAGGCAGCCATTTCACATGTCGTGAATGTTAAGAGGTTATAATGGGGTGGAGGCATGTAGCAGTAAGTAACTCCCTATACAAGATCATGAATGCTATAGTGATGGGTATCCGACGAAGAAGACCACAGATGAATAGAATTGAAAGCAGAACACTACTGAGTTCTAGGTAAGCCAGATATGCAGAAGGGGAGGAGGCTGCAAAGGGCGGAAAAATCTCCCATTGCCTATAAATCCAACCGATAAATAATACACATATATACACACACATAACCGTTTGAAATTATAGAGCTTGTAATTTCCTTAGCCGGCCCCGAGCGAGAGGCAAGGGATTCGTGATCAGAGTTTTTACGTAGTGAGTGATCAACTCGACATACAACACTCGTTATCCAGGAAGTGAGTGAATGAGTTGTGTCCAGTAGGTTGACGTTTCCCATTGCACCCGGTCTGTGACCAGTTCACTCTGTCAGCCTGCCTGTGGACGGGACATGAGATAGTGATAATCGATAGTCAAGCCGAAGGGCGATAGGCATATTTACTCTTTAGACTCCTGCTAATGCATAAGCACTGCGACACTGGCGCGCTCTGTTAGTGACCTCGTGAACTAATTTTCTCCCTTGGCTGGTATCAAACCTCCACCTATTTTTACCTTCAGCTTGCTAATGTTAGTGGTAGGTGTACCCACACCTTTTCTCGTACGGCCAAGGGTGTAAATAAAACTTACATTATTTATTTATGTAAATAAAATATTTACACTTCATAAGAGAATACTACTCTGAGCACAATTAATTAATACATTTCTTACCGTAACCATATTGATGAGTATGTGGAAGACAGAGTTATCTGTATTGGATTCCGAGTGCCGGCCAACTCATACATTCTTTTCTATGATATAAGATAGCGACATTTTTTATAAACCATCAGCCTACATAAAACAAAAAATCAATTGTTTTATTGTTATAACAGTGAAACGGTGATTGAGGCCGATCAATAAATCTAACTTATTTCTGAAGAAACAGGATTTATTTGATCATTACCCACAGTCATGGGCTTAATAATGTAATACTACGTACAACGATCGTATAATAGTAAAAGTTTTGTTTTGAAGGTCTCCGCTCGCGTGAGTCAAGATATTCAGTATTAAAATTTTGCATACAAGGGTCGATTAAATGTGATAAGGTTTGTTTCCTTTCGTTACACCTGGACTTTTAATTATTACCGAAGCACGTGTGGTATATGAATAATCGATATGACCAATAGCAGAAAATATTCATTTGAGGCATATGCAAGACATTACACTTCATGGATTGGTTCTTAACATCTATGAAGTAAATAAAACACTTAATGTCAATAAAGTAACTGAAAAATGTATTTTACATTTAAGACAAGATACAGTAAGTTGTTTGGAAGGGAATATTGCTTGTCTTGGGATCAAAACCATTTAACTCAATAGTTAGCCGATTCACTTAAGACTTGTGGTCACTGAGTAAACCCCGAATGAAAAATATTTCAATTAATATGCATCACATTGAAACATTTTATGCAATAAATTGTGGCATAAGCCCCCTCTCATCCTGGCATATTCCACAAAATATTGATGAGGAGAGTTGAGCATCATTACAGGACATGGGGAATGAGATCAGTTTACACATAACATACTTTCTTCGAGTCAAAATCGTTCGGGTTGTATTTTTTAATTAACAAAGAAAAATGGTAGGTTCTACATGTGGCATCAAAATTTATATGGAGTATACTCGTATATATATATATATATATATATATATATATATATATATACGTACGTATATACTAAGTATTCATTCAGGATCTATTCAAATCTTATTAATATTACTGTCTATTTATTGGTGTAAATACTTGTCATAATTGCATTAAACTTTACTCCGCTAATAAAAATTTTCAATTCTTTTTTCTTTTTTGGGCCGGCATTTATAGACTGCTGTTATCAATTCACCAAATATACCATTTATTCATTCTCAGGGGCATTTTTAATTTTTATTAGTAGACGCAAAATTGGCCACAGAATATCTCAAATTCCGACCCTCTCTTTTAATCAGATTATTTTTTATTAATTCTTACAGTTGATATAGTATTAAAGTACTGTAATCTTTAGCAAATAATGTCCAGGCTAAGTTTAAAAAAAATCATTTGGATGAGTATATACAGGGTGGTCCACGGGAAACAAATGGTTTATAATCGCCCAGTACTTGGCGACTGGTGGAGGGGGAAACGCGCCGTCAAGGTCACTCGACTCCCCACCGCCTGCCATTCAGTCGCCATTATGCAGTTTTGCATACGACACATTTTTCAGGCGTTATTTTCATATCGGACGCCATGGTGAAATACCTAGTAGGAATACCATTCTAAGGTGGGTAAATTCATTTAGATCCACGTGTTCTGTTATGAAAACAAAGCCACCTGGCCCTGCTCGGTCGGCACGCACGCCACAAAACGTGGACAGAGTGAGAGAGGCGATTCTGCGCAGTCCCGGCCGTTCTGCTAGACGTCATGCAACTGAAAATTTTCGGAAAGACTTAAAATGTGTGTTCGTGAAAATGACCGCCATTTAAATGATGTTTTTTTAAAAAAAAAAAAAAAATAATTTTAAAAATGGCATAAATTCAGCTTTGTTTTTGTGTAAATAAAATCTGTCTGTCTTCAAAACTAACAGAGTTATTACTATTTTAAAACCGTCCGTTTCCCGTGGCCCACCCTGTATATGTATAAACAAACAAACAAATTAAGCTGCCCCCTTTTTTGAGGGTACCTATCATGCTCAGCATCCTTACTGCCTTATTTAAGGTATTTATATCCATTTTGAGTTTTATATAAAAAATCCCAATATATATATATATATATATATATATATATATATATATATATATATATATATATATACAACAACTCCCCGAGCAAACCTTCTACTCCTCCTCTCTCTCTCTCTCTCTCTCTCTCTCTCTCTCTCTCTCTCTCTCTCTGCATATATATATATATATATATATATAATATATATATATATATATATATATATATATATATATATATATATATATATATATAGAGAGAGAGAGAGAGGAGGAGTAGAAGGTTTGCTCGGGGACTTGTTGAGTATAGAACGAAGCACAGGAAGAAAGAAGGTGGCTGTGGCGTTATTGATCTTTTAATTAATATGTTTATACACTTAATGGCTTGGCTCATGCCAACATCGTGGGACACCTACCTTGAACTACACGCAACAATGCGTAATGGGGAAATAGGCCAACCATTTTTATACATTCTGTTATTGACAGAGAATACATTCTGTTATTTATTAGAATTAAATAAATTAAAAAAAAAAACGAATAATTGGAATTAATTATTTTCTGGAGCGTTTCTGAAATATTGACGCAACCATGAGGAGGTAAACCTTTTCTCAATTATTTTAACAAAAATGAACAACCACAACAACGGTGAAAAGAATATTATGAGTTTCCAGATATTACTCTTGATAAAAAATTAACTTTGTTGTTTTTAAAAAATGAGGGACAATGTTGTTCTGTTCTGTCACCGGATATTCCCGTGTGCCTAATATAACACATAGCAAATGGTGAACATGTGTTAGAAGCTGGTAAAAATATTGTCTAATGCTGCTGAAGAATTCAGAGGTCAGGGTTTGAAATAGCCGTGACGAAATCCTTAGCACATGAGATCCCGATGGACTCATCGTCCTACCGATTATGAGAAGTTTTCGATTCCAGTTGATAAACGTTCTCTGGTCTACGGATGGTAGCTCAGTGCAATAGCACAGAAAATGCAGCATAAAAGCGTGGGCGGTTGCAGGTCCCCAGGATGGAAAACGTTGGAATTTATAAAACTGTAACACAACCGAACAGTAACAGTTATAAACCTGCAGTAATATGTAGGTATAAAGTGAGGAATTTTTAGTTATAGACCCAGTTCATGATGTTGGTTTCCAACTGATTTTAAGTACCTAATTTTATTTTTGTAAGCCTTAATTAGTATAAAGTAGATTTTTGCAAGCTTGGTTCACAGTTTTATGCATTCTCAAGAAAAATGGCTGAGAATGACGAGCACTATAATTAATCCCGGGACACCAAAGCACAGTTGTAGATCTCACTGAAGTCAAGCAACTTGAAACATGAAACTTTAATAGGAGACTGTGGAGATGGTACACCGGATAGTTAAGCGGAGTGTGCTAGTTTGATGGCGCTATACGAATATTGGGAATGGACACTGGTGTGGCAAAGGACATTGATTCCCCCAGATCGTGAATCCCAGCTAGAATATAACTTACTGCCTGCTCCTCAAGTATAATGATTCCAGTCAGTTTATTGGGGACTACTAATTTGCAGTTCCTCATTGGTTAGCAGTGGTCATACGTTGAATTCATGACTGTAAATAAAACTCTGATCACGAGTCCCGGGGAGTCTAATGATCTCAAAGATCTACAATCCCAACCATATTTTATGAATTACATTAGGTCAGTTAGATAGTTTTTCCGACACAATTGTCGCTTATTGATTTTTAATATATATATATATATATATATATATATATATAATTATTTATCATTATTAATATATTGGTACTTTATATATTACAGGAAATGTTTTAATCAGAGTATGTAGACATCTTACAAGATGATGTTTATAACCAACGTCCGCTACAAAAGAAGTACGGAGTAAGAATTATCTGATGACAGAGACCCGGTTTTCCCGGTAGTTGTAAAATAAAATAATGTTTTCTTTTTAATTTCTTTCATCCATTTCCGAAAATTTAAATAATAAAAATTTTTAAAATTTTTCAGGTCACTTGAATAATTGTTGTTACTGTTTGGTAAAAGATGCCCAATTTTTCGGCGCAATTTGGAGGACTAGATTAGTTTTGGGTATCCTGATGGGTGTATTTGACCTCTACTGAACTATAAAAAGTCCGTCACGCAGGGGCTGCGTAAACTAAGCAGATTTCCCACGTGAAGTTTTACAATAGAGAAATCTGCCTAATAACAACTGTAGTAGTAAGAAACCTCTAAACCTAAAACATTATTTAGGGCGTAATAACCCAGTAGTTTCTAGCCCCAAAAAACAGTTAAACTAACCTCAAAACCTATTCACGAGGGACGAATAGTTATGGAAATGGCCACCAGAGCTCTCGGCGGAAAGTCCGAACATAGCCTACTGGCGACCACACGCAGAATACAAATATCTCGGTTAATATTCAAGATACAGAATAAATGTATATAACATTGTTTATAGTAAATTTAATTTGCAATACGATTGGTTCTATATTTTACGATCCGATGCATAATAACGGAGATATTTCGAATTTTTGAAAATCCCCCCCTCTACACCCCCCCTCCCAGTGGTCCGATTTCAGCCGTTAACGAACTTGATCTTCCTTTTTACATGAAACGATTAAATACAGAGTTTGGTGAGTTTGCGACCGCGAGAGTGTAAACAGACAAATATATATATATATATATATATATATATATATATATATATATATATATATATATATATAGTTTTGAACGGACCTCATCTTCGTCATCTCCTGGGTAGGATCGATGGACATTTGAAGAAATTTTTCGAAAATCGCGTCATGAGTACGACCTCAATAGCTGATTTCCCTTAAGGGAAATCCGCTAAAAATAATAAGTCATATTGGACTCAAAAAATACCATCTTAATATTTAATCCTATGAAAAGTTAATAAACTTAGTAAATATGAAGCTCGACCCATTGTTCACGAGCTATATTCTCAGCATGACTTTTTATCTGTTTTCAAAAAATAATATCAAAGGTGAATACCGAACCGTATATAAACACTAGCCGTCGTGGTGACACGAAATGGATTTGGGTCAACAGTAGATTCTGAATTCGGAAAGCCATTTTTGTAGGTTTTTATTTTGTGACACACAGTGAATAATTTTTAAAGCAGAGGTAATTGAAAATACATTTGTCAACGCGATGAGGTAGTAATGAAGGCCTTTCTCATGCATATGTAAGCTCCCTACCTCCAGCACAACCAATAATTCCAACTAATTGTCTGTATATTTTGTTTCAATTACGTATAACCCGGGGCTACCCGCGTCCCAGGTACACAATTGGTATCGATTGGTCTCTCCTGTTCCACATGCTCTCTGCAATTGATGCGCGCCCACAATCAAGTCTCACCATCAGCGGCCATGTCCCTTGTGTCTCTATGCTTTTGTAAACATTCTTTAATTGCTCAAATTCCTCTCATTGTTTTGAGCTTTTTCATAAACAGTTTTTCACTGGTCTGATCCTAAACCGGGGGGCGGGGAGAAAGGCAAAATGGTCTATAAAGAACACCTTTTTGTTCACAAAATGGAACTCATTTTCCTACCCTTCAGAAGTTTATAGAAGCGTATTTTGTTTTCACACCAGAGCGACGCATATTTAAATATATTCAGCCGTTCAAGCGAAAGAAAAAAGTACAAAGCGTCAGACCGAGCAATTAGTAGAAGCTTTGTTGAAAATAACTTATGGAAATGAGCCTGGAAACAATTCATCGCTATTTTTCTGAGAAATGAAAAGGAATTCAAATGAAAATGTAAACAACTTGTGATTAACGCCTTTCAAAACAAATGCTCAAGTACCAAAACAGCCGAAAACCTATTACTCTAAACACTACTTTATATTTGTTTTTATCCTACCTAACATACCTAGAATTGTAGATTCGATTGGGATAGATAAATGTTATTCGAGCCAAGTTAATGAGTATAGAAATTTAAAAATTTTGGAGGATAAAAGAGCAAAAGTTACATATTACTTTTGCTCTTTTATCCTCCAAAAAGCACTACTTGTATCAAAAAGCAAAATAAAAATATAGGCAAATTTGGGTAGATTTTAGACATTTAGAAATGGCAATTTTTCCAAAACATGGAATTAATGTAAAAAACTCTTCTGTAATTATTAATATCTTAATTACGATATTACGTGTTTTCACTCTTTGTATTGTTATTCAACATCATTATATACATCTCTAAATAACATTCGTTGTATAAATTACTAATTAATAAAGAAACGATAATCCTACAGGAGGTTTCTAAAATATAAATGAAATTATATTCACAGTTATACCTGCTAAAGTCCGTTAAAATGTTTCTCCGTATTGGCATGTACGTACATTTAGTAAACCCTGAATGCAACGGTTCGGGACTGTCCAAAAACTTAAATTACTTATAAATAAATTATAATTCCTGAAGCCGAATATTTGAGAACACCAAATCGAAAATTACTTAAGTATTAATTATAACTATCGTCCATTATGGAATCCCTGAACACCAAATTTTGAGGCCTCCCCAAAACGTAAACTACTTAAGGATGAATTATGTTCCATTGTCATAAACATATTATGCACTTAATTAGGCAAAATATGAATTTAATTAAACAATTAATACACTGAGTTCTACCGTCACCAACTAAGGTCGGCTTATATGAACGATTCGATCAGAAAATAATTAGCAAAGACAACATACCTTAACAAGCTTTATCCAGTGCTTTGCTCTTTTAACTGCACCATATAGCTGGTATCTTCGAGTGAAAGAAGAAATAATGTCTTCACCTTTGATCTCATCACACATAAAATGCTCTGAACATAACGGAAGCGATGACGTTAATAGTGCTATGCACCAAATAATGATTGAGAAAGATATTGACTACTGCTTATATTCTAATAATTCTAACGATATTTTTGAGGTGAATCCAAACTCGAGATTCATATGATTTAATCATTCATTTTTTGCAAAAAGTAATTGAAAGCTGTGTTTTATAAGAATAAAACCAAATAATCACAAACACATACAATAGTGTGTGTGTGTGTTTGCATACACACACACACACACACACACACACACACACACACACACACACACAAGTAATTTGTATTAACTCTTAGTAGCTATTAGGAAATATGATCACGATGAGGAGGGATTCATGCGTTAGAAGTAGAAAATAGGTTGTTATATTTGCTTTCAAGCATAAAATTTAAGTAGTTTAATCAATATCTAACATGGGTACTCTTAAATTTGCAATTCGCTCACACAATTTCTCGAAAAATTGGCACTGAAAAAATAAGTGATGAAGAGTTTAGCTGATTGGAATCAGGAATACATGTCATAGGGGATTTATTACGTATTATAACAAAAAAATATTTGCAATAATTTTCTTATTCAGGATAAGATTTTATTTTTCCACTCCAAAGTGCAAACCACGATTGTTATTTATTCAAATATAGCGTACAAACGTATTTACTTAGTTTATTAATAAATTTGGTATAGAAATTTACCAACATCCCAATAAAAAATAACTATGTACATCAAAACTGGCTTCAATGTATATAATTGTCACATTACATTAACAGAAATAATATTCAAAGGTGTGCTAATTATAGTTGTTATAGAGTTACAGAATGGCCATAACTATATAAAAAATATATTTTCAAATTACAAAGATGTACTAAACATTATTGAAATTAATTACTGAAGGTATTTGGACCAAGGTATCTTTGATATCAAAAGAGATAAATATTTTTACCGACTGAGATCATTAGAGTCAAAAGAGAAGCCACAAAAAGCATTCTGAAGAGCAGAGTAATCTAAAAAGCCCTCTTACACGCCTAATAGGCTCCTTCTTAAACCCTTCATAGTATCAATAGATAAATAGTTAATTATTCCCCTTAATAAAACACCTCATCTATAACAATTTAATGAAATAAGTTCTTTTAGGATTAACGCTCTTATTTTCCCACTTTATATAAGGTCTGCTTCCCTTTCAAGACTGCATTAGAGTTAATTTATTGGAAAATGAAGTGGTTCTTAAGAAGCGGAAAAATAAAGAAAAACTCGGAGCGAGATAATCCCAACTTCTTAATGCCCTTCGCTAAAGTAATGTCCTTTAGGCTAATCATTTTCGTTAATTATAAGTAATTTTTATTCCAAAAAGTTCCTTTGAGATTCAATGCACAGGCTAAATAAGTCATGAAATTGAAAACAAAAGTTGAGGGACAGAGCTTCACAAGTTTCCGTTCAATTTTATTACTTTAGGTAATTAAAGTGCTACCAAAAGGGCAAAGGGCTTGCCTTTAAAATAAATAATCAAAGTTTCTAAGGGATTAAATCTGGGTTACTATAATATTTTACAAATTCTGTAGAAAGTTTTCTGAACATTATTATAATTCTACTTATTGTACACTTAGAAAGTTTATAGGTTAGGAATATTGGGCCTACAAAAATACTTAGTTGAGGGAGAGCGGAAAGATTTGGAAAACTGCATATTGTATTTACATATCATCTTGCTTAATAAAACAATATCTTGACCCAACTGTCCAGGATTGTTAAAGGCAGCCAAATGCAATATTTCCAACACAAGTATTAGCATGATAATGACATACCAATATTTACCACTGGGAGGCAAAGGTTAAAATTTTAAAAATACTCCTGTACATTGATTGTTAGAAATATCTGATTTCTAAAAATATTAAAAAAAAATCTTATAATACATTTTCTTTTAGAATAATTTCCACTGAAATGGAAGTATTTCACCGTTTCTTGTACTCATAGTTACTTTACCTTCTTCGAGCTACACTCGTTCACGGTTAAGTTCTACACAAAGAATGACAGCCTACATACTCTTTTTGAATATTGTTTGTATAAGCAAGTGTTCCTATTCCCCAATACCTTTTTATATGGCCTATTTATGGGGTAACTTCTTTTCCAGGATTAAGCGCGCATGTGAACGTGTATTCAGTAAAACCACTTCAGTTTTGTTTTTTCATTCTAGTTTAATTTCTAGTCCCGTGACCAGGACTCCTGTGACGTCTAAATGTAGGATTTCTTAAATTGAGCGTTTTCCAGTAAATCTAAGATACTCCGTTATCCATTGTCTCACTTTTTTACCACAATTCTGGTTCTTATTTACTATCAAATTTTCATATTACCGATCCCATGGAGTAAAACAATTAGTATTTAAATAATATATTTTCCGCTAGTTTCTTATTTCGTATTTCAAACATACTTATCTCCGTAGATTACAAGATAAGGACACAAATCCTTTCCTACAATAAGAACAGTAATTACCTCATTACTTAAATCCTTTAATGAATGATTTTTTTTTTTACTTTGAGGAACAACTATAATTGGTATATGTTTTAAGCCTTCGAAAAGCTGATGTATATGACTTAACTATTTTGGGGGTCATTTATTCTAGGTACCCCAGGTACAACGATAAGTGGAAGTAGTGTAGTGGAAGGGGGAGGGGGTCATCATGATTAAACATTGAAATAAAGAAATTAAAAATTACTAAATTTTACATGTTTTAAAATATATATTCATACATTATGAATGCCGTGTGAGCAATTCTTTTACGGGGCCTCATGAAATTAAGAATATTCCCTATTATTCCTTGCATCACTAGGAAGTGAACATCAAATACTTAAACGAGAAGACAAAACATAACATTCCTTGGAATATTCGTCGTTAAAGTTCTGAAGTTGCCATTTACCTTAGAAGAAATAAAGTTCAACCGCCATAATAATGAAGAACTTCAATAAAGACGTTTAAAAGCTATAATAATATTAATAAATTGGTCTCAATGAAGGGGTTGGTTTATATGTTTAGAAATTTGCAACATGTCCAAACAATATAAACTTTTGGACGTTAATATTCTCGTCAAGTCAATTCTATCCTAACTATTCCACATCTACGCTTCAGTGAATTTTTGGTATGAACATCCAGCGATGCCCCAAAAAGAAAAAAAAAAACTTTTTGGAGATCCTCAGCTTTTCAGATTGTCCTCAGTTCATAGAATCGTCCATACGCCTTCTGACTCAGTTTATAGCTATTGGATTTTCGAATACTTGCAAATGAGAATTGTACTGTATCACAACGATCATTATTATTCTCAGCTAGTGAAACTGAAGATCTAGGAATAGCAAAAGAATGGTTCGAGGAAAGATCTGTTTCCCCATAAACACAGTCCATTGGTGAGTATGACTCAAATAGCATTCAAGTAAAATTGGAAGTTAAATCAGAATGACGGAATCTTTATTAGCTGCATTCTGCATTAGCTCAGAATTTTTATTAGCTGCATCAAATTTGAACTAAGAACTAAAGAACCAGAAAGGTATATTGACTTAATTTAGTCGTGTCCAACTGATATTACCTTTAACTGTCTGGCGATGATTATTTCAATTTCCTTGAAGCTGGGGTGGTGGAATTCATTTCAATGGGTTATTTCAATCACATCCATTGAAATGGTTTCCACCAGTAGGGCAACAATGAAATTGAAATATGTAATAGTTATATTACATTTTTATTATGTTTTATTTTTTTCAATTATACATGTACAACTGACATAAATATTCAATTATTGTTACTTTAAGAGGATACCATCCCTTGTCCTTAAAGTGCCATACTATTATGCCTAATGTCCTCGCTACTTAAGGTGATTGCAGATAGAGAATAAAGAATTTTAAGAATCTCGAATTGTAAAAGTAGTCTAGAAAATATTGAATTCAATAATTTTAAGGATTATTTCTCTCATAGCAAATACAATTAAGTCAGATGAAATGAAAACCGGTAGAATATACTTTTCTCAACTCTTTTCATGGTCCAGTTGAAATCTTCTTTATAAAAGAAAATTCTTAGTAAGAGCTGGAATAAGAATTTAAATTGGAAATATTTCAGTGAAAGAATTAAGATAAATAATAGTCAAACAAAACGTAAACATCCTCTTAACCGTTTTAATCAGCGGAGCTTGTTATGAATCCCCATAGCCCTTAGGGGTTGAATTCGTTTTCCGTTTTAATATTCATACAGTTGTGAGTGGAATGAGGGCGAGATCCTCGGGGGTATGTTTATGGAAAGTAGGGCTGTATTAGGTAGATGCTCTAAGGACCTTAGTCCATCTTGAACTGTAAACCCCCTCCAAACTGTTTCTCTAAGAGCGCCTTCTCTGTACATTTTTGTGTAAATATTATCCCTGGCTTAGGGGCACCTGAGCCCTACCCCGCCCTTTAATTGAGTTTATTTTTAAGGGGGTTATGGCGAGGGGGGAGGAGGCCCTAAAAGGCTAAGGACCGAGACTGGTTCCGTCGAATTAAGCAGATCGCCATCCGCCAAAAGAGACTTCATCCCGGCTCGGGGCACGTTTTGTTTTTAATCTCTGTTTGCTCACTTGTGCTCTTTGACGACTCTAGATATTTTTTTTTATTATCTTTTCCTTGCTTTTATTCCGCACCTACCTTCATGTTTTTATGGGGACGAGCTGGGCGGTTACGCCACAACCTCATTACATTTTTGAATGGCAGTGAAAACAAAATGGCAATAACTGGGGAAAAGAAAAGAGTGCCTTATCTACAGGAGTATTTGAAGAGGAATTATTTTTCTCTTAATCTTTACTGTTTAGTGAAATCTTACCGTCTACCTGCATTCCAAGAAACAGTAGGTACTCACCTGAAACATAAAAAAAAAATGATAGTTTAGAAAAAAAACAAGAATAATTTTTATTATTAACAAGAGTTAAAATAATTACTCATAATCTTAAACCTAAAAGTCCGTCACGCAGGGGCTGCGTAAACTAAGCAGATTTCCCACGTGAAGTTTTACAAAAGAGAAATCTGCCTAATAACAACTGTAGTAGTAAGAAACGTCTAAACTTATTCACGAGGGACGAATAGTAACGGAAACGGCCGCCAGAGCTCTCGGCGGAAAGTCCGAACATAGCCAACTCCTGCCGAACACACGCAGAATACAAATTCAAATATCTCGGTTAATATTCAAGATACAGAATAAATGTATATAACAATATTTATAGTAAATTTAATTTGCAATAAGATTGATTTTGTACAATTTTTCGATCCGACGTATAGTAACGTAGATATTTCGAATGTTCGAAAATCCTCCCCTCTAAACCCCTCCTCCCACTGGTCCGATTTCAGCAGTTAACGAACGTGATCTTTCTTTTTACATAAAACGACTAAATATCGAGTTTGGTAACGATCAAACAGAAATTGCGACCGCTAGAGCGGTAACAGACAAATATATATATATATATATATATATATATATATACATATATATACATACAGTTTTGAACGGACCTCATTTTCGTCATCTACTAGGTAGGATCGATGGACATTTGAAGAAAAATGTCGAAAATTCTGTCATGAGTACAACCTCAATAGCTGATTTCCCTTAACGGAAATCTGCTAAAATGTATAAGTCCCTTTATTGGCATTCAATAAGCAAATGATAAGAATTATCAGTTCAATTTTAACTCTCATTTTATCAAGACCCCTGACAACCTGTCTTTTTTTTCAAATAGTCAAAATCATTTTACAGATGCTTGTGAAGTGTAAACAAAATTATTTTAGCTTTTAAATAAATCCCATTGTCAATTTACCAAATTTATGAATGTTAATAATCAATTATTTAACCCTAGTTCACTATACTCCTCAGTAAGTAAGAAGCCTTTAATGGCCTTCAAAAGTATTCTTTATTTTAAAATGACCAAACGTTTAGTAAAATAGCACTTATAGAGACTTCTTTAACCTCTGTCGGATGTCCTTCCCACTTCTCAATCACAACTCGATTGACAATAAGAGAAATCTTTCCCCAACGGAGTATCTGTCACAGCTTGCACATTGAGTGGCCATCAAGGTCACCCGATCTGGCAGTAATGGATTAATTTTCATGGGGGAGGCTCAAAGACAACTTTTCCAGAATAAGTTGCAGAATGTTAAAGATGTGAAAAATAATATCAGTTTGGCGATAAATTCAATTTCAGTTGCAGAAATACAGTGCCAAAAGGGATTTCAAATTCCCTCTTTTGAAGTGTATAAATGAGGAAGGACGCATTTTTGAACATTTGTTACTAAAATATTGTGGTACAAAGAAAAAACTGGTTTTTATTTTTTTATATGAAACTATGCTGGTGGAAAAACCTATTGCTACTAAGTAATTATTTTAAAATAAATTAATTATAAGAACGTTTTTTGCAGTAAACACGGATTCATTCCCGCATACTTTTACGTTATTTCGTTTTAAATACTATTAATTTCAGAATCCATTCCATTCCCCGTAGACTTGTTTCAATGGTAATTTTGTTGACTACCACGTTTCTGGCACAACATTTTTCAATAAAACGTGCCATATCTGAAATAAAGATTTGTGCATTTTCAAAAATCCGAAAAAATCACCGATATACACGTAGACTTGGTTTAGAATTTGATTTTATACAATAATCCTCCATAAAAAGTACGGCATTCCCTTGGAAATTCAAAAGTTACGGTCGCTGGAGAAGTACTGGAGAAGGTTACGATGTTGAATATGGACTGAAAGGATTCTTCAGGGTTCCGAATCATGGCACCAAGTCTCACCTTTGTATAAAAAAAGTCCGTCACGCAGGGGCTGCGTAAACTAAGCAGATTTCCCATGTGAAGTTTTACAATAGAGAAATCTGCATACTGGTAACACAATACCACCGTGATTAAATACAAACGGTAATGAGAAATCTATCAGGTAATTAAAATAAATTCCCAACTGAAACGGCTCCTGAATTGTAAGAATAATTTATATTTTAATAACTCAAATTTTAGTAGTCCAAGAACTAAAGAAGGGGGGGGGGCGGATGAACAGAACGTATTTGCATAAATCTCTCAAAGTAAGGAAGGTAAGGTAAGGTTAGAAACGACAGGTAAGGTTAGAAGAAAAGCTTCCCACCTGAGCCGAGGAATGACGGAAATGGCCGACCTAATCCGAACTATACCCGACCACAGACTTCATAAAAATGCAAATATCTCGGTTAATATTCAAGAAAGAGAATAAATGTATATAACAGTATTTATAGTAAATTTAATTTGCAATAAGATTGGTTCTATACAATTTTTCGATCCGATGCATAATAACGGAGATATTTTGAATTTTCGAAAATTCCTCCTCTACACCCCCCTCCCTCTAGTCCGATTTCAGCCATTAATGAACTTGATCTGTCTTTTTACATAAAACGGTTAAATATCGAGTTTCGTAACGATCAAACAAAAATTGCGACCGCTAGAGTGTTAACAGTCATATATGTATATATATATATATATATATATATATATATATATATATATATATATATATATAATTTTGAACTGACCTCATCTCCTAGGTAGGATCGATGGACATTTGAAGAAAGTTTTCGAAAATCGCGTCATGAGTACGACCTCAATAGCTGATTTCTCTTAAGGGAAATCTGCATATAATGGGAGATTTTAAAGGGGGTGGTATGGGAAGTTGGGACTCCCTGTATAAACGTCTCTCCTATATAATTTCATTTACGTCGCTTACAACAATAACCTTTGCTGTGCTTGATATCGATCAATTGCTTAAGGCCTCACGCCCTATCGGCTTTTCCAAATCTTAGGCCCAATAAAGCTGAAGACTAAGCACTTACCAGCTTATGTGTCATTCTCTCAATTTTGGATTCAATCTCTCATCAGTGTCCCAATTTTTAGCCTGATACATATATTGCCCGTTCATTTTACTTTCGTGCATTGATCAGTGCTTGATGAATGTACATACAGAACTGAACCCATCACCTAGCGGCGTGGAAGACAGGCGATTTCCCAAGCACAGAAATGATAAACGGATGGTAGCACATATAAAGAAAACTAACATAAAATACATAGTATTCACATCAAATTTAAAGTCATCAACATTTAAAACATTAACTATGTGGGCAAAATTTGAGTGCAACCATAAATCAATATCGATATATCGTGTGTCAGGTCTCAACATATATATGTAATCAATTATTTCAGTCTTCTTTAAATCATTATATCGCAACATGTGTTAATAAAATAGGTTTCTGCAAAAGGAAAAACCCCATGGTAAAAGGTCAATTTCAATGGAGTACATAAAACAGTTTCAAATAGAGAAAAGAGAAAAAAAAAATCAGTTACCTCATCTTTTTTTGGTAAAGACGAGTAATTATCAGTTCCATGTTTTATTCTGTTGTTGTTAAAAGGGGTGTTAATAGGATGTAGAAAGGCAGCTGAACAATGCCACCAACTAAAACACAGTATTTTTTCTCGGAGGATTGGTATACCTGCCGACGATACATTGCCAACAATTCTTTGCTGGGCCCACAACTAGAGCTGAGCTAAATACGCAGCCTTAATTAAATACGTACCTTGGCCAGCATATTGCGGAGAAAGCTCACCTACAGGCCTTTCTCTGCGTCACATACGACCACTTTATTACGGCGACAAATATGGTCGGGGTTAACCACGAGCTGTCGGCATAAAAAAGAAATTAGTGCCACTCTTTTTTTTTTCTATGTTTGTACAGGTAGGAACATTCCCTTTATACACCTCTAATTTGAAAGTTCTGTACGATTCATTTGAATTATCATGTGGCAAAACAGTAAAAAGGGTGGTTTCTTTTTCTCGTGATTCTACGAAATACAAAAAAAAAAAAAAAAAAAGGAAAGGAGAAAGTAATTATTTTAGCTGGCGATTACAGTAGCTTGATCCAGGATAAAAATTCATCCTTCCAATTAAAATATACTACCACTGCCATAAATAGCCGGATTTTCCAGTAAAGAGCAGTAAAGATGTTTAGAATGCAATTAATTAATGAAACTAAAATAAATCTTCTGCCATCCATCTGTTCCATATATATATATATTTGTGTGTGTGTGTGTGTGTGTCAAATATATAATTGTATGATGAGTGGTATTGTCGGTTGTAGGTATGATCTAGATATTATATTATACATAATATTATAATATAATAATGATGATAATAATAATAACAATAATTATTATTGTTATCCGAGTACTTACAAAGGCACAATAACGTAGCGAAAGTATACCATTAAACTCTAGCAGAGAAATTCGGCATGGTAGACAGGAAGGTCGCTTATTATCGCTATAATCCTCAAAAATTATTTTATAAAAAGATATTATAAAGATGTATTGGGACAAAGCGATGATAACTGACCATACTGTGCACCATAACAAACCGGATATTCTCATTATTGACTAGATCAATAAGACTGCTGATATTATTGGCATTGCAGTACCCAATGATGAGAATATTCAAAAATCCCATGCCGAAAAATTAAGAAAATATCAAGAATTGGCTATCGAACTCAAAGAGGTATACAAACTGAAATCTGCCATAGTTACGCCGATTATAGTGAGTTCAAATGGGCTCGTGCCAAAAACAACAATAGCAGGCACCAAGAATTTAAATCTGCCAACAACAATTATAAAAGAAGCACAGCAAGGGGTACTTCTTGATACTACTAGAATCGTGCGAAAATTTTTGAACTACTCATAACATGTCACAATCACAAACTCTACATCGGTTGGATTTTCCCCCGATATGGATTTTACTCCAGTATTTTTTACTGAGTATAAACCTCCCACAATAATTAAATGGAATCTATAAACTATTTACATCTATAGTTAGTGGCATATAATAAATAGCCATCTTGTTTCGAACGGGCTTTTTGCTCTAGAAAAGTTAGGCTGTAAAAGTGGTGCTAAGGGATGTAAAGAGTTATCGCATCTCAGGTCTCAAAAAAAGTTGCTCCAAGTGTAACCAATTTATTGTTGCGTCTTATGGCAACATGAAAAACTCCGCTTAGCATCGGAAAGGGGAAGACCAAATTCCAGAGTGAGACAATTAAAATAAAAATAGGTCATTACCAAGGTGACAGTCTCAGCCCGTTATGGTTTTGCTCACCTATAAATCCCATGAGCCAAATAATTCTATAACCATACTCCACGGTTTATGTCAAGTTAGGTTAGTTTACAATAATAAAATTAATTAATTATAATATTACAGTATATAATAATAATACTATTACGTTGCTATATTATATACGATATTATTGTTGTTAAATTACTATAATATAATTTGTATAGTAGTAGTAAAGACGTGCTATAATGTTTTTAGCTTGCTGTTGAATGTTGAATTATATAGGATGTTATTTTATGAAACTATGATAGTTGGAAATAATAACATAGCATAACACAAATTAATTAGGCGAATATTAGTACACTATAAGAAAATCTTACTTTATATATTTTTTCTAAATTTGTATAGAAAAGGCACATTGAGAAGGAATGTGGAATATCGAAACGCATCGGGGATTAAATAAACGTTTATAAATGACTGAATTGAAGAAATTATTTTTCCTGACCTTCAATGACTCAGTAAACGGATCTCATTTTTGCCATGAATTGATTTTGAGGCGATTCATCTAATATTGGATGAGAAGACATTGAAAATTGGAATCGGTTATAAAGAAGTAAAAATAAATAAATGTGCCTCGGCAATAATGTGTAGGGAGAGTAGAAACAAGAAGAGGGGTTAGAAGAAGAAGCCGTTGAAGTTGATGCTGAGAGTAATCTGGTTTGAAGATCAGCCGAATCAGGAGTGTATCTGTGAAGCAGAGGTCTGTCTCTTTCATCCCCTCTCAGAGATAAACCTCTGTCTGTGTGTTTCCTATCTAGGTGTGTGGTTACCCCCTCTCCCGGGAATTAGGATTGGACCTATCCCTCTTATCGTTCGCACGTTTCCTTCTTTCATTTCGTCCCATAATCCGATAAGACGTCACCAGCCTGAGTAGATGTAATTTCATTTCCTTTAGTGAGCAGTTTCCAGGAGCCCCAATATATCGCCGTGGAACGCCTCAGGTGAACACGTCGGCCTGTGAGTTGAATAGAAATTCTCGGAACACAGTTATGTATTTCCTTTTGGGCGTATTTAGCGGCTTACATTGTTAATCGGCATAGCCGTATGAAATAACAGGAGTGGAAGATTAACTTAACATTCTTGTCGTGTTATTGAGCACTCTCAACGGTGGGAATAAATCACCAATGCAAAGCCTATGGTAATAAACGTCCTCTGCCATAATTGAAGATTATCCTAACATTCTTGTTGTGGCTGTGTTCATGGTCAGCAAAACGCTGGGAATAAATCAGCAATACAAAGATCATATAGGCAATACACATCTGCCGAAATCGAGGATTATCTTAACATTCTTGTTGTGACTGTGTTTATGATCCCCACAACGCTGGGAATAAATCACCAATGCAAAGCGTTTAGGTAATACACATCTGCCGAAATTGAGGATTATCTTAACATTCTTGTTGTGACTGTGTTTATGATCCCCACAGCGCTGGGAATAAATCACCAATGCAAAGCGTATAGGTAAAACACATCTGCCGAAATCGAGGATTATCTTAACATTCTTGTTGTGACTGTGTTTATGATCCCCACAACGCTGGGAATAAATCACCAATGCAAAGCGTATAGGCAATACACATCTGCCGAAATCGAGGATTATCTTAACATTCTTGTTGTGACTGTGTTTATGATCCCCACAACGCTGGGAATAAATCACCAATGCAAAGCGTATAGGTAATACACATCTGCCGAAATTGAGGATTATCTTAACATTCTTGTTGTGACTGTGTTTATGATCCCCACAACGCTGGGAGTAAATCACCAATGCAAAGCGTATAGGTAATACACATCTGCCGAAATTGAGGATTATCTTAACATTCTTGTTGTGACTGTGTTTATGATCCCCACAACGCTGGGAGTAAATTACCAATGCAAAGCGTATAGGTAATACACATCTGCCAAAATTGAGGATTATCTTAACATTCTTGTTGTGACTGTGTTTATGATCCCCACAGCGTTGGGAATAAATCACCAATGCAAAGCGTAAAGGTAATACACATCTGCCGAAATTGAGGATTATCTTAACATTCTTGTTGTGACTGTGTTTATGATCCCCACAACGCTGGGAGTAAATCACCAATGCAAAGCGTATAGGTAATACACATCTGCCGAAATTGAGGATTATCTTAACATTCTTGTTGTGACTGTGTTTATGATCCCAACAGCGCTGGGAATAAATCACCAATGCAAAGCGTATAGGTAATACACATCTGCCGAAATTGAGGATTATCTTAACATTCTTGTTGTGACTGTGTTTATGATCCCCACAACGCTGGGAATAAATCACCAATGCAAAGCGTATAGGTAATACACATCTGCCGAAATTGAGGATTATCTTAACATTCTTGTTGTGACTGTGTTTATGATCCCAACAGCGCTGGGAATAAATCACCAATGCAAAGCGTATAGGTAATACACATCTGCCGAAATTGAGGATTATCTTAACATTCTTGTTGTGGCTGTGTTTATGATCCCCACAACGCTGGGAATAAATCACCAATGCAAAGCGTATAGGTAATACACATCTGCCGAAATTGAGGATTATCTTAACATTCTTGTTGTGACTGTGTTTATGATCCCAACAGCGCTGGGAATAAATCACCAATGCAAAGCGTATAGGTAATACACATCTGCCGAAATTGAGGATTATCTTAACATTCTTGTTGTGACTGTGTTTATGATCCCCACAGCGCTGGGAATAAATCAGCAATGCAAAGCGTATAGGCAATACACATCTGCCGAAATCGAGGATTATCTTAACATTCTTGTTGTGACTGTGTTTATGATCCCCACAACGCTGGGAATAAATCACCAATGCAAAGCGTATAGGTAATACACATCTGCCGAAATTGAGGATTATTTTAACATTCTTGTTGTGACTGTGTTTATGATCCCCACAACGCTGGGAATAAATAATCAATGCAAAGCGTATAGGTAATACACATCTGCCGAAATCGAGGATTATCTTAACATTCTTGTTGTGACTGTGTTTATGATCCCCACAACGCTGGGAATAAATCACCAATGCAAAGCGTATAGGTAATCTTCTCTAGGCCTTTAATAGGTGGTACCTTCAAGCAGAGGAATACTTTGAACAAATTGTTTTTCGAAGAGGAATTGGTCTGAAAAAATGTTAAGTTCTGGAAAAACAAGCATGCAATCACGGCAAAAAATGTAACAACTCATTGTCGTGACGAACAATATCGTAGCTACGTTTAATTTTGTAGAGAATACTGGATTAGATATCCAGAATCTGAGGAAACGGATACCCAGGTTTAATTACTACCAAGGCAGAGACAATGTTTCTCTCCAGTAAAAATTAATTAAATTAAGATTAGTTACTGCAAATTTATAAACGGCCTTAAGAGCTGTGTAAGATTTTGAAGCCAGGAAAAGGAGGTAAGCTCAACTGATTTAGGGAACATGAGCCCTATGAAGTATATTTGGAGCTTGTTTGAATCTGGAAGATCAGAAGAAACATTGTAATAATGAATTTTGGCAGATCTGATGTCATCGGTGCTAATAACAAGTTTGGTGAGTTGTACGCATGAAACCTGGCAGGAAAATTAAATTTTTATGGAACACCAGTAGAGGACATTGTTGCCCCTAATATGATAAATGCTAAAACTATGCTGAATGTATACATTACCATTCAGAACCATAAGAATATGTGAGGGGAATAATTAATAAATAATGAATAAATAAATTGCAACAGATAGAATGAATAAGACAATTTTTAAAGAGTGGTTAATTAGTTTTGATTACGACATGGTTAACTTGAAAAGAGTATAATAACCTTAATTCATCGGAACCAAATAAAATGGTAATTTTCACTTAATAATCGAATCCATGATCTACAATTATCCAAAAGTATTAACTGACCGTATATAACTCTCTTAAAGTTGGACCAATAAACAAATATATGTTGAGAAATACTCAATATTGCATAATTGCAGTAATAGTTCGCAATGGTATAAAAATAAAATAATCTTAGGTCATTGCGAAGGGATATTAAGCGATGAGATTGGCAATGTACATGTCTATTATTTCTTGATGGCCCTTGACATATTGGTTGTGAATGGGATAGGTAGCTTGAGGCCTAATTACAACAGGTGTTCCGTTCTCACGAGCTGAGCCATTACTGGGGGGTCCGGCCATGTTGGGATCTGCTCCCCCTTCTCTACATCACCAACGCCAGCCTCATCTTACTCTTGGGCCAACAAACATTCTCCCAACTCATACTTTCAGATATATTAGATAATAATTTAAAGAAGTTGAATAAGCAAGAAGCATTCAGAGAAATGATGGTGCTTGTGTATTATATCCACCACATTCTAGTTCCAATAGTTCCACGGTAGAGTTCGCTGCTGTTTTAAGAGTACGATTCCACGCCGGCAAAGGAGGTTATAACCTTCTAAGAAATTATAATGCTAAATAAAATAAAACACAATTTTTAAAAATAAAACGTTTTATTTTACTTTCACTCACATTTCGGCGGAAAATATGTGGATATAGAATTTAAAATGCACTGAAATGTGTCTTCATTTCCTTTTAGTTGTTTTTTTCAAAAATTGATAGATGTTAATTCTTCGCACCAGCAGTAAATGAACTTTAAAGCATTACAAAATGGGATTTTGCTTCCTTCAAACCAAGTCCCAATCCGAGGCCGACTTGCTCACCACACTTTCTTATATTGCACTTCCAAAACATACTTTTTCCACTATAAAGTTTCATACTATGCGATTTAGAACACTTTCTTCTCCTAGGCAAAATATTTCTCTCCTGTAAATACTTCACTGCGTCTTCTTTACTTTTTGGCAAAGAGGCATTTTTAAACGAATAAGAAACACTAAACAGCACAATAAACCGCAAACTCAAATAAACAGCAAACGCAACTATAACAAAAGATAACCTCATTAGCCTCCGAGACCTACCGTTGCACTTCAGGCGTAAAACAGTAGCGCACTCTACCGTGGAACTATTGGAATTAGAATGTGGTGGATATAATACACAAGTACCGAAATGATTAACAATTTAGTATTTGATACATTTTTATTCTTAACTCTGTCACCATCATAGGTAAGAAGAGGTGAGCTATTAGTGATCAGGCGTGCCAACTATAGACAGCCCTTTGGCCAGGGATTGGCTAAACTTGTAGAAATCGTTCTTAAACAGCGCAAGTGAATAGTCAACCGGAACAGTCATTCAGAAATTAAAAATTTGGTGAGATGGTTATAAAATAAAATATATGGCTAATCAGACGACTGAAAGACCTCTTTGGGTAGCTACTGAAGACAGGTTGGTGAAATTGAAAAACTTCATAGGTTATTTTAATAATGTTATTTGTTTTTTTTTTGTAAAAATAAACAAGTATTAAATGAATTATAATTAATTTATACTCGTAGACTTCCTATAATTAATTTCCTTAAATCTTTTTACATGACATATTAAATTATATATTGTACATAAAACATTGCAAGAATTTATTTTATAACATCGTACTATCAGTTAACGTCATTATTCTGTAAAACACTGTAAATATACAGCATGCATTTTTAATTAATTAAAATTCTTCATTATTAATCTTAAAATAAGCAAATTTGTCATATACTATGGGAAACGTGCTTTCAAGTAAAGAAGATATAAACCGGATCATAAATAATTTTGTACCAGAATTACTGGAATGAATATATTGTAGTTTTATTTTATATGTATACTTAAGAATGTTCGATAGCAACTAGTGTATGTTATTTATCAATGTCCACTTAGCTCCTCAAGCTAACTGGGAGGGCTTATCTATAGGTTACTACTCTTTTCTAGCCAGGATGGTAGTATGGATTTTATTTAATGAGTTCGTCAATAGATAAATTCGTAAGGTAAGGATCAAACTCACGACTCATACGCATCAAACACTCTTTAAGAAAATTTCTTAAATTCAATTTTATAATTGAAACATTTTTCTACATATTTAACATCCAGTCTGAAGCAAACCCGAGTAGAATTTTTTAAGATTATTTGTTATATTATTATTGTGATAACCGTTAATTTGTTGCTTCAAAAAAGTATTGTTTGGTGTATAAATGCATATGTAGGAAAATTTGGGGACTTTAAACCAGAAATAATAGGGTATCATAAAGATTTGCTACATTGCCTGAATCATTCATTTAAGGGGTGGGATAAAAATGAGTATTATGTATGCTGTTGCTTTAAACTGTTTTCAGTACAAAGCTTTTACCTTTGTTATATTATAGTCTGTAATAAAAAGACAATGTTTGTCACACAATGTCCTGTGATAAAACCACAACAAAGTGGTTAGTTGTCCAAATCAAATCTAAACTCATGTTAACTACAAGAAGATCACTTAAGTTCATGTCTCGTCACTGGCCTTAACATGGCCAACGACTTGCGAGGTCTCGTGGGCACATGACAGAAGTATAAGGATGGGTACTCTTCTGGAAGTATCTTGTATTTCTGGATTTTTTGAGTGAAAATATGGGTGTTTATTAGAGAACATTTGGGCTGGTTAAAACAATTTTCTTAGGTTAAAGAGTAGTAGGAGGACAAGGAATTAAGAAGGAATTTCACAATTCCTAGAACTTGAGAAGTACATTTTAACATCATTAAATGCCTGTAATAAACTTATTTATAGAATCTATTTTGCCTGTATACTATTCTCTGCTAACTATTTTCTAATCATTGATGGTAGTTATTTAATGGGGCATAGAAAATATTTCGAAAACACAACATTTTACAGGTGGACAATATTTATATTTTCTTACAGGAGAAGGAATCATTTGGCAGTTCCTGCAGATTAATATACTAATCATTTTAAAACTTGTAAATATTAGACCTGTGTTTTTGTTTTTAAGGTTTGCCTAAAATGTTGTAGTAGCATAAATAATCATAGCCGCATGTGGAAACTAATTAATTTTATTGTTTCTCTGAATCTTTTAAAAATGTGGGGTAAGTATGGCGGGAGCTACAAAGGGTTATGTATGCATGGCATCTGCAGAGTGCCAAAGGAGATGCCTTCACTAGCAGCCATCCTTACCGGACCTAAGTCTTTGAAGAAAATACAACCCTTACCCTGGGCCGTGTATATAGTATATAAAACACACACATGCTTTCAATGAAATGAAGAGATAATAATAAACAAGATTATAACCATTTACTAACAAGGTAGTATTCTATATGAAAATCCGCAAAAATATAAAATAAACGGCCAACTAAGGAAGTTTTTTTTTAATATAATTGAACAATAGCAGGGCACATTAAGAATCTGGAAGAAAGCTAGACCAATAGCTTGGCTATATAGAGATGACATCAGTAAAGGTTTCAGACGTATACAATATAAACTAAAATCCAAGGAAACAAAATAACATGTTTTTAAAATAAAATGTACTGTCTGTGACAAATTTTATATAGGGGAGCCATCGTTGTTCTAAAAGAGAAGATTGAAAATTGAAACAGCATTGCAGTAGTGTCAATAATTTAGAAAATAGAACATCTTTGGCCTACCATTCTTCGACATTTAAACCTAAAAACCATTAATTTTGACGATGTGAGTATTGTAGATCATGAAAAACACTTATCCAAGAGGAAATTATATGAAGTGAAGAAGAAACCTGGGATAAGAATTGTATATGGTATATTTATCAAATATTTAAATAAACATCAATTAGATGTAGGTGTAGCTATAGTTCTTCTGGGACCAAAGGAGTCGCAGCTGTGGGTTCCTCTAGGACTTTTTGGAATTAAACTTAATCTCCCAAATGTTGCACTTTTGTGCTTAGCCGTGCTCGGTAAGTTAAGCTAAGTTACCTGGCCTAATTTTTCTATTCAAAATTTTATATCTCTTATTAAATGGCCGCTGGTATGGGGAACCCAAAGGTACACCGGGGGCAGAGGTTGGGGAAAAAAAAAAGTTCTTCTTGAATAGATTTTCCGAAAAATCGAAATTTTATAGGTAATCGTTTTTAAACTTTGCATCATTTTAATGTATCGATATTAACAGCTGAGTAGTGTACTATATCTCCATTATTGTTAGTCTTAACGTGACCGTCGATGTGGTAAGGTCAAATCTTTTTATTATGACATTTCCTCCTGAAGAGACGTCATAGAGGGAGCGGAAACATCTAGAGGAAAATTAATCAGTGGAGCTTGTTCACTTGTTTTTATCTATTGACCTTTGGTCTTTTCTCTTTCAATGGAGATTTTATTGAGGTTACATTTCAACGACAAAACAATAAAAAACCTGTGCTATTTTATTAAATTAGTAATGAAAGAAATGCTTTCTGAATAGAAACAAATAACGTCTTATAATTGTTTTACATTAGCCGCACCTTATTCGAACTGACCTAAATATTTTAACGTTCTACTATATTACTTTCAATTCAGATTTTTGGCAGCTGCTGTAAAATAGCAAAATAGCTAAATTTGCAGTTATTTTGCTGTTGAATAGGATGAGAGGTCTTAATGAGCCTATTCTTTATATAGTTATTTCATTTTATCTGAAGTAATGTTTATCTAAGTAAGTTATTTACGTCTTTTTCGTTACACTAGATGAAGTTACGAACTGGAAGGACAAATATATAGTAAATACGATATGGTAACATTATACTGAGTCTCACCAGGAGGTATTATGACCAATATTCTCTGAATTTCCTTAGGCTGTTTATCAAGTTGTATAATTGTTTAAATGGGGAAGCTAAATAGAGCTAAGTCACTATTAATTATAATGATCCCTTCTCATGACTAGAACAAGGAGGTGGGTAAGGATCACGCGAGGCAATTAGGGATTCCTTCTTTTCATAGACCCGCATTACATCTCTAAATAGGCCAATAAATTGCCTCGAACAAATTTAATTTAATACACCCTGTTTTAATAGGTACTACTATCAGCTGATATTATAGGTCAAAGGGGTTGCAAATAATCGTTTATGTAAATTCAGAATATACAGGAGGAACTTATGACCTCCATATTTATAGCCTAACAGACAGTGGAACACATTTTTCGAAACTGTACATTTATCATAGAAATTATAGGATACAGGAAAACAAGAAAATATAACTGCTCATCAGCATTTTCACCACATATGGATAGCCAATACAAGCTATAAATTGGGCATATAACAATCTTTGAATGTAAATGATAATTGTTCCAATAAGCAGATTAATTACATGAGGAAAAACCATTCGAGTTCAGAGTTGTCTAAGGCAACATATGAAACCAGTAATGTTATCGCTATAACGTCAATGTTTCTTTGAACGTTGACAAACTCGACATTTCAGCGTTTCATGTAAACCAGAAGATCAAGTTCGTTGACGGCGGAAATTTAACCAGGAGGAGGGTGGGTTTAGAAGTGGGGAAATCGGAAATCAAAATATATCCGTTTGTATGAAACAGATCGGAAAATTGTATAGAAATATCTAGTGGATTATTCCGTTATAGTAAGTTCCTAATTGCCGAGAGGCACTTGAGGAGTAGATTATACAAGTAATTTCAGTGATAATTTGAGTACATCTGAAACTTAAATGCATTGAGTGTGAAGTAATTACAATAGATAGAATTTATTGTAGCTATTACTAGATTATTTGGATGTCTGAGAGATATAGTAGTTTAGAGAAATATACACTACATATAAAGATTATATTAATATGTTCTTGTTTAGTATAAAAAGTTATTCTTGTCTTATTAAAATAGGCCAATGAAATTATTCTAGAGGGTTCACTGATTTTCCTAAAGTGTCAATAGTAAATCATTTATTCTTCTTATTCTGGACCCAATATTATTTATATATTCTTCAAATTTTATGTTAATGGTCTCCAATAAAAAGCATTTATTTCAAATAAGCCACGAAACGTGTAGGGCAGTTGCAATAAAGTTCGCAACGAAATAAATATTTTTTTATTGGAGACCCTTGCCATAAAATTTGAAGAATATATAAAGCACTTATTTAAAAAATAGCGATTTTGATCTACACCCCTATGTTTATCAGTGGTCCATTTGTATTTGGGCACCTGTGTAATCTATAAAAACATTCAAATATGAGTAATTTGTAACAATGGCTCATATAATACATAGATAGGGACAAAATGAATCGAAATCAATTGCGGCATAAAACGAGGATGGAATTTCTCTGAGAAGCACCGTACATAATGTAATCCCGAACCCAGGGCAACATAATTGTTGATTAGAGAAATGTGGTCATCATTTACATCATTATCGTATTGGAGAGCCGAGTACGGGGGGGGGGGGCATTTGCAGTTAACTTACCAATATCCCACCTTAATCCCAATAATGACGACCCCTAATATTATACGAGCAGGGGAGGGCCATTGGCTTGGATCCCAGCGGCATACGGCCTGACTAATTAGGGGAAGAGTAACCGATAGCCGAAACATAATACCAATTAACAACTACAGTCGGACCTCTGGCCTGCTTATACCTGAGGTTGCCTCGGCTACTTGCTAATACCTTTATTAATGCACTCAGGCGGCATGTGTCTTTGCTTCCTTATTCATGAAGCAGAAAGAAGACTGGCTTACATTTGTATTGAGGGGTAGGGAACTTAAGCGCAGCTGGTAAAATTTAAAGAAAATCAGAAACAAAATATATTATTCGAAAAAAGATTACATGAAAAATCCTTTGTGTTTTCTGAGATTGTCATCATTTAGATGAAGCTAATCCTCCCTCTAAATTATTATATCCACCAAAGTCTAAGAGCCGTTTAATGCCTTCCAGAAGTAAGAAATATTGCTCACCATCCTACGTTTTGTCAAGAACATTTACCTTGATGACATTGCACTTCATGGCTGACTTGATGACATATATGTTAGTAGTTTTTATCTGGTATCCTTAGGTAAATACTTATTGACAAATTATTCTTTTTGTTTTGGAAGGACCTGGGCTTCCCTTAACTTCCTTTATCAAAACGTAAATTATTTATTACATGACTTCTTCTCCTGACAGGCAGGACACTGCAGTCCGAGTTCCTATTGTGCAAGCCTAAAATCTCCATTAGAATGGCTTTATTTTCCTCATAGAATCTTATTGTAAACTGTGTATTTATATTGGTAGATAGTGTGTTCAGTAAAGTATATCATATTACAACGGAGCAGATTTAATAAATATCAGTTATAACTGGGTACACCTCCCTAGCGTTCCACCTTTTAAATTATTTGTTAATGATAATTAAACAAATTCACATTCCTGAGAATAACACTACATTAATAAAATAATAAGCATAAAGTAACACGTAAACATAGACCAATTTGAGGTCAGCAGGGATGCGGCAAAACTGATTAGGACAAAGGAAGTACCACCACACCTTCCTGTGATTAGTGCTGTCTATATATATATATATATTGAGAGAGAGAGAGAGAGAGAGAGAGAGAGAGAGAGAGAGAGAGAGAGAGAGAGAGAGAGAGAGAGAGAGAGAGAGAGAGAGGACAGTGAGGAGAGAGAGAGTATGAGTGAGAGAAAAAGAGAGAGAGAGTGAGAGAGGTATGAAAGTGGTGTAGGTATAATAGGGCACGTTTTAATACAAGAAGTGAAGGCTGGATGGAGGGGGCGTGTAGCTCTCTGCTTGTTGCCAAGTCAGTCCCTTCTTAGTGGAACTCCTTAGCAACTTCTACACAGCTCCGGACACACAACTCCACCTCTGCAGAGTGCGGGGGGAGCGAGGAAGGTTTATTGAAATAAAACTACAACACAATCCAGCCGAGACAGAATGGCCCAACTTTCCTTCCTTTCAAGTATACTTACTGTAGATGTAAAATATATGCAACTCTATTGTGCGTCTTCCTGCGAGCTTTCTATACATTTAACATCGACCGTGTCTCTTGGAGTTGTTCCTGTCAATGGTCCATGAGGAAACAATGTACAACGCAACTCGAAATATGAACGGATCTATTGTATTAGAAATATAACAATTTTCCAGGAATTAATATATTAAAGAAACCTGACAGGGAAAAAAACGATATTAAATGTTGATTTGTTCTGACTTGGATTGCTTCTTTTCCAGCGGTCTTCATAGGGATGCTAATTTTTGGTACCTGTTCGGTTGCCTTCTTTAGGCTAGTCATCTCTACTGTTTTAGCAAAATTAGCATCCCTACGCCAGTGATGACCGCCGGAGCAGAAAGTGACCCAAGTCAGAAGATACGTTTGTCCAGCGAGAATGTCTATAGAACCAGGAAAAAAGTCCGTCTCGCTGGAGCTGCGTTAACTAATCAGATTTCCCACGTGCACCACATATTTGCATTTACCTCAAAACATAAAAGTTCAATTGGCATAATATTTGGTACTTGGGCAAATAATGTGCTTCATAATATTACACCTCTCTGCCAATATGATATGAGTAGGAGTGGGGGATTACTGAGGACCGGAAACTAAAAAAATACAGGTATCTCAGTTAATTATCAAGATAGAGCAAAAACATAAAAATATTTATCGAGCATTATATTTGCAATAAGATTGGTTCCAGACAATTTTTCGATCCGACCTATAGTAACGGAGATATTTAGAAATCCCCCCGTCTAACCCCTCCCCCTCCCACTGTTCCGATTTCAGCCATTAACGAACTTGATCTTTCTTTTTACACAAACCGATTAAATACCCAGTTTTGTAATGATTAAAGAAAAATTTCGACCGCTAGAGCATTAACAGACAAATCATCTATTTCATCTATTTTTCGAAAATCGCGTTATGAGTATTGCAATTTTCTAAAAGCTAAAGCGTTAAATTTCAAATTTCTTCGTTAGTATTCTAGTTAAAGAAAACGACAAGTGGAATACATATTTTATCTACAAGAATGTTGGCTACATAGAATTTTTCAATCCGAATAGTTAATTTTTTTTTAGTTGACAAGATCTCATGTGTTCCTTTTGTAATTCATTGCCAATAGCAATTGTAAATGAAGGAGAAAAAGAACGAATATTCGTGGTAAAAATTTCCTTTTTTTAACCGGGAGGAATTCGGAATTATAGATAGTTGTTACATTCTTCCATTGACTCCTCAATTATTATTATTATGGAAACATTTTGTCTGAGTGTAGGGACATTTTACCTATTCTGAGAGATTTATTATTACTAAGAAATATTACTTCCAGCAGTACGCAGGAAAAATTTACGAAATTTCAGTCTGTCTTTATTACGGAGCGGGACTTCGTCGCTCCAACCCAGATGCACTGGAATTTTAGGCGAGATGAAGAAAAGAAAACAGTAAAATTTTGTAAATGAACCCTGACACTTCCTGGAGTTATTTATAAATGCTTACTAGGACTGGAAAGGCAATACTCAATACCTCTAGCCCAGATGTACGAATCTAGCAAATAGACAGTTGGAAGTTGAGGTCGAATTGAGGACTTTATCTAAAATGAATATCTGAGCAATTGGCATCGGGAATAACTCTAAACTAGCCCAGAGCGCGCTCATATACACTTGGCCATTTTGTAAGCCGGTGAGGATCGGTGGAAATAAAACGATTCATGTTCCTAATTATTCCTTGTCGATATATCTGATTTCTGAGAAAGATAGTCTTGTTCATGGCTGCATCATTAGCTACTGCTGATATATTTAGCTGTCCGAGGGACACTAAAATAGCGCTATTTCGGTGAGTAAGGGTCTTTATGTTGAACAGAATTGTGGAAGGGCTCAGATCTAATCTATCAAGTAGATAATCAGTGGCCACATTAATCAGCAAAAGGGGTGATTGGTTTTAAAGATCGGTCTCTAGCTATAGTTTTAAGGTGAGATAGGGGCTCAGGTTGGCCACATGAGTTAAGGCGTTTTCCTTAATCTCACATGGTAAACCTGGAGTGACGAATTCGATTCCCGTCTAGTTAGTGGTTTTTTTTTAGTGACGGGATTCATAAAATAAAATACTTTGTCCCTCCCTGGCCAGAAGAGGGTGGTAACCTGTAGATAACCCATCTCAATTAGCCTTAGTTGCAAAAAGTAAATATTTACAAAAAAATGGATTATTCAAAAGTTACATTAACATTGACATTTTTTAAACATTGTTACATGTGCCCCCTTGTTACAGTGGAAAGGATGTTTACTACTCGCCGAGCACAATTGCTCCAATTTCATGTGTTAAAATGTATCAAAACAGAGTCGTGTACTGTTTCTATGTTTTACATCGTTTCCAAAATTTCTAGAAATGTTTGATTTTGAACCTATTTCATAAGGCATTTTAGTTTCATTTTAGTTTCACGTTTATGCAACTTTTCCTTATAGAGAAATACGTACATTTTCTATAGCAACCCGAACCAACCTCAATTGATTTCTACGGTTGTAAATGTCTTTTTTGTTATGAAGAGCAACGAGGCAATACTTGTCACATTATTGTTTAATATCATCTCAAAAATAAAATAAGATTGATAATAAATGAGCTAACAACAACTTGAGTGTTTGAATAATCATGATTGGGACGGGTTATCTACAGTTTACCACCCTTTTCTAGCCAAGGTGGGACTAAGGATTTTATTTAATTCCGTTACTAAATAAATTCCTCCTATTGCCCAAGCGTGAATCGGGCTCGCCACTCGATGTTTACAATGCGAGATTAAGGAAAACGCTTTAACTCAAATGGCTAACCTGTGCCCCTAAACAGACTCAAAATAATAAATGAATTTATCGGGCCCTGTTCTGACGTGAAGAGCCTAACAGACGCAATTTTATATATGTTCATATACATGTATATTATTGTTGCAATATTTTTTCTCTATTAAATACAGGGAGTTGCTTGAATGTAGAAATACATCTTTTAGGAATACCATAGTCTTTAATGTTTCCTTTATATCAAATATATTAATGTTCGAGAGCGCTTACACAATTCTCAGAAGTGTACGTTTGTCCATTAGTTAAACTATTAAATCATACTGAGTAAGTAACGAAAATTCTCAAGTTTAGGAATACCTGTATACTTCATTGTTTATGATCCAGTACCGATATTCTTAAAAAATATTTCTTGCCCTGTGACCAGAATATTCGGATAAAAAAATTTTCAACAGATGAAAAATTTCCCCATACTCTTTTACGTCTTGCGAAATAACTAATTGAATAATTTATTTCAATATTTCAAAAATGAGGGATTCATTTTCTGATTCTGAACCATTTTACATAGGAATAGAGGTAAGATTTTATTCTTTGACCCCTGCAATCCCAATATGGTCATTACTCCAATTAAAGGTTAAAATATCATCTTTTATTTGCAAAAATTGAAGGTTTTAAATGGATGTTTGCAAATGATTTTTCAAGATATTGAAATACTAGCAACGTCTGCAGCTACGAGGTAGTCTATAATAATTGCCTCCTATATTTGATACTAATTTTAAAAAATCCAAAGAGGTTCAGGTGGAAGCGAAAACTAATTCTACTGCAATGATTCCACCATTTTAGGAGGACATTGCAATTGACTATTGGTCCAAGTCCATTTTTTTAATGTATCTGCATGTTTTTGATTAATGTTACAAGGTCTACGGAAATATAAAATGTTCAAATAACTCAAGAGAGCGGAAGATGATAATGGCGAAATAAATTCGTTGAAATTTATCACAATCCGGTGGACGTTTGTGCATTTATACACATTACGTTGGAAAAGGCACTAATACGCTAATGCACGAGGCGTAATTAAGTTGTGGGAGAGTAGGGTAGCGAGCAAAGAAGGCTCGTTGGTATGAAACATGGTCCCTCATCGGGGTACTCTCTCTTTGTCCCCTTTATTATTGGCCTAATGAATGGCTCCGAATACTCACACATTACAGATCTACTCTATACTATATGAATAAACAATTTTTTTTTTCGTTTGGCATTGTAGACGTTTCACATCTTTAGCCACCCCCTAACGAGACTCGAGGGAGTACCAATGAGAATTTTTACGTAGTATCCCATTAACAACAATCCCATTAATAGAATCAGGAATGATTTGTCTCCAGTAGGCTGATGGGCCTCATTTTGTTCGAGTCGGTGGTCAGTATATGTGTCGGCATATTAGTGGGTGGGATCTAAGAGAGTTATAATCGTCAGTCATCATTTTGTTTTTTGTTTTTTTATCGGAGATCCAGTCTTCGAATTATTGAATGGCGGTTGGGAGGCAGAGTGACCTGTCATGGTTGTCCCGACAGTTTCCCTTCTACTGAACACTCTAAGTTCTATTTTAAGGGGGAGTTGTGAGGGGTATGGGTGTAATAGAACTGGGGTTGTGGGTTACCCGCAACTGGGAGTACCGGGTGGGTGGGGATAGGAGAAAACGAAAGAAGAGGGGATAGGAATAGTAGGAGGTAAGAAAGAAAAGCAGAAAATCTAAAAACTAAAGAAAAAAGATAACATAACCTAAGGGTTGTCCACCGTAGCCAGTCAAATAGGCCCAAAGCGGACGCTGTGGACTTTGGGAAGGAAGGAGACGCTCAATACTTATATAAGCCTAAATTAACCAAATTTAAAGTAAAATAATAACTAACTAATTACGTAACTAGCCTAACCTAACCTAAAGTGCAATAATTGGTGTCGGATATTATGTTTTGTTGTAATCAGTGCTCTCGTACCCGAGCAGTGACGTGAGGACGTTCAACAGCTGGTGATGTCAACTATGCCGACCGCCATTCGTCTACAGTCATCCAGAGAGGCTGTCAAATGTTTAAACTTGCTAGACTCTCGTAAACCCGCAACCGATAATCCACATACCGTGATTCTATTACGCTCTCGTAACGAACTCGTGAACTTATTTTCTCCCCTGGGTAGGGAACTAAACTGTGGCTTAACCAGTACGACCATAGACTAAATTAATAAACTCCGATTCCATGTAGTTTAACTAAAACTTAAGAAGTTAAGGAAATATCATTTATTAACAATCTAAGCGAACGAGTTACAATAATAAAATATTTCATTAAAGGGGTCTTCCTATTTTTGAGTGCTATGAATAACGGTATATGTTAAAGCGAGTCTTAAACCTTTACTAAATAAGGAAAGCAATTTATTTGATTCTCATCCTGATTTGCCTTAATTCTCGATAAGAAGACCGTTTATATATTTAATTACTTAATGATGACTCCAAATAATAAGTATTTGGGATAATTAACAGTACGGATAAGTTAATTTTTTGGATGCAGGGACTTATAAATAAAATGTATATGACTTACAGTAAAACAGGGACTTGTAAACACCATTATACTACTATAAAGGGCATAATAACCTAGTTGTTGATTGCCCAGATTATGTTATTCCTAAATCTTAAACAAAATTTAATAGGTAAATTAATTTTCATTTTAATTTTTGTACTTCTAAATACTTGTAATGCCAGCGCATGTGCTTGTCTATTGTTAGGTGCAGAACGAATACCTTGGTAAATTTTTCTAAGGGAAGGAATCATTATTCAAACACTCAAGTTAGCTCATTTATTATTAATCTTATTTTATTTTTAAGAATGATATTAGAAAATAATGTGATAATTATTGCCTCGTTGGTCTTCATAACAAATAAAGAAATTTACAACCATAGAAAACAATTCAGGTTGGTTCGAGTTGCTATAGAAAATGTACGTATTTCTCTACTACAAGGAAAAGTTGCATATACGTAAAAGTAAAATTTCTAGTGAAAGTGGTTCAAAATTAAACATTTCTACAAATTTTGGAAACCGTGTAAAAACATAGAAACAGTATACGACTCTGTTTTGATACATTTTAGGACATGAAATTGGAGCTCTGCTGGGCGAGTAGTAAACATCCTTCCCACTGAAGAGGAACATGTAACGATCTCAATGTAAATGTATTTTTTGAGTAATCGATTTTTTTTTAATATTTATTAACGTCCACTTTTTGCAACTGAAGCTAATTGGGACACACTATCTACAGGTTAACACCCTCTTCTAACCAGGGTGAGACAAAAGGTTTTATTTAATGAATTCCGTCACTAAATAAATTTCTTTACACAGGCGGGAATCGAACTCGCCACTCTAGGTTTACCATGCGAGACTAAGGCCAACCTGAGCCCATCGATTTTTTTTTTTTTTAGATTCTGTATGAAGAATGTCTAGTACTGAAGATAAGAATTTTCAGTGTAAATGGTGTCTTTCCAATTGCAATATTTTTATGCATTTTGATGTTTCTTATCTAACTGTATAGGGTTACAGAAACTGTATTTCAATTACTATTTACTATGGAATAGACATATTTGATTGATTCAAAAAGACGTATGATGCATATATTTTGCAATAAATAATTTTTTTTTTAAAAAAACCTTAAGTCGCAAGCTCATGATATCGTTATACTGTAGTACAAAAGCTACAGGAAATCAAATTCACATAATATTTGAATACATCAAAGAACGCTCAAGCCTTTTCTTTTTGGTATTTAATTTTTCTTTCTAAGAACAATTATTTTTCAGTTTCAAAGGAACAAAGATTATATATAACTAAGTAAATACTAGTGCTTCGAAATGGATTCTTCACATTTACTGCTATACTGTTGATAATGTACTACGTGGTCCTTTAAATTACACTAGTGTTTAAACTATAAAGATAATACTCCTTTGAAAGGAAATTTTATATATATTAAAATAAAATAAAATTATACCCACGATTTACTGAGAAAAACAGGGTTAGTGGAAAGTCATAAATAACTTGTTAAAATTACATTACAGTTGATATGCCTTTGTTATCCCACCTAAAAGAAAGTCAATATCATTCCCTGAAGAATGGGACGCTTTCAACCCACAACGAAACAAATTGTTCGTCCCGTGCCCAAGGACGAGAAAATTGAAAGAATTACTTTTCCCCATCTTCTCGAACCAATTCATTTCATCTTCCTTATAGTGTTTTCCCTGGAAGGATAGGGGATGCAGGAACGTTGAGACAATCATTGTACAGCGTCATCTCGCACTTTGAATAAGAACTCTATGAATAAGAAACACATTCCTGCCTCCAATGTTTTCATTTAGAAATTCAATATTGTTTATTTATTCTCACTTTATTATATTTTATTTCTTTTGTTAAAACGAATCAAAAGAGTAGAGTTATTTGGCAAGAACTTCAATCTGTATGCAATGTCATTTGTTAAAAATTGGAAAGAAGTAAGCCATTCATAGAAGAGTCTTCTATAAAAAAGTATAATTATAGGGGCCCTGTGTTTGTGAACTCAAAATTATGAACACATAAATCACATATATAAAAATATTCGTGCATCAGTTAAGGAAGTATATGAAGACTATAAATGGAAAGTTTTAAATTATTTTGCAGAATTAAATTACCTTGTATATTGCACAATAATTGAAATATGCTAGATAGCTTCTACCAACATGTCGTTTACATATAATTGGAGACTTAATACTACTACTTACTAATACATTGGGATTTACTTATAATTATAGTATCCTACTCACAACTCCACTGTATATTAGAGCTTAAATTCTGAGCAGAAAATGAATAACTGTAACCAGCTTTAAAATTAAGAATTTTAATACATCAAAAAAAAATTTTGTGAAAACTTCCCTTATCAAAATTTTATAAAATGTTTCAAAAATCCTCTCTTCAGATTGGCTGCTCTGAACTATTCAAATCTAGAGCCGAATCCTCCTCCCCAAGTCAAGTACTATCAAAATTCAAGTATTTCTGCTCCTTATATCACTTTTATATATATTATTTATATCCATGGTTGACAAATAAATAAATGTATATTAAAGGAAGGAGCTCACGTTAACTATGTCTGTTAACGCGTTGGTCTTAATGCACTTCGAAAACCGAAACCGGAACCGCGGCAATTTATTTAAAACGAACTCATAAAACAAATGTCTTAGACCCACTTAGCCTAGAAAAGGTTAGTAACAAGTAGTTACTTCGTCGCAGTTAGCCTTATGAGCATAAAATAATCATTAAATAAATAAATTAAAATTCGCAAATTTAAGGAACTACGGGAATGAAAGTTCAAAAGAGAAATGCCACCTTTTGATGTGTGTGTGTGTGTGTGTATGTTTTTGGATTGCGTAGGATGTCGTAAGTTGAATCTTCCTTATTATATATATATATATATATATATATATATATATATATATGTATGTATGTATGTATGTATTTATGTATATTGAATTAATATAAATTCAATGAGGTTACTACAGGAAGCAATAGGCTCACTTAAAGCTTCTAGACTACTTTGAGTTTTCCATCGATTGAATTAACATTTTAACTGAAACAATTGCGATAAAAATAGGGAGGGGGTAAAATTGCCCGAGTGACGGCTCTGTAGGTGAACGTTGTTAAAAGGAATTGGAGGACTGTAAATTTTGAACAAAATGGTCTATTCTGCCTGAAGAGAATGGAGAATAAAAGGGAATTTACATTTAAATCTCTGCCGGTGTACTGGCTCTGCTCTAGACTATTGGCTGTTTTACAGTGGAATGCATCCCCCTGCACGACACCAGTTCAGCCATCAACCCTCTCCTACAATACACCCCCTCCCCCTCGCTACCCCTTAAATTAACGATAAAGCAAACAACATTTAAATTTGAAATTTCTTTTCGTTCATATTTATTTATTAGAAACAGCTTTGGCAAAACCGAAGGAAGGACGATTTGACATTCTGCAAAAACCAATTATGCAACAAATGTTGAGTTGGAACAACACGAAGTAAAATAGAAAATCAACAAATGCATTGAATAAAGCATATTTATCGAGCAATGCCCGGAACATTTGAAATGTAACCCATAAATTCGTCCTTTTAATACAAACTTTTTATTTTATTATTCTACACCTACGGAGAGCTAACTTATTAACATTCAGAATACTGTTTTTCTCAAATCATATTTGATTTAAATATGTAGCTATTATTTTTAGAGTATTTCCACCAAATATGAAATCAAGATAGAGTACTTATTGCTAATGGATTCAATGTTATTGCTGGCACAGTATCATTGGTGACGAAGACCTTGGCTCTTTCCATTTTCATAAATAATTATAATGTGTTATGAATATCATTCTAAACTGACATGAACCTTAATCCAAAAGGATAGCAGTTAACAATTTCCTGAACATTATTTACTTTATGATTTGCTAGACTTACAGAAATCATCCTTAGCAAATTAATGAATTACCTAGACCGGGAAGTATACATACATAGTTTTCCATACGTTACCTATATTGTTCTATTTGGAAACAATGATTATACAATTTTCACAGTTATTTAACAAAACAAAATTAGCATCAATCTTTAGCAAATAATTTTAATTTGGACCGTCTGTTGACTATGAAATTGAAAATTTGTCCGTTGGTCAGAAATGGTCAGGATGTAGTATCCATATATATTTTTTTAAGATGCATATTGAATAACTAAATATATATATATATATATATATATATATATATATATACAATAGATAACGAAGGAGGGTGTGCTGGACCACATTATATCAAGTCCTTGTTTTTACAAACTGATTTTCTGCATACAAGCCTATTTCAGGCCTAAATTATTATGGTTATTAGCATTAAATAATCATGAGAGTGCCTCAATAGATAATTAAAGTGCAACGAGGCTTATGAATTTCAGCTTAATGCGACTCTTTGGACAGCCAACTCTTGCGTTTCTTTTATTTATCAGAAATTTAGATTTTTTTATTGTTTAGTTACAATGTATTCAGGGCACAAAATTCCAAAACAGTAGAGTAGTAGTTCTCTAAAAGGGAAGAAAACTGGTAGATAACACACTTAGTCCCATTGTATCATAATCAGTGATTGAGGATGAAAACAGAAAGAAATATTGACACAAGAGTTGTTCAATTCTATGATATGATGAATTTAGTCATGAGGAACAAGTGCTGGGTCTGATGCTACTATAATTATAATGAAATCTAAACTTTAACCTTTGTCTGTCTAACTTACTGTTTATTAGCACATCACTTAAAAACAAAACCCAGAATTTCAATCAAATGAGGTACTTGACTTCACAGATTACTGTCAAGGCTGTTTGGGAATCACATTTTCTTCCTGAGAGTGGGTTAACAAATATTCAATACTAGTTTTTTAGAATAAATTTAAGCAAGGTAATTTATTTAGAATTGTTTTTTCAGAACTAAAAACTCCCTTTGAACTGTGGTTTTATTAATTTTTATGGTTCTCGGTCATCATATAAATAATTAAAAGGTTTTATTAGCGTTTAGGGCAAAAGAACAACTCAAAATCTGGGGTAGATTCGCTGGTTCATAGATTGAGTAGCAAGGACGACCATATAACTTCATAGGAGGGTCGCATTAGGTTAAGGCGATCCCTGCTGCTTTGTGTTGGCACTGAAGACTGAAATTAGTTAGTCTATTCCTCGTCCAAGAAGATAGTTGTTGCCTCGCGATGCCCAGTGTTTGGACAAAGGATTTATACCCAACCCCAGTCCTTGTAACGACATCAGAACTTTGTGAGCAATAGTTCGATTTCTCTTATTCATAATGAAAGAAGGGCCATGTCAATGGACGCCATGAGGGGAAATAAAACTATAGACAATGTTGGGTGAAAAACGTTGGATAAGTTAAACAGGAGAAGCAACTTTTATAGGTCTGAAGTACTGGACTTGGTCCCGCTCTCTTTGGTATCCTCTATCCCTGGTAGTCATGTCCCAGCTATTCTGCTGTGTACATCCTGGCTGGTTTTATTCTCTCACTTGTTTACACTCCTTTATCTGTTTTCTTTATCTATACATTTTTGTTTTTACATTAACGTTAATGACTCTTAATTTATTTTATTATTCTACTGTATTAACTAAATGTACAATGGCAGTAATTTTTGTAAGTATATAACTTTAATAATTTTATTTGCTAACTTTATCCTTAAGCCCGAATAGCTATAATCATATTAATTGACTATTATTATTGTATTGTGCATTTTAGCTTGAAGACCTATAGCTCGCTTAGCGCTATAAATTAATTAAAGGGCTATGGACACTAATTGATGCATCCGACAAATAAAATTTATTTTAGAGTTAAAATCCTTGGTTTTGAATCTGGAACGTCTAGAATAGCAATCTATTTTGCTATCCAAGTGTTCGTGAGTCGTTAAGGAATGGCTAATACGTAGCCTGGTCATCACAACTCCCTCTCTTCATGTAGTTCTGTTGCTTTATGGCTATTTCTGAACTGTAAGTTTTATTTAACATAGTTCGAAGTCAGTTGTGTTTTCCCAAGTTTGCTGCCACAGCTCTTGTACAGTTCAGGCTATTACACCTTGGTTGTCCGTACAGAAAATGTCAACACATAACGCTACGAAACTTATGCAGTAAAGTGCAAACTGGTTGACTGTCGACTTTGCGAGCATCCTATTGTCTTATCGGGAATATTGACTGATAGCAATTGTAATACATAGACCATTCCCATAATATATACAGAAATTATTGACATTTTCAAGGTACTAAAGACAACAATGACTACATAATTTTTATATTGTATCAAGCAGGCTTTAACGTTTTTTTTGTTGTCAAACCTATCTTAAATATGGACATGGGATTCTAAAGCTTTCATGGACAACTACTGTATTCAATTTTTTCATTCGAGATAAATTTGGCTCTTGTTTTATTTTTCTCTTCCTAGAAACACTCGTGCAGAGTTCATTTAATTAAATATTCTGTTATCCTTTTCACCTCCGCCACTCCTGTGATTGACAGCTAGTTAACATTCGCTCGTCAATGAAAAAGATTGTTTGAAAATACGACAGTGTCAGAGAACACGGTTGGTCGTGTAAAAACACGGAGGAAAAAAAAAAGAAAGAAATTAACTAGTTGAACTGTTTATCTTTTCAACGGAACAGCCATTCATTACAGTTTAATTAATTAGAACACGTGCCATATGTCAGGGAATTGTGCCCTGCGGTAATTCCCCTTGTCCTTATAACGCAGGGCATTTATCCCTTTTCTTCATAGAAGCGGATACAGGGGACAATATACTGCCAGCGAGAGAGCCCTTAATATAAAGCCGAGTAGTGAGTAAGCATATAGAACAGCGGCCGATTCGCGCTATTTCGGCTGCAAGAACTAACCACATTACACGGTCATAACTCAGCCCCCCACACCTACAGCCTCTTATATTAAAATCATAATTCAACTTACTTAGTTAATGCAGTTCCTCCCTTATTCGGTGCATTTTAAAATAATTTACGACTGCATTACGGTCATGAGGTTCTTCAAAAATAATTACATTTTTGCGCCATGTACAAAAAGTCAGTCACGCAGGGACTGCGTAAACTAAGCAGATTTCCTCCGTGAAGTTTAATAATAGATAAGCCTACATTCTGATAATACAACACCACTGTGAATATTAAGTGAATAAATACAAACGGTAATAATAAGTCTTTCGATCAATTTCAAATAACATCCCGTATACACCCTTCTCACAGGAAAGAAAAAACTTACTGAAATATATCTGAATATAACATATAAACTCTAATGAAAACTATTTACAGTATCCAGTACTGTAATTTATAATGAATCAAACTAATTTTTATCTCAATCAATCAAATTTTAGTATTCCAAAAACTTGTGATAGTGGGGGGGTCAACAGAATACATTTGCATGTATCTCGTACAATAAAGGTCTCTTGAAAAAAATGGCTTCGCAGCAATGGCTTTTGTTTTGAGCAACATCGCCATTGCTGCGAAGCTCCAAATAAATAAATTGAAAATAATATTTGTATTTACGCTTCGAATGAAGTGGTTTTATATAACAGAGTATTGTTTATGTAGCATGAGCAGAAGTTGGGGTTTGATGAAGGCTGAAAAATGCAAATATCTCGGTTAATATTCAAGATAGAGAATACATATTTATAACAATATTTGTAGTAAATGTAATTTTCTATAAGAATGGTAATATAGAATCTTTCGATAGGGCGTAGCAACGGAGATATTTCGAATTTTCGAAAATCCCCCTCTCACTGGTCGTATTTCGGCCATTAACGATCTCGATCATTTTTTTTACATAAAACGATTAAATATCGAGTTTAGTAACGATCAAACAGAAATTGCGACCATTAGAGCGTTAAAAGGCACGCACACACACACACACACACACACACACACACACATACATGTCTCTCTCTCTCTCTCTCTCTCTCTCTCTCTCTCTCTATATATATATATATATATATATATATATATATATATATATATATATAGATATATTGAACGGCCTCATCTCCTGGGTAGGAACGATAGAAATTTGAAATTATTTTCGAAAATCTCGTCATGAGTACGATCACAATAGCTGAGAGAAATTTGCTAAAATTAAACCAAAATTTGTATTTCTTGGAAAAAGGAGAGCATTTTTAGATGTATGTAAAATTCATTTGAAACAGTTCCTTTTTACGACGACCAATTGATGAAAGAAAATTGTATTTAATATTGGAGAGGTATATATATATATATATATATATATATATATATATATATATATATATATATATATATATATATACAGAATGATGTTGAGAATATTATTTAATAAACACATTTCTGAATTACATATCACATTTCGCTAAAAATTGCCTTGAAAAGTATTCTCTTACGAAATAGAATAAATGGTGAAATTTAAAGAACAGCATAATTCCATATAAATTAGAATAGTTTCTATATTAACCAATAAGGAATGATGATTGCTTCCCATCTCCACCGCAAGTCCGCACCTGATAAAGTTCCCAACTCAATAAAAAAAATCTTATTTTATAAATTTATAAAAATTATCATACGAAATAATGACTAAAGTGAATTGGGACTGATTATAAACTGAACTGTCAAGTGGAACTTGGGACTTCTTATAGTAAATCCATCACAATAAAATTAGTTAATATTAAAATGTTAATAAATACAAAGAGTTTTTGTGAACAGTGCTTTTATGCTGGGGATTCTTAAATGAGTATTTTTCGTTCAGTATTGGACTGCAGAGGACAGAATCTCTTTTTTATCAACCATTTTTCCTCTTGTTTTAGTAGTGTTATGGAGGAAAACAGATGTTTTAATGACTATTTGCGCCACTTTTAAGAATATTGATTGCCTTTTGATTTTATGCTCTTGTGTGTAACAAGCTGTACTAAAATGTTTGTCAAATCATATCCAGAATCCGATTACTCAGAGATCATTTTGCATTTACAATCAATGGGACACTCCTGTAAAATTTCTGAAAACTGTTGGACTTACTGATTATTGAATGATGAAGTGCTTATATGCCCATTCAATGGGGACCCTTATTAAGCAGGGAAGAGAAGTACGTTCAATAAATATGTATTTAGTGAAAAAATGAAATGATAAGGTCTATTCAGGCCAAATTCGAAGTACATTATTATACTTCATTGCTTAAATTGCAGACAAAATGTAACTGAAGATGAAAGTTTCTGTTGATAAATTTATTCTATTAAATCCAAAAGTTATTCAGGTATGTCTGAATAAGCCATTAACAATGAGAGGTATAAGACTCCTTCTAAATTCCTAAGTTTAATATATCATGTTAGTAGTGTTTAGGCGGAGCTTAGTTAACGGAATTCGTCATACAGTATAACCATTGTGAACTCGGGAAGCTTGTACTAAAAAAAACAAAAAAAAAACAGGTTTAATCCAAAGCTTAGCTCTTTATAATTAGTAAGTAAGAAGAGATTATTTACTCGTTTTTATTAAAGGAAAGAAATACATTCAAATGGAAGGAGAAAATGAATTTGCAAATGTTGTTTAATTTTTAAATATTAGCGACATTCACTAAGAAAACAGATTCACATTAAAGTTTAAAAATGTGAAAAGAATTAGCATTTATTTGAAGAAGCGAAATAAATAATTAATTTAATGTTCTAGGGGAACATTAAAAATTACTATCCCTTTGAATAAATAAGGCATGTTTCTTTTGAAGAGCTTAATCTAAGATAATTAATAATTTGAGCAGATAGCAAGCTGAGAATATTAAATGACTGGGGGACATGGGGTTTGCAAAGGGGGCAGGGGAGTAGCCAGGAAGGTTTGTAGACCTTGGGGGAGTAGAGCTGTATAATTTTCATTAGGACCACACTCACTGGCTGAACAAGTCTGTTTAAGGACCACCTTAATCCATGTCTCCTACAAACACCAGCCATTTATCTTCATTCTTGTTAATAGAAATAATGAAACCAGTGGCTGCTCATTCCGCTCCAAGACTACAGTCCAAACACATAATTATTACAGCCATTTCTTCTACAATGGGCCTATCACCCAAGCAATTTCGGGGCCTGTGACAAATCATGGACCCAAGACCAACAACTTAACGCTCACAGCTACTCAGAATCTATGTGAAATATCAACAATAGAAGGCACATAAGATGTGGAGGGGGACCCCGAAACCAATGTGTGTAAATAGAAAATGTTTAGTAGTATTCATCAAGAAGCAATAATCGCATTTGCTAAATTTTATGAAACTTTTTAAGGAGACCCTTTCCAGTGTCACTCATCCTTATTCCCCTCTACGGCGCCACAAGAGACAATCGCACAGAGATCTCTTATAGAAGTGTAAAGTGAAGTGATAGCAGTGGCTACTTTCTTAATCTAAGTGTCATTCCTCCTTAGCTCTTGATTTCTTTGCCTGCACCTCTCATTGTGGTGAATAGGTGTGGCTTTTGTCAAGGGTGATGGAGGGACTATTTTTGTACATATCGCACATTATCAAATGCATTTAAATGCAGGCTGTAATATTCTAAATAAAATAAAAAAATAAAAATACTTTTTAAGGAAAGCTATTGATAAAAGCCGCATGCCCAGTAAAAGCAAAGCACAACTCATAACCAAACTTCCCAGGTAGGTGGCTATATAAATAAATGTATACTCTGTTTTTGAAAAGGCAAACATTAATTTTACTACCCTTTCCAACATTTTTAAATACCAATAAATTAACATAATAGGTTTGACATTCCCAAAAGAAAAATAGGAATTTTTCTTCAACTTTCTTTAAAAGGATTTAATTAGAATAAAATACAATATATATTTATTTGTTAAAGATTTACATTTTGTACAAATTAAATAAACAAATAACAATTGTGTCTATTTAAATAAATAATTAAATCCAAGTTCGTGAGATAATACAATAATATGACAATAAAGAAAAACAATAAAAAGCAATATAGTGTAAATAGTAAAATAAAGTACATAAAAGTTAACTAAAGGCATTCTATAAACCCTTTTCCGACTTAATATAGCATTTATCTGGAGTGTGGTCCATCAGCACTTACATTTATTTCCAGAGTATTGCATGCTGATGTGATGAAGCAGTAAATCTTGTGTAGTTTTTCGAGGCTATCGATACTAAGTATCTCTTCGATTTTATGCACTTCACTGACTGCTGAGGAAAGTGTTTGTAGATATTTATTTCTGTCTTCGATGAGCTTCTCACAGTAGAGAAGTATATGTAACAGGCTATTAGGGATGAACTGATTACAAAAAGTATTTAAGTATTTAAAGTAATACAATTATTACTGTAATTATTACTGATTACAAAAAGGATTTAATTATTGAGGTGTTATAGTAAAACAGAAATTCATTTTTATTTTTTGCTGGTGGTGAAAGTAATAAATCTGGTTAATCAGAACACAGTTTTGAGGCTCCTCACAATTTATTTTTAAAAGCGCTAAGCGTTTATATTGTTTCGATCTCTTAAAGTGGATTACCTAATGCAGAGTTTAAAACTCTACGCAACTAATTTAAGTCCCTTCGTTTCAGGGAATACTTGAGTATAAACAGACATTGCAATGTATATAATAAAGTCTGAACCGATCGCATTTTCATCATCTAGGTAGGAAATTGGATCTTTGCATAAACCCTATGTCACTAAAGAAGATCACAGTTATTAAAGATCAGGTGAAACTATAGATAACCTTGAACGATAGAACATTCATTAATGATGTAAAAAAAAAAAATTAAAACAAAAGTGTTACACAGTCAGGAATTGCCTAGACTAAGCAGATTTCCGACACGCCAAAAACGGTTAAAAATAATATTTAAAATAAAGTTCACTTGTTCCCCAAATAAAAAATTAGTTTCAAGAGCTGAAGTTAGGGAGGTTGGCCCACATTTGGTGGAACAGAGTGGCGTGGAGTCATGCGATCTCGAGACATTAAAATTATCATCGGCCCGAAAAACTCTTTCACATAATGGGCTATGTTTAAACTAAACTCTGAAAAAATACCGCCTTTTATTTATACTAACCGCCTTTCAAACAGCACCAGAGCACGCTTCTTGAACTCTGAAATTGCTGGTGTTTTTTTTTCTAACAAGACTCAAAGTCGTTCGCTTTTTTAACTCCATAAAAGGTTCTTTAAGTTACTGTTTCGTTAGGTTGATGGTAGGGCTTCAAAATATCAGAATGGCTAATTTCAAGCTAATGCTCGCCGCATTACTTTATTTATCTTGAGATCTTAGATACATCCCATACAAGATTTAAGGTCTAACTATTACTAAATAATTTATTATAAGAAAATGGTCGAGCAGCAATTAATCTTGGAGAATTGGTAAATGTATAATATTCAATTATAAAAAACCATCGCATTTAAAATATCAAAGATATAAGAATATGGAGATATTTATAGCATTTCAATATTTAGAATCTACTTACAGTTTCTTATCCACGATATCTTCAACGATTAATAATAATAATAACGCAAGACTTGCTAAAATATAGTCTTTATTTTTTTTTATCTACATAAATGATTGTGAAATTAGCAATCATCTAAAATACAATTTAGATTTCACCTTAAAACAGAAGAGATATGATGTGATTCCTCTTTTATAGGATGCTTAAATGTTGTGTACCAAGATCAATCTCAGATTCAAAAAAAAGTCCGTCACGCAGGGGCAGCGTAAACTAAGCAGATTTCCCTCGTGAAGTTTAGTAATAGATAAATCTAAATACTGGTAACACAACACCACCGTGAATAAATACAAACGGAAATAAGAAATGGTTCATTCAATTTCAATAACCTGCCGACAGGAAGCGTTAGGTTAGAAATGTAGACAAACGGGTCTGCCCGCTTCACACCGGAAAGAAAAACTATTACTGAAATATATCAGAAAATAACATATTAATTTTATAGAGAACTATTTACTATATCGAGTAATGTAATTAATAATGAGTCAGAATAATTATTATCCCTATCAATCAAATTTTAGTAGTCGAAAACCTTAAGACGGGGGGGGGGGATCTCCAGGACATATTTGCATGTATCTCGTATAATAAAGGTCTCTTGAATACAATTTTTGGAATTTAAACTTCGAATAATGTGATTTATTATGTAGCAGAGTATTGTTTATGTAACATGAGTAGAAGTGGCGGTTTGCTGGTGGCTGAAAACTGAAAAATGCCAATATCTCGGTTAATATTCAAGATAGTGAATTAATGTAAATAACAATATTTATAGTAAATTTAATTTACAATAAGATTTTTTCTATACAAGTTTTCGATCCGACCTATAGTAACGGAGATATTTTGAATTTTCGAAAATCCTCCCCTCTAAACCCCCCCCTCCCCCTGGACCGATTTCAGCCGTTAACGAACTTGATCTTTCTTTTTACATAAAACGACTAAATATCGAGTTTGGTAACGATTGAACAATAATTGCGACCGCTAGAGCGTTAACAGACAAATATATATATATATCTATATATATATAGATATATATATATATATATATATATATATATATATATATATATATATATATATATATATATATATATATATATATATTTATATATATACAGTTTTGAACGGACCTCATTTTCGTCATCTCCTGGGTAGGATCGATGGACATTTGAAGAAAAATTTCGAAAATCGCATCATGAGTACAACCTCAATAGCTGATTTCCCTTAAGGGAAATCTGCTAATATGATAAATATTGCAGTGGTTATGATGAAGAGATTGCCTCACTTTCCCTGCCCAGCTGGTTAGCAGCCATACTACACTTTCCTTGACAATCTATTGTTGCCCATTATCTGTAAGTGGCCGAACCAGCGTAATCCGCCTTTCTTAACAGTACATACGTTATCAGTTGTATTTCAGTTCGGCGTTACGTTCCACCCTCCATCTGTGACGCTCTCTCACTACTATAAATACATTTCTTAGGGCTCTTCTCTCCCAGATAAGCAGGGCATTTACATTTTCAATGTGTAAAAAGAAAGATGAAGTTCTTTAATGGCTGAAACTAGACCAGTGGGAGGGGGGGGGGGGTTTAGAGGGAGGGAATTTCAAAAATTAAAAATATCTCCATTATTATACGTCGGATCGAAAAAGTGTATAGAATCAATCTTTTTGGAAACTTAATGTTCTATCTTATGTTTTTTCAGTATCTTGATTATTACCCGAGATATTTGCATTTTTTTAGTTTTAAGCCTCCAGTAAACCCCCACTCCTACTCTTGTCATATAAACAATTAGTTGTTATAACATGAAGCACTTTATTCCCAGGCTAAATCTATATATATATATATATATATATATATCTATATATATATATAAAATTGTAACCTTTGTCTGTAAATTGATTTTTTTCTCGAAATTTCACGATAACTTTTCGTTTCACATGTCATAGACACCATAATTGCATTTTGTTTATTTGGTGTCTGTTTGTTTGCTACCTTTTCACGCATAAACTGCTGAACCGAATTTTATGAAACTTGGTATGTATATTACTACTAACTCAACTTAGACTTTAGGCTATATAAATATTCTCCGAGACGAACAGGAGTGGGGGTTATAAGGGAGGCCTGAAATTAAAAATAGCGATATTTCGGTTCCTATTGGTTTTTCTTCAAATATGCACATAACAAAAGTTTGTTATTTAGAGTAACTTTTGTGATATACACTTTTCTCGTATACCGAATTATAAACGAGATGTACGCTAAAACCTATAGCGGAAGTGAACAATTTTAATTGGCGCAAAGGACTCAACCGAACTAAATGAAACTCGGTATGTGTATTAGCAGTAACGCCTTCATTATAATAAGCCATACGAACATTTCTAGGAACGGGCAGGAGTGGGGGTTGTAAGGAGGCCTGAATTTAATAATAGAGGTATTTCGTTCGTTTTCTATTCGTTTTTCTGCAAATATGCACATGACAAAAGTAGTTTATTTTTTTATTTGAAGTAACTTTTATGAAATTTACTTTTGCCGTATAACAAAGTATAAACGAGATGTACACTAAAACTTTAGCGGGAGCCAACAATTTTATTGGGCACTAACGATTGAGCCGCACTTAACAAAACTCTGAAACAAAAATTTGCGATATTTCATTGTCTATTTGTTTTTTGACAAACGTGCACATAACAAAAGTTGTTTACTTTGTTATTTAGAGTAACTTTTGTTTTATACATTTTATAACAATGTATGAAGCAAGTAATTTGCGTTGAAATATTGATATGCTCAACAATTCTTTCCAATATGAACTACCAGGTACCTCACCTGGAAAAATTAATTCAAATCTAAGTTAATATTTTGTCCTTAATAATTCAAATCTATGCACAATGTACAGGAGACGGGGAATATGACAATATGGAGGACAGAGAAATCTCACATAAAAAATTAATTTTATTATTAACAAATCCACTGCAACGACGGGTATAAACCCTAAACACTGGGACGGGCAAATGTCAAATTATTGTGCAATGAAAAGCCTTGACAAAAAAATACCATCACCATTCAGCATCAAATGAATTCCCGGGCAAAGTCGGGTATCTGAGCTAGTAATTTATATGATTAGAACTTTTAATTTGTGAGATACATGAAAATGTTATGTGATGATGAAGTTATTAATAAAGATTTTTCCTACCTTACTCGAAAATTTTTATTTGATCTCTACCATAGTCAATACTTGGATGTTTTAGTCAAGACTAAGGATAATATTTCTTATTAACTAAACTCATACTGGGAATGGTTGGGATTTAGGGGGAGGGGAATTCGAAAATTTAAAATATCTTCGTTATTATGAGTCGGATAGAAAATGTTATTGGGCGAAAATTGTTAAACTATTGATGCTCTACAATTGTTGTTCTATGCATTGTTTTCTAACTCGGGTATGGGGTGAGTTATTCCTAATTTCTTGTTTTCTGTCTTCAGTAACCCCCCCCCCTCCCTTCTACTCTTCAGATTTTATCATATAAATAGAGAGTACGTGGCCAGATAAGATCACGAATAGCGGCAAATCGGGGAAATATGCTTAGCTTACGCAGCTCCTGCGTGATGGACGTATTTTGTCTTAAGCCCCTGGTTACCTCAGAGCCTACAGAGCTTGCTAATTATTCCTAATGACGTACAGTAACTAGTGTCCCAAACTGTTATAGTTAATGAAGAGGTGGTTCATATCAACGATATAGTCGCTCATAAGCCTTTTCGTCGAATACGCTCATTCCTAATATATTACCAGTAAACAATACGAAATATTTATACCGTCGGAAAACATAATTAACTATTAATTATATTTTTTATACAAATGAATTACTCACAAAGACTGCGTTAAACATTGATGCTGCTCGAATTGTTCGGAAATTGTTGAATATCCAATTAGTAAAATAAAATTAATTTAGTTTAATTAATTAAATAATGAACTGAAAGATTCACAAAAAAAAAGTATGAGTGTTGGACATGGAAAGGCTTCAATAAATAATTAGTTACCTCTCTTGAATTCTGTAGCAGACTATATCAGTCATTTGTATAGGCCAAAACCTAAATCTACTTCTGTAGCAGGAATATGACGCACATGTAGCGTCAGTTAACTATCAAATCACATCTTCAATTCCACGTGCTTCCCTAGCAAAACGCCTATGTATTCAATACATTAAAGCTTGAGGCATATAATAACTTCCTGAAATTGTCGTGTCCCGTATTTTTATTATGATTTACTCTAAATTACGAGAACTGTAAATACGGTCATGAGCTAATGATTTAAAACATCGTTCATTTAAAATTATTAATGGCTTTTTGTGTGCACTTAACTTTGTTCAAAGAGGCACTTTGATAACCTACTTTTATTGATAATCATGTAACTAAATTATTTTGTTTTGTGTTCATGACAACATTTAGACTCTTAAAGAGCTTTGCGTTCTGGTGAATGCTGTTTTCTGTAATCAGAGTCGGTATTCAGCTCCCACCAGCGATCCAAACGATGTTTACGGTTTTTTTTTTTTTAGTTATTTATTAACGTCCACTTTCTGCAACTAAGGCTGATTGAGACGGGTTGTCTATAGGCTACCACCCTTTTCTAGCCGGGGTGGGGGACTAAGGATTTTATTTAATGAATTCCGTTACTAAATAAATTCCTTTGCCCAGGCGGAAATCGACTTCGCCACTCTAGGTTTACCATGTGAGATTAAGGTCAACGCTTTAACTCACGTGGCTAACCCTGTTGTTCATATCAGCTCTAGTGAGTAATATATTCGGCAGTAAGTGTTATTTAACCTGGGTCATACTCCCTATTTGTCGAGTGGCTGCCCATGGAAGGCTTGTGATTTTATAGAAATTTTGCTGTTCCTCAAATCAATACTCTTCTTTCATCATCGATGCTCGCTGTACACATGAGTCTGTGTATTTTATTATTTACATTGTAGTTGTACTATGTTGTGTGTTCGTACTATTCGTGCTTACCAAAGCAACTTATTTTTGCACATTATTTATGGAAACAATCACACGCCGTAGCTCTAAAAACACAATACCGCCTTATTGAATCATTGATGGCACTGAAACATCTCAAAAGAGGAGAAATAAAATAAAAGGTTGATAATAAAAGTTTCTCATCATTCTTTCTTATATTTTTTCTCTTCTAGAGGAAATATTTGTAGTTTTGCGTTTTTACCATTCACTAAAACTCCACACGTAAGGCGTTCACTCAAAGATAATTTTTACTATATCGCTATTGAACTCCATCAAAGAAATATAACCTAGAAGAGGGTTTGGCGAAAGGATATCTAAAATCTTAAATTTATCATCATGTGGAGGATGCAAAACATTTTATAGAAAACTTTAGTTGATAATATGATGCCCTTCAATTGGACTTCCATGCTCTCTCCTGTTGTTTGATTTTTACTTTAAGCTGTTGTATCCTAAACATCTCTGCCTTCTTTACATAGAATTCTTTCTAAAGGGAAAAATAGAGAACTAATAAAGTATGAGATGTTGCTGTCCATGTGTCATTCCATCCCACTTTACTTAGCAAATCCACCCACTTTACTCAGACTCTTAGAGACATATTTGCTTCACTATTCTATAAATTATATTTTTGAAGTATATATTTCAGTGTTATATGGATACTGAACTTATATTTCGATTCTTAGAAATAGCAGACTTGTAGTAGGTAGTCGTCTCCAATTATGAGCTTTTAAACTCCATTTAGAGCTCAAAGGAAGTTTTTCAGATTTAATTTTCCTTAGAATTTTCATTAAATAAATAACAACTCAGAAACTGGCTTGATATTTATTTTGAGGAATGTGTAAACATCTCTGTTCATAAACCTCTCTTATTTCTCATCAAGAATCTCTCTGTTTTTTTCCCCCTGAGTCCTTCCTGTCGGGCTCATTTAAAATGGATTATAAAATATTCAAGTCTCAAGTACGTTCAAAGAGGTATATGCATAATTAAAAATATCTTGTTTTCATAAGACTAAAGTAAAGACAAATAAATCAAGACTTTTTTTTTTTTTGTAAAAAACAAAATTAATACAAAACGAAAAGCTTTAAGAGGATGCTTACCATCCACAAAAACAAACTTGATGGCATTTTATAAAGGAGTTGTTTCCTCACCTTTTTGCCTACTAAAACTGTAATAAACGGGTATTACATATTTCCTTTCATGCGTAAAGTTTTTTAGAGAGTGGCTGGGGTTGTATAAAGCAGGGGCGCTTTTATGAGGGTAAGTGGAATTTTTATAGAGCTTTTCCTTAAGAGAAAACTTTCGAATTTCCTCAATCTCTAAATTTGGATGCCTCAATAGGTCTTCTTTATGAAGAATGATAGCTAAAAGTTTTTTATTTCTTTTTAGCAAGGGATGATTTTGCGGAACTTTTGAAAACTATTTTTCAAGCACAGATTTTTCCCCCCCCAGGCTGACCCGGAAAATTCTTTACTTAATTCAGTGATGAAGTATAAGAAATAGTTGACAGTTAGCCTGTAAATATTAAACAAACAAGTTAGTATCCTTCAGTATTCCTATCAGTGGCGAGTAAACACATCCTAAGGGGTAAGTAGGAGTTAGGAATAATATTCTTTTTCTTCTTTAAAATGGGTTTATATATTTTCCAGCCAATAGAAGCAGGAGTGAATATATCATTTTAATTTTTTTACATGTTCATTTCTATTATACAAACTTCTTTCGTGAACAGCTATATGACGTCTTGGAGAGTCGCGTTGAATCTTGATATCCGAACTTACATAGGGAAAGAGAAAGTTCTCCTAATAATACTATGGGGCTCAGGTTGGCCATGCGAGTTAAAGCGTTGACCTTTATCTCATATGGTAAACCTAGAGTGGCGAGTTCGATTCTTGCCTGGGCAAAGGAAATTATTTAGTGACGAAATTCATTAAATAAAATCCCACCCTGGCTAGAAAAGGGTGGTAACCTGTAGATAACCCGTCCCGATTAGCCTAAGTTGCAAAAAGTGGACGTTAATAAATAATAATAATAATACTACTACTAAGAACGGTAATAGTATGAAATTTTTGTCATACCAAATAATCGTTGAGCGTTGTGTTACAAATATCTGAAGCCAGTTCAAAAGTTTAATACACTAATAGGCGAAACAGTAGTGGTTAATATGAAATATCAAAGCTAGTTATGGGAGATAAGCACAGCCTTCAAGCTGGAACTAGTCAAAATGAATTCAAAGACGATCAAAAGGGATAATTATATTGATATCTGAATTCAAAAATATTTCTCTAGTACAATACATTCCTACAATGGAATAAATACTACATGCCTAGTACAAAATCTCCATCAAGAATAGCTAAAATAAATCTTATTAATCACAAACACTTTTTTATGGCTCCTCACAATTTATTTCTTAAAACGCTTAGTGCTTTCGGGTATTAAATTCCCATCCTTAGAGGTACAAACATTAAAACATCATAATTAACGAGTCTAAAAACTATTTTTTTTTTAAATGTACATAATTGATCATATAACAAGACAGACAATAACACTAAAATTTATAACAATAACGCATATATTTAAAACCATAGTTGTATTTAAAAAATAATAAATTAATAGTGTCTTATTTACTATTTAAGCATTAAAATTACTTAAGCCAAATTACCATCACAGTGTAGGGCGTGCCTGTAGATTTGCCACCCGGCTAAACCCTGCCAATGCACTAAGGCCGAGGGGATCGGTCCAAGCCGCCAGGGAAAGAAAGGGAAGGGAAAGGTACAAGTCTGGACATGAGAGATGCATTTGTGTCTGTCTGCACATTTACATTTACTTTATTTCTGGTTTCCTCGAGTTTTATCTCAATACCCCCTACCATGTTCATCAGATAACCTCTTACGTCGAAATAATTGTATCTGGTGGTCCCAAGCTTGATGGTTGGGCTCCCTACAGTGGGAATAAAACTCGGAGCCTGCTCTCATATGTTCTTTAGCCCTGATTCGTAAATTCCTATCTGTCCTCCCTACGTAAATCCTGGAGAGTATTGTCATATTTAGGTCGGCTATCTGAAATCCTGGGAAGAAAACTAAACAGGCAGGGCATTAGAGCAGCCTTCAGAAAGGGGGCATCACTTCAGAAAAATTCTTTTGTCAATAAAATCAAGGATGCTACTTCTCTAGGAGACAGATCAGGGATGTACCTGCTGAAATGTGGGATGTGTGAGGACAGCTACGTAGGGAGGACAGAGAGGAAGTTACGTATCAGGGCTAAAATAAAATTAATTCATAGCGACGTAAGGGGTTTTCTGATGAGCATGGTTGAGGGTATTGAGATAAAACTCGAGAAAACCAGAAATAAAGTAAATGTAAATGTGCAGACAGACACAAATGCATCTCTCATACCCAGACTTGTAGCAGCCCCCTCCCTAGCGGCTTGGACCGGTCCTCTCTGCCTTAGTGCATCGGCAGGGTACGGCCCGGTAGCAACTCTATGGGCACGTCCTATGCTCTGATGGTAATTTGGCTTTGTTATTTTAATATTTAAAAAGTAAACAAAACATTATTAGTTTATTATATTGTAATTATAACTATGTTTTTAAATACATGTGTTATTGTTGTAAATTTTATAATATTATAGACTGTTTTGTTATTTGACCAATTATGTAGACAAATTTTTAAAAACTAATTTTTAAACTCCTTAATTATGGTGTTTATTGTTTGTAGCTCTGAGGATGGGAATTTTATTCCCGAAAGCGCTAAGCGTTTTAAGAAATAAATTGTGAGGAGCAATAAAAAAGTTTTTGTGATTTACCTGATACATCACCCTCACCACAAGCTAAAAATAAATATGGGAAAATAAATCTTCCATATGAAAACAGAATATAATAAATGACCGGTTAATAATATAAGAATAAAAGTCCGTCAAGCAGGAACTTCGTGAACTAAATAAATTTCAAACGTAAAGTTTTACAGTACATAAATCTGGTAACAATTAACACCACCATGAATATTAATTGTATAAATACAAATGATAGGTAATGATAAATGATTCAAGCAATTTACATTTTAATATACTCCTGATACAATAAGTGCCTGAATTGTAAAAAAAAACAGGTCAACCAACCCCTCAGAGCTGAATAGATAGATAGAAATATTCTGGATCGGAAATAAAAAAAAAAAAAAAAACTACCGAAATATACCTGAATATAACATATTAATTTTATTGAAAACTGATTATTCTATCTAGCACAGTAATTTATAATGAATAGTCTCAACCACTCTAATTTTAATAAACCAAGAACAAACGTCGGGGTTGGGAGGGTCATCAGAACGAATTTTTATGTTTCTCATCTAGAAAAGATTTATTGAACACATTTGGTTTTTCTGATATAAGATGATTTATTATATATTAGCTTCTTCTTAACGTACAATGACTGAAAGTGGGGGTTTATTGAAAGTTTAAATCTACAAAAATGCCAATATCTCGGTTAATATGGAAGCTACAGAAAACAAGTATATAACAACAATTATAGAACATTAAATTAGCAATAATGTTGATTATATATAATTTTCCGAACGGAGATATTTTGAATTTTCGAAATTCCCCTCTAAACCCCCCATCCTCCCACTGGTCCGATTTCAGCCATTAACTAACGAATTTGATCTTTAGTTCACATAAAATCTTAAATAACGAGTTTGGTAACGATCAAAGAAAAATTGCAACCGTGTGTATATATATATATATATATATATATATATATATATATATATATATATATCCTTACGGTTGCAATTTTGAACTAAGCTCATATTCGCATCTCCTAGATGGACATTTATGGAAATTTTTCAAAAATCGCGTCTTGAGTATACGTCAATAGCTAATAAAACGAAGAATAACAAAAATGTGAGGGCGACGCCCGAACATATTTTTCGCAGTGAATGCATGCAATTATTCTGGAGTGCATGATGTTGAGGGGTCGCTTGTATCTGCCATTGTATCCTTGTGCTAAATGGTATAATTATGGATTGCAAGTTTCAGCGAAGATGTCGTGTCTATATATACATACAAATATATATAAGCAGAAAGAATAAATACTCATGTAGCGAAATGGATGTGCCGAGTATTGAGTAAGGCTTAGGAAGTTGCCTTAGGCTTGGGCTTTAACCTTATCTTACCTTCCATCTTTGAGCTTAAACATGGCTTTGGATAAGGATAAGACCTGCGATATCCCCTGCGGCTACAGAAATGAAACGCACGCTTGTCACCCCTAAAAGCCCTTCTACTTCTACCAACTTTAAGCCAAAAGTTAAGATCTATCCACCTTGTACTGCCAAAATATGTTTCAAAATCCCCACTCGACATGTGAACTTCCTAAACGACAGTCTAAAACATTTCCAGCGTATGACACTCCCATGAGTAAAAATAAAACTACCTTTCGTTGAAAACTAAACGGTATCTAGGAACAGATATCCGAGGGTGGTTAAAGAATAATTAGTAAATGTGGGGATTTAATATAAGGCATTTGAAGATTTCGGATAAAACCGGACTTTCTTTCTTTATTTTCACTTTGGTGACTCTAGCAAGTTTCCCTCCCATATTACTTTTGATTACTGTAAAATCCCTATTCTGCGAGGATGCCCCATGACCACTAGAAAACCTTATAAGGTATTAAAGAGTATCAATCACAACAGTCATTTTTGTAGTGATCTCCACAGGCAATCCGAATGAATGTTGTTAGTAATATGGCAAACATATAGGACATCTAGTCTATCAAAAAGGGGAGGCTGCGGTGTTTGAGTCATGTGGCAAAATGTAAAACTACACCAAGAGGATGTCCAAAAATATGTTGGCTGGAGAAGGTTGACTAAAACTCGTCATGTAAGTGGTACACTAGGTCCTTCACGTGATCAAGTGTGTACAATGTAAGTTATAGTTTTGAATAAGTTGAATGAAACATAATAAGTGGATTTGTTTAAGTGTATAGTAGACGTAGTCCACACGCACAAGCACCCCTTGCCAAATGATTTTGTAGATTCAAATTTCATTCTTCACGCTGGGACATACTCTGGAATATTCTCAATCTATTGTAAAATGGTGATTACTTGTGCCTAGCTCTGGTCGAAGCACGTTCATGTGTCTGCGTAAAGAAGATAATAGCTCAGCTATTGCAGTTCTGCAATAGACATCAAATAAAGAACATGGCCTTATTGAAATAATCTTAGATTACTTAATTTGGGCTGAAATGAACAATGCATTTGAACCAACGATTGAGTAACAATTATTTGTATAGTTAAGACAAGGTGATTTATTCTTCCTAATGATTAAAACCATTCTAAATCTGGTTTTGGTGGAGTCTTAATTTCAGTCCATTTTCCAAGATTGTAAACCACCTTCCTTGAAAAACTGTCTGGAGTGATGCCTTTTTATCAATAGCTCAATGCAACTGCAAATAAAGGGAAAATTATTTTACACCCTGAAAGTCTACTATATAAATGTAAATATTTATAATATTTGAAATTTCATTAAGAAATCATAAATTGTCATCATAAAAAATCTTTGTTTTAAAATTTAAACGGATAATTATTTTTTTTTTTTGTGGTTTTGCGCTCAACTGCCTGTTTATTTCAAACAGGGGAAACAAAGTATCAAATAAATCAGTACGTTATTTATTTTTTTTATTTTTTACATTCCTAAGTTTGTCAAAACATTTATTGCTAATTTTCCGGTGGTAATAACACTCACTTACATAATAGATATATTTATTGACAAGCTGCCTATTTTAAGAATTCGGAAAAAAAATCAAGTCCTTTGGAGGTCCAAACATTTCCTATTTTATAATTTCTTTTAACAAATAAAATCTAAACAAAATAGTTAAAGAGTTTTCAGAAAAAAAATAGACTTAAAATATTTTGAAAAAAATATACGTTTTAGGTTTTTACTCCATCGTTCTCTCTTGCTCAGCATTTACTCTTAACCAACTTCACCATTCCGATATTTTAATAATACCATGTTATTAATTTTCTTCAATTTCCGTGTGTTGCTTTGTAATTAGGAAGATTTAATGAAGGAAAAACTAACTCTCTCATCTGAACAGCAGGCATTCAACCATTTTAAATGTAATTTGTTCTAACCAAGAGCCTCCAGGGAACTTAAGACCAATTTAGTATTTTAATTCAAAATAAACACCTGTTAACAGCGTATCCTGGGGGTATTTTGTTACCCTCTTCATGGGAATTATTCGTTCAATTATGAAACGTTTTTATCACTCCCATCTCAGGGTATTTTCTGATGAAACTAGGTATTGTAAGCCCGTTTGAGGTGGAGTTGGTTTGTGAAAACATTTTATCTGTTTGTTTTTAATCCTACATTCGATTAAGATATAATTAACGAAAATTCTCTACTGGGGAAATATTCAACACATTTTCCTCAGGAATGAAGCACATGTCAAAAGTGGCTACATTTGCCTCGTACATGCTTTCCTCGTGGGTTGGACTTTTGTTAATAAAAGTTTCAAATAATAATAAATTATGTTCCATATTTTATATATATATATATATATATATATATATGTATATATGAAAACCAAAAATTATAATGTATTAAACGTAATTGACACGTCTTCGAACATTGAAAATTCCAAATATACCCTAATTGGTGAACCCTAGGCTGATCGCAATTGAAACTCGAAAGAATAGCCCCACAAATTTCATGGACCTCTCAATGAGCAGGATAAGCAACTCACTGGAACCCATTATTTACAGGAGACAAACACCCATTGGTACTGCAATACACGCCATATAGAACTGGCCTTAGCAGCTCAAGCAGTGCAGGCATTTGACCATACAATTCACTGTTTGAAAACATTATTGGTCTAACTATGGAGTGATGGGTCCCATTTCCACCTAGGAAAATGGAATTCTTTTAGTGGCTTACTCATTAAATAAAATCCTTAATCTCATTCTGGCAAGGGATGGGTGGTAACCTGTAGATAATCCGTCCCAATCAGCCATAGAAGCATAAAGTGGACGCTAATAAATAACATATTGTTCTAACAAGATAACCACTAAAAGGATCTTAATGCAATACATTAAGCAGCACGAAATTTCAAATATAAATATGAACACTTCAAGGCTACGAAACGTCAAGCTTTCATATATTCAGCGCTTATACGGGTACCTATATATACATTATCACGAACTTACTCCAGAAAAAAGGGATCCACAGAATTCGACATAAACAATACACAGTAACAATGCTTTAAAAAATAACATTGTTTATAAGAGTACGAGTACGAAGTAAATAGAATATATATAATTCATGCACCTGAAAAAACGCATAAATAGGACAAACTGATGGATACGAAAGTCACTATACGTTGAACATACGTTCCTTCAGATTCAATAAGTGAGACTCTAAATTTCTTAGTCAATCATATATTCGTAGGAGGAAACTCGCCGCTAAACGTTTGTCCATATTAGCGAGAGATATGTATACGTAGGGCATTTTTTATTAACTATGAAAAGAAGTACAAATCAAGTGAAATAATACTTTTTGGACGGTAGGAACAGATATATGGATTACAAATCGTAATTATGTTCCTACATTTCAAACAATTTTACTCACACACGTCAGAATATATTGGCTTTATGTTTCTATTGGTTGCAGTAAATTTAGCTAGTAACCAGGGATGTTAGTCTTTGTAATAAGAAGCCAATTAGCGACCATAAAGCGAATATAAAGGTAAGCAGGTTGAATACAGAGTTTCAGTCGTACTGCAACTAATTAGTAATATTAATTATACTAATATAGTAGATTTAGAAGTGTTTATTGGGAATGGGGCGAGGAGAGTGAAGAGAGGGCCTAAGTTAGCTAGCTACCTGGCTACCACCTGTTCTGTTTGTTCTGCCGTTAGTACGTCGGTGTACACATAGGCCATTCTATCTCGATCAGACTCACGTGTTTCACCGAGTCCTGTTTACACACTCGCTACAAGTCCCGCTCCCTCCCGTGCACCTGTTTACTTTCCTATGTATCATTTAGAATCAATTTAATCGTGGCCCTTGCCCCACCTTTAGAGGCGTGTAGGTCCCCTGTGGAGGATGTAGTCTGGGGCTTTGTACCGCCTCCTGCCCCCGCTAACTGTTGTACAGTAATTAGCAGAGAGCCCCGGGCTATGGGAAAGACGCAGTCGCCAATGTTTGTCTTCAATTCGCCAGGATAACATACTATCTACACTCTCCCTCCCAGACCCCTCTGCCCTCTCGATCAAGTTCAATACTGTCACACCCATTTCTCTCTCATAACCTCATCAGTCTCCTAATCAATCCAGTTACTCACTAAATGGTCACAAATAATTATTATCTACCATGAATCTATGCCTAAATAGGCATGCTACAGAGAAGGCTCATTATTTTCAAGCTAATAAATGGGAAATACAAAATCCAATTCACTTAAAGATCTGATCATAGGCAATGCATTTTCTTCCATTAAATGTTCAAACATAATTGGTTAATTTACTTTAAAAGGCACCCAGAAAAAAACATTAATTCATTTTAGGAAGGAGCGATAAGAGTATTAATATTCAGCTAGAATATTATCGATTTCGAAAGTCCTAAACAAATGATTTCATTAATTTCTTCAGGAACCCTATTCTGGGACTAAGGGTTTTATGTATTAAGTTCGTTTCTAAATTGATTCCTTTCGCTTTTTTTAAAACAACCTAAATGCATTTATAATTTAATTAGCATGCATTCCACATTATAGAACTTCTTTTCATTCTGAGGAGAATATATTCCCAACCACGTACCATATCTTGACTAAATAAAATTAAGAGTTTGTGTAACTAAAAATATACAAATAAAGCATTAATATTCGAGTTTGAGAAGAAATTTCCTACAACAACAATAGTAGTACATTAATGTTTTAATAAAGTTTATCAATCAGCATTTTTCGATCCGACTCATAATAACGGGGTTTCCATATTTTACCCATTCTCTAAACCTCAACAGCTCTTGTTTCGATTTCAATGATTAACAAGCGAAACATTTACACGGAAGTATTTGCATGAAATGGTTAAATATCAAATGTAGTATCCATCAAGTCAATGTGTAGACCTCTGAAGATAGATTAGTACTTGTCAACCCTGTGTGGTTACCCCTCGTGGTGTGGCGATGTTCCGGCCTACACTGGGGCCAGGGATGATACAGGCTCTCTTAGTGTAACAGTTTTTAGGAATGATATTGGGGTAATTAATTTGACACAACGACTGCATTTTTCATTACTGACTAGAACGGACTGGAGGAAAGGTTATTTGGCATAAGGAAAGAAGGAGGCCAAGTTCCCAAGAAGAGGGTTCTTTGTTGTTTTGAGACCCGAAAGAACCCAATGGTTGCAACTCCAAGGAGTAACTTTTAGATCTGATTATGAAAGATAGAATGGCTGGCATTGAACACCATTGCTAATACAACTTTGAAATGCAGTTTCACAGATTTCCCAGCTGAGCAAACTGAAAGCTAATAATTGGGCTTAGGGAAGCTTATCTATGGACGAGAAGACCGCTGGTGCAGAAAGCCGGTGAATGTCAGAAGTACATTGGAATGCGCTTGCTCATTACTTTTAACTAATACATTATTAATAATGGTGGATAGATGACGATGGCATTTTCCTATTTATAAAGTCATTGTATTTCTCTACTCAATTTGCACATGGATTAGGGAGAAGAATTATTTTTATTTAGAGATATACAGATTT